>CANNZV010001032.1:442714-626302 GCA_947561585.1 Caprella mutica
GTAGCTCGTGGTGAAGATGATACCCACAAGCATTCCAGTGATGGCACCTTCACGATTCATCCGCTTGGAGAAGATCCCCATGATGATGGCTGGGAAGAAGGAGGATGCGGCAAGGCCGAAGGCAAAGGCCACCACTTCTGCGACCCACCCAGGAGGGAAGATGCCTAGCAAACCGGCAATGATGACGGCACCGAAGGCTGCAAAGCGAGCGGCAAGCATTTCGCCCTTCTCGGTGATGTCAGGTTTCAGGGTGCGCTTCAGTAAGTCATGAGCGACTGCCGTGGAAATGACTAACAAGAGTCCGGCCGCAGTCGATAAAGCTGCGGCAAGCCCGCCCGCAGCGACTAAGCCAACGACCCAGTTAGGCAGATTGGCGATTTCTGGATTCGCTAGAACCATGATGTCACGGTCGACATAAAGTTCGTTCGTGCCTTCAGCTGAGGCGTTGTCGATCAGCCGTTGGCCATGTGATCCGGTGATGGGTTCTCCTGCGGCATCGGCTTGGAACTTGGGCTTTCCTTTAAAGGCGAGGCCACTGGTATACTGAACGACGCCGTCGTTATTCTTGTCGTTCCAGGCGATGAGACCGGAATTCTCCCAAGTTTTAAACCACTCCGGAATCTCTGAGTAAGCCTTGTTGCTCACCGTGGTGATCATGTTTGTCCGGGCAAAGGCGGCAACTGCGGGTGCGGCCGTGTAGAGGATCGCGATGAAGAGGAGGGCCCAGAAGGCTGACATCCGAGCGTCTTTCACTTTCTTCACAGTGTAGAATCGGATGATGACGTGTGGCAGACCAGCCGTTCCTACCATGAGAGCCATCGTGATGAAGAAGACATCTTGCATGCTCTTGGTGCCTGAAGTGTAGGCAGCAAATCCGAGTTCGGTGCTGAGGCCATCTAGCTTATCTAACAAGAAGACACCATCCGTGCCCTTGAGCGCAGCGCCCATGCCTAACTGAGGAATGGGATTGTTCGTCAGCATGATCGAGATGAAGATCGCAGGGACCATGAAGGCGAAGATGAGCACGCAGTACTGGGCAACCTGAGTGTAGGTGATTCCCTTCATTCCACCGAGCACGGCGTAGAAGAAGACAATGGTCATGCCGATGATAACGCCCCAAGTTACATCGACTTCGAGAAAGCGTGAGAACACGACACCCACACCACGCATCTGGCCGGCGACATAGGTAAAGGAGACAAAGAGCGCACAAGCGATAGCGACTAAGCGAGCAGTGCGGGAATAATACCGATCACCCACGAAATCAGGGACGGTGAATTGACCGAACTTGCGAAGGTAAGGTGCAAGCAGAAGCGCCAAGAGAACGTAGCCTCCAGTCCATCCCATGAGGTAGACTGAGCCATCACGTCCTTGGAAGGAAATGATCCCGGCCATGGAAATGAACGAAGCCGCTGACATCCAGTCGGCTGCGGTTGCCATCCCGTTGGCGATGGGATGCACGCCACCACCGGCGACGTAGAATTCACTGCGTTTCGACGTGCGCGTGTAAATCGCAATGCCAATGTAGAGGGCGAATGACAACCCGACGATTCCGAGTGTCCAAAGTTGAATGGCTGACCAGGCTAGAAACATGGGCGTGACTTAGTTGGATGAGTTGTTTGCCTGACGGAAGGTGGCATCGAGCTTGTTCATGTAGCGCACGTAGATGGCGATGAGCACGACGAAGACGTAGATGCTGCCCTGTTGAGCGAACCAGAAACCAAGCTTAAAGCCCGTGCCAGGAATGCGAATCTTGTCCAGCTGGTCGACGAAGAGGATGCCAAAGCCAAAGCTGACCACGAACCAGATCGAGAGCAGGATGCCTAAGCAGGTGAGGTTCTTTCGCCAGTAAAGGCGGTGACGTTCAGATTGGGAGGAATCGCTCATGGTGTGGCAGTTAAGAGGTGCCAACCTAGGACCACTGGGAAGGAACTGGGAAGCACAATCTGCCGTGATTTCGCATGCTTGATCGTGAAATTCCTAATCAGTAGAGCAAGCAGGAGGATCGGCGTTTCTCAAAGTCTTCTCGGGCCGAGCGCCACTGCTCGTGGATATCTGAAAGCGAGGCTCCTGCCTTCACCAGATCGAACGTCTTTGGATGGGCGAGGAGTTTCTTGAATTTCGAGAAATTGGCTTGCTCTGCGTGATGCTTGGCAATGTAGGTGGCGATGATCAAGCCCATGTCCACACTGCGGTAGCTTTCGCGATCGGTGAGGGTGAAGCGAAGGCCATGGCAGGTCTCTCCTTTGAACTTGGACGCTGTAGGGGTGTAGGAAATAGTCTCGATGGTGACGCCCGGAAGGAAATGAGCCTCGACGTGCTTCTTTAGAGCTGCGGCGTTCAAGTAGGGGGCACCGATGACTTCGAAGGGTGTTTCCGTGCCTCGACCGACAGAAAGATTCATAAACTCTAGCAAGCCGATGCCAGGATAAAGAATAGCTTCATTCAGATTTCGCATGTTAGGCGATGGACTGATCCAAGTGAGATCTGTATCGTTATGATAGAATCCTCGGCGCCAACCTGAAACAGGCACCACGTGGAGATCGAGATCGAGGTTGAGATCACGCTTCATGAGAATGGCAAGTTCTCCGACGGTCATCCCGTGGCGCAATGGGATAGGGTGTGTTGCGGTAAATGACGTTTCCCCATCCAGCACCGGACCATCGATGGTATGGCCATTGATAGGATTGATCCGATCGAGCACGATGAATTTGAGATTGTTAGATGAGGCCGCTTCCATCGAATGGCGCATGGTGGAAATGTAGGTGTAGAAGCGGCAGCCAATGTCCTGGATATCGAAGACGAGTGCATCCAGGCCGTCTAGTTGTTCTGGATTCGGTTTCTTGGTCGCCCCGTAGAGGCTGTAGACTGGAAGTCCGGTCTTGCTGTCTTTGCCATCGGCAATCACAGCCTGATCCATTTCTCCTCGAATGCCGTGCTCTGGTCCGAAGAGCGCTTTGAGCGTGACTTGAGGGGATTTGTGGAGGAGGTCGATGGTTGATTTGTTAGAGCGAGTGCGGCCTGTGTGATTCGTGATCAGGCCGACGGTGAGACCCTTCAAATTTCGGAAGCGTCGATTCTCTAAGACATCGACACCATTGAGGACTTCGCGTGGTTGTGGTAATTGATAGTGTTCGGTCGCTTCCGCTGCGAGCGAGGAAAGTCTAATGCGGACTTCGCGAGTGCGTCCGGCTTCCGTGGGGTGATTGCGATTGCTGAGAAAAGTGACGAAAGACTGTGAGGCTGGGTCGATCCACAGTGAGGTGCCTGTCCAGCCTGTGTGACCGAATGAAGTGGAGCCGTAATGTTGTCCTCGAAGGGAAGCGTAAGGAGAATTGATATCCCAGCCAAGACCACGAGTCGCTTTGATAGCCTCTGGCTGTTGGGGGCGCGTCATCTTGGCAACGGTCTCGCGCTTGAAGATTGGCTTGCCACCTTGCAGAAGCATGGTGCTGTATTTGGCCACGTCGGCAGCTGTGGTGAAGAGACCCGCATGGCCAGTCACGCCGCCCATGCGACGAGAAGTAGGGTCGTGAACGATGCCATGGACAATGCCAGCTTCCTCGACTGTGGTCGGAGCGATGCGATCCTTCAGGGATGCCGCTGGATTGAAAGTCGTGTCGGTCATCTTGAGTGGCCCGTAGATTTCTGCCTGGCAGAATTTATCCAAAGGCATGCCACTCACGCGGTGAACGAGTTCGCCTAACAAGATGAAATTAATGTCGCTGTAGACAAACTTAGTGTCTGGTTCACGAGTAGGCTTCTCTGCCCAGATCCGCTTAAGACCTTCTGCATACCCAGACCAGGCGGGTTTGCTAGAGATGCCTGGTCGCAAGCCTGACGTGTGTGTCATGAGCTGGCGCACGAGGATACGTTCTTTGCCATCGCCCGTGAACTCTGGGACGTAGGTGGAGACTGGTTTCGTAAGATCAATGAGACCTCGCTCTACGAGCAACATGATCGACGGGGTCGTCGCGAGTACTTTGGTCAATGATGCGGCATCATAGAGCGTCTCTTTCGAATTGGCGACGATGCTAGGCTTGAGAGCCCGGTCGCCGTAGGCTTTGTGATAGACCTTGTCTTCGTGTTGAAACCAAAGCACGCCACCAGGAAAGTGCCGTTCGTGGATACCCAGACGCACGGCTGCGTCCATGGAATCGAGAGGGTTCTGAGCGGACCCTGAGTGGATGAGTAGGGCGAGGACAAGAAGCAGTCGCATGGACCTACCCTAAGGCTGCCAGGGGATTCGTCCAGCGGCTTGCAGGTGATCCATGAGCTTGCGACGTAGGGCATCTGCGCGCTTGCCTTTCGCGGGTTGAGGGTGTTCCTCCCAAGGATCGGTCTTGAGATTGACGAGCTGCATGGGTTCGAAAGGGGTGCTTTGTGTGAGCTTCCAATCGCCCTGACGGATGGTGTAGTAGGCACGGCCTTGGTAGGTGTTGTTTCCCTCGCGCCGCACCCAAATCATGGTGCGGTCGGGATCACTCTTGCCATCGCGGAGCCAGATATTGGCCAGGCTCTTGCCATCGATCGGCTGATCCACAGGCACTTCAGCGATCTCGCAGAGGGTGGGTAGGAAATCCATCGTCATGCCGGGTTCTTCTGAGCGTTTGCTAGGGATCTTGCCTGGCCACACCACACAAGTGGGCACACGGATGCCGCCTTCCCAATGATCTTGCTTTCCTCCGCGCAGCTTCCCATTGCTCTGGGCATGGCGGAGGGAGCCTCCATTGTCTGAGGAGAAGATGATGAGCGTTTCTTCCTCGATGCCCGCGGACTTGATCGAGGCGATCACTTTGCCTATTCCGTCATCGAGGTGCTCGACGAAGGCCACGTTCTTTGCGCGTTTCTCACTGAGCTGAGGCTCCCGCGTCTTCACGTGATCGAGCCATTCCTGAGGTGGTTGGATCGGAAAGTGTGGGGCATTGTACGCCAGATAGAGGAAGAATGGGGCCTCTTCTTTGGCCTCCGTATTGATGTAGTCGATTGCCCATTGGGAGAAGAGTTCGGTCGCGTGTCCTTCAGGCTCGATGACTTCAGCATTCTTGCGCATCCAGTTCACATCACCGCGCAGGTGCGTGTAGTAGTCGTCCATCATGTCGCCAAGGAAGCCGTGGAAGAAATCGAAACCACGCTCATTGGGAATGTTAGGTGATTTGTAACCGAGGTGCCATTTCCCGATCATGCCGGTGCGGTAGCCGCCTTTCTTGAGGTAATCAGGAAGGGTGGGGGCCGTCGGGTCGAGGTAGCCCCAGCTATCTGCATCCCATTGACGGATCACACCTGGCACTCCAGCCATGTCAGGGTAACGTCCTGTCATGAGAGATGCACGGGTAGGTGAACAGACGGTGCAGTTGGCATAGAACTGATCGAAGCGCAGCCCTCGTTCCATGAGAGCATCTAGATGAGGTGTCTGAAGATCGGTCGCGCCGAACGAACTGAGATCGCCATAGCCGTGATCGTCGACTAGGATGAGAACGATGTTAGGTTTGGCTTGCGCCGTGAGCAAACTCAGGGCGATGAGAAGGAGGATACGCATGGAGAGAGCATGCGCATCGTTCAGAACCTGGATCAAGTGCCGAGATGGGACGATTTAGAATTGAGTTCCCGGCAGACACCTGCTCGAATCCTGGTAGCCTATGAAGTCTCGTATCCTCTTTGTTTCACTTCTGTTTGCTATTCAGGGTATTGCCCAAGAACAAGCAGACGATCTTTCTTTGTTTGAAGCGCGCTCGGTCACTTACACGGGAGGCGAGTATGAGAATGAGGTCTTCAACTACCGCCTGCTCAAACCGGAGACGATCGAGGAGGGGAAGAAGTATCCTTTGGTCCTATTCCTCCACGGTGCTGGCGAGCGTGGTGATGACAATCGCTCTCAGCTCAAACACTTTCCTGAGCACTTTAATGACCCGGATTACCGAAAGAAATTTCCCTGTTTCCTGATTGCTCCACAGTGTCGGAAGGACCAGCGCTGGAATAATTTCTACTGGGATGGCAAGGTCGAGCCGCCAGCAGATTCGTTGTCTGATCAGATGAAAGCAGCGTTGCTAGCTTTTGATGAAACACTAGCGGAATTTCCTATCGATCGTTCAAGGCTCTACCTCACTGGCTTATCGATGGGAGGCTATGGCTCGTTGGAACTCTCGATGAATCGTCCTGATTGGTTCGCTGGCATGGCTCCCATTTGTGGGGCTGGCGATGTGACGACGGCGCATCGAGTTGCTTCGATTCCCACGTGGATCTATCATGGTGACAATGATTTCGCCGTGCCGGTGCATCATGGGCAGCAGTTCGTTGCTGCTCTTCATCGAGCCGGTGGTCTGCCGCGTTACACGGAGATTCCGGGTCACGGACATGATTCCTGGGTGCCAGCCTACAAATCAGATGGCGTGCTCAACTGGCTTTTTAAACAGAAGCTTGAGAAGATGAGTGATAGGCCACTGAGTGGATTGACCGCCCTGACATCCGCCCATAGCCCGATCAAGAAGGGCGATCGGATTGTCTTCCTCGGCGACTCACTCACGGCAGCCGGTGTGGGGCCGAAGGGTTATATCACACTCTTGCAGAATGAGCTCCAAGCGAAGCGTCCCGACCTGGGAGTCAAGTTCATTGGCGCAGGGATCGGTGGCCATAAAGTGCCTGACATTCAGGCAAGACTTGAGCGTGACGTCCTATCATACAAGCCCACTTGCGTCTTCGTCTTCATTGGCGTGAATGACGTCTGGCACTTTGAGATGGGCAAGGGGACTTCGAAGAAAGACTATACAAGTGGCCTCTACGATGTGCTATCCCGCATTCACAATGCGGGTGCCGTACCGATTCTTGCGACGCCTCCAGTCGTCGGCGAGAAACGTAATGGAGAGAATCCGCTCGATGCGATGTTAGAAGAATACGCGCAAATCAGCCGTGATACCGGCAGCCGAATGGGGGCTACTATATGCGATCTTCGTCAGACGATGCCTGCTTATCTCTCAGTTTTTAATGAAGACAACGCAGAGAAGGGCATCCTGACAAGTGACCGGGTTCACTACAATGACGCTGGGAACCGGTTCGTAGCGAATCACGCGGCGATGGCGATCTACGAGGCGCTGGCGAAACGGAATAGTCTTCAGGACTAATTGCCCCGTAAGACCAAGCAGGAATTGATCCCGCCGAAGCCGAAGGAGTTATTCAAAGCGTGCTTGATTGTGACATCACTTCTTCCGTGATTTGGAACATAGTCCAGATCCGGAAGAGCCGGGTCGCGCTCTGAGAGGTGTAGGGTGGGAAGAAGATGTCCCTCACGCATCGAGAGCAAGGTGGCGGCGGCTTCGATCGCTCCGGCTGCGCCTAGCGGATGGCCTGTGTAGGCTTTCGTGCTGGAAATGGGCGGTGCGTTCTCCCCAAATATCTGGGCAATGCATTGTGCCTCGTTGAGATCGTTTAGCTCGGTGCCGCTGCCGTGGGTGTTAATGTAGTCGATCTGATCTGGAAGGAGTTTGGCTTCGTCCAGGGCTAGCTGCATGGTGCGCCGAACGGGTTCTCCATTGGGGTTGGGAGTGGTCATGTGGTGCGCTTCATTGACCAAGCTAAAGCCTAATATTTCACCGTAAATCTCAGCGCCTCGTGCTTGGGCGTGTTCCCAGCTTTCCAGCACGAGGGCAGCGGCACCCTCTGCCATGACAAAGCCGGCGCGCTTGCGATCAAACGGGCAGTAGGTCTCTGCCAGGGGATCGGCCTGGCGGCGGCTCATCGTGTGAATGTTATCGAAAGCGGCAAAGGTGAGCGGGCAAAGCGGGGCTTCGGCGGCTCCTGCGACCATGACATCCGCGCTACCATGAGCGATGAAGCGGAAGGCGTCACCGATGGCGGTATTGCCGCTTGCGCAGCTGTTGGAGTTTCCGGTTCCCGGGCCTTGGAGACCAAACTCGATCGCGATATTCGCTTGGGCAGCGCCGCCGAAGATGCGGAAAGCGAGGGGGCGCGCCATTGCTCGAGGACCTTGTTCGAGTAACACGGTGTGCTGTTCTTCGGCAAAGGGGATGCCGCCTAGAGCGCTACCGAAGCTGACTCCCGCTCGATGGTGAGGCTGTTTCGGATTGAAGTCGAGACCGGCATCTGACAGTGCAAGTCGAGCGCTGAGGATGCTGAATTGGACGAAACGATCGAGACGTTTGAGTTTGTGTGATTTAAAATGATCTTCCGCGACGTAATCGGTGATCTCGGCGGATGCCTGCGCATGGAATGGCGTGGGATCGAAGGCTTGAAGTCGGGCAATGCTAGACTTTTCGCGGAGCAACCCTTCCCAGAAAGCTTCTTTGCCAATGCCGATCGGTGTGACTGGGCCGATGCCTGTGATGACGACGCGTTTCACGGGGTTCGCTGGTAGGTAAGTCGGAGAGCGGGACCGACTGGTTCTTGAGAGATCAGGGTGAAATGAACGCTATGGTTGAGCGTGACTGGTGGACTTGCAGTTCCGACAAGTTGTGGCTGTAATGTCAGTTCCAAGATGTCGAATTCGTGGGCCATGAGTTCGGTCAGAGAAGTCACATCTTCCGAGCATTCTAGCAGAACGCCATCAAGTGACGCAATTGCCGTAACGCTGGTTCCCCTAGGTTTTGAAGACAAGGTAGCGGCGGCAGACATAGTTGATCAAGATGGAGGCTGCGATGGCGACTCCTTTGGCGGGATAGCTACCCACACTATAGAAATTGATCAAGATCCAGATGGTTCCCAGGCCGAGAAGGAGACTGATCGCGGAGACGCCGACAAAGATACCAAATTCTGCGAGCGGGCGGTGACGTCCGGGAACAAAGACATACTGTTTATTGATGACGTAGGTGTAGAGATTCGCTACGAAGAAGGCGACGGCCGAGTTGACCATGGAGCGTGAGGCTCGGACGGAGTCACCCAGGTCGGGATCGATGGCTGGGAGGACCCAATGCGAAAGACCGGCAAAGATGAGAAGGTCGATGACCGTCGCAGAGACGCCGACCAATCCGTAGCGGATGATTTGATAAAAGAGGCGGGTGTCGCGTTGGCGAAGGCGGGCCCAGTCTATCATCAGATGCCGTAAGTCTCTTTCCAGAGAGGGAATTGTTTCTCAATCTGGCTGGTTCGACGGCGTGGGCTGAGTTCCCAAACGACATACTTATCGTCTCCCACCAGAGGGACGAGCGGCTCGTAGTTGATCGTGCCAGTCATGGGCACGCGGTGATCGCGTGCGGGCCAGTGGACGTCGTGCAAGTGACAGCCAATGAGGTAAGGAGCCATTGAGGCGAGCCATTCTTCATGGTCTAGCAGAGATAAATTATGCTTGAGCTGAACGTGGCCAAAGTCGTGCCAGTAACCTACCCAAGGATTATCCGCATAGTCTTCCATGAGCGCAACCATCTCTCGCTCGCTTGGGACGTCTTCGTAGCGGCTACGACTTTCGACGGCAGCGGCGACCTTGTATTTCTCGGAGTGCTTGGCGATCTCGGCGAGAGCCTCACGTGCCCGCTGCACATAGAGCTGAGCTTGCTTCTCCCGCATCTTGATCGTCTTGAGCTTAAGTTCGACGTATTCAGGCGTGTTCAGTTTGCCTGCTTTGACAAGCGCAGTGAGCTCCGGCGTCATCTTCTTCATGGGCACACTTCCCATGTGCAAGACAATGTAAGAGGCTTTGAACTCCGCCGCATACTCGATCGTCTTCAAGGTCAAATCGAGCGCTCGTTTCCTATCATAACTACGATGCGAGGTGAACTCGTAGCAGTCAGGAGCGTCGATGAGCACCTCGACGGGTGAGGGACAGAAATTGTGTAGACCAGAGACTTTGAATTTGCCCGCGTCGTAAGCTTTCTTGATACCAGGCAAGAGAGAGACGCTCAGTCCGTGACTGATCTCGATCGTATCGAAACCGAGATCGAGAATCTCGTCGATCATCTCTTCGCCATCGTGGTGACGGCTACTGTTCCAGCAGGTAGAGAAAGCAATCATGAGGAATGGATTCGTTTAATCGTCGATGTCGTCGCTGTGCGCAGTCACGTATTGGACGATAGCGTCATCGTGTTCACGCGCCGCCCAGACGAAGCGGAGGAAATCCGCCGGATGAATGCCATGACTGGAAAGGAAGTTTCGATCGCCGCCGCAGCTATACATGATGTCCGGGTGCAACTCGCCTCGGAGCTTCGCGCGAGCCTTGGCGATGATGCGTGGAAGCCATTGGTAACCGCCGAGCTCGTCTTCGCGAGGCGGGAGGGCATCTGGGGTCAGTTCGTTCTCACTGAGCTCGCCCCTCTGAATCGTCATGAAATAATCCCGCCGAACAGCTGCAATGAGAACTGCAGTCGTCGCTGCTGGTTCGCCGTGTTCTGCCAGGTCCTCGATGAAGTCGAAGAACTCCCGTGGCTTGTAACCGATCGAGTAGAGGAAGCCGTGGTCTTCGTTCGTGTAGTACTTGGTGTAGTCTTTGTCCCCGCTCTTGTAGCGTTCGAAGCAACGTGCGAAGAGCTTACTGAATTCAGAGTCCCACAAGTAGTCATTGATCATGCCGATCATTGATGGCGGGCCGACGGAAGCTTGCAAGTGCAGAACGGGAAATCTACGGTCTGGTTGTGCCGACTCTTGCAATCATCCTAGTGTATATAGTGCCCACTATCTTAGCGATGGGGTGTTGCCTGATTGCGTGGCGCGAGCGGTCGCCTGGGTGGGTAGAGGTTGCCGGGCTGGGAGTGGCTCTCTTAGTGGGATTCTGCGCGTTGGAAGGGCGGTGGCCGTGGGAACTGCATTCTCCCTGGCGGAGACACTACTGGATTCCGGTGGGGCTGTTCTTAATGACGATCCTTGGTTGTTTCCGTCTGCCTTTGGCTGCCTTCGGGATCTCTGCGGCTTTGGTCTTGGTACTGCTTTTACGGAAATACGCCTTTCAGTTAGACGCGTCTTGGTCAGATAGGCAGCATCTTGCCTTGGTTGTCGTGCTCATCGCTTTGGCGATCGCGGCCTTGTTCGGCCAATGCCGTCTCGCCTCGGCGGCTCGAGGCAATCTGTTCCTTGTTCATATGGGGGCGTGGATTGGTGGCGCTGTTCTCTACGGGTTCGTCGGCGCCTCCTCTGCTAAGGTGGCGCAATGGATGTCGATTGCTGGCGTCGTTTCAGCTGGTGTATTTATTCTAACGCTTTGGTGTAGGCAGCAGGGATTGCGTCAGGCTGGCGTGTTCGTTTCTTCCTGGTTTGTCATCGTCGGTCTGCTCTACGGCTTCTACTCGGGTGAGGAATCTAGCTTGCTTCCTTTGATCATTCTCTTGGCGCTGCCTGGCTCTGGCTATCTCATTGAGAAAGTGAGTGTAGGTCATCGACCTGTCTTTATGATAGTCTGGGCAGCGATAGGGTTAGCCTTAGCGATCGGGGCATATTTCCTAACGCAGCCCATCGAGGAAGAGGATGATTACCTCGATGCCTACGGGCTAGCGGCTAAGCCTGTTGGCCATCTCTTTGGAGCATCTGATAGGCACTCTGTGTAGAGGGTGGATAGAGTCTCTACGACGGCGGCGTTAGAG
This sequence comes from Caprella mutica, assembly GCA_947561585.1. Lineage (NCBI taxonomy): Eukaryota > Metazoa > Arthropoda > Malacostraca > Amphipoda > Caprellidae > Caprella > Caprella mutica. Next base: position 454,228 of record CANNZV010001032.1, read on the forward strand.
GATTGCGTCTCAGTGATAGTGCGAGCTACCTTGGCTTGAGTGGCGACTGCTTCAGTGTGGGATGGGGCTTTACCCATTTGGTTACGGAAGGGAGTCAGGAAATACGCTGATCTCCGATAGAGAATCTCCCGAGTGAGCATAAGGATTCGTTCGCCCAATTGGCGGTAGAGTGGTGAGTTCCCGAGAGAGTCATGCCAGTGATGAGGTAGAGCATTCAGCCAGAAAGGCGCGACATCATCTCCCGGCTCGAGGCTGTCTGAGTAGATGAATTTAGATTGGAAACGCTCTGCAGCGAGCGCGGCGATCAAACCAACATAGCTGCCACGGACAGCATGATAGAGGCGCGCCTCAGGTACCTGATCCACCATGTTGATAGTTCGCTGAAAGATTTCTAACAGTTCATTTATTATCAGAATGGTATCTGTGACCGTGTGCCCGATCCCACGCTGGGCGTGCAATTCCATCATCTCTTGGATCACGATGGGGTGACGCAAGAGTGCTCCAGGACGGAAGCTTGGTCCCAGGTGCATGAGGAGGTGGGCGAGCTCGATCATGAGTTCCCCTTCGTCTTCGGGACCAAAGGCTTCCTGCAGCCGCTCTATCAAGCTGGCGAAAGCAATAGTATCATCCTCGCTTAGTGCTAGCGGTGCGCTCGAGGAGGCTACCGTTCGCCGAAGAGTGAATACGGAGAGGTGAGAGGTGGTGAACTCAGAGGAAGGGGCTTCATTGCCCACGAGGGCGAGGCCGAGATTTAGTCGGCTTTGAGAGGCAAGTTTCTGAATGGTGGCAAGATCTTCGCTGAAGGGGGCCGATGGCGTCTGGCTAATCCAGCAGACATCAAGAGGGGTAATGGCCATATGGGAGGTTGTTTAGAGGAGGTAATTACGGTTAATAGAGGAGTGATAATGCCTTGATCTCTCGAGTCTGATAATTACATCAATTTTAATAATCTGAATTGAGGATCGTGGGAGAATCATGAGACTTGAAACGGGACGGACTGGGACCAGCTTTCATTCAATGTCCGAAAAGCCTATTCCTGCCGTGGCGGTGGTTCTCTCCCGTTTGAGCCCAGTGACTTACAGAATCTCTCTTCCCAATGGGAAAGAGATCGTTGGTCACGTTGCGAAGGCGCTTCGCTCTGAGCCTCCCGAATTTGAGGTCCAAGATCGTGTGATCTTAGAAATGACGCCCTACGATTTCTCTCGTGCGCGGATAGTCGGGCTGGCCAACGCCTGAGCAATACCGGTACGCAGAAAGGGGCGCTCGGTTTCCCGAACGCCCCTTTGAGTATAACGTATAGTTCGATGCGACCTAGATGATCGTCGCGATCGGGCCGTGGCCTTCGCGTGGCTCGCGCCATGCTAGATCGTTGATTGCTGGATCGTTGGTGATGACACCAGCTTCGTCGAGCTCGAGACGCTTGCCTGCGCGAGCACAGAGGTTGCCGAGCTGGATGTTAGCGGTCATTGGACCTGAATAGCCGAAGTTCGACTGGCTGAACTCACGTGGCTTCTCACCACGGCAAGCCATGAGGAATTCCTCGTGGTGACCAGGGGAGCGCTCGAGAAGTTTCTCGGGCTTGCCGAAGGCTTTCCGTGCGGACTCAGGAATGATGCGTGGGCTATTCCAGTAGTCGCCTTCGACGAGCATCTTGCCTTTGGTGCCGATGATGAGGTTACCGGTGCGAGGTAGCTCACGATTGTCGACTTTCAGCTCTTCAGGAGCTTCAGGCATGTTCGGGCTGCCATCGACCTTGTTGCCTTCATACCAGAAAGTGGTGAAGCCAGGGCGATCTGCTTTGGCACGGTAGGTCGCTTTGACCGTCATGCCGGATGGGAATTGATCGCCCACAGGTGCGGTCATGAAGATAGGCTCAGCAGAGGCTGCGTAACCCGGGTCCATGATGGCGTAAATACCGTCTGTCGTGTGACAAGCCATGTCACCGAGAGCGCCTGATCCAAAGTCGACCACGCCACGCCAAGAGAACTTGTGATAGACAGGCTTTCCTTTGTGTTCGCCTTCCCGGTATTTAGCGACATAAGGGCGCATCTCTGCCGGTCCGATCCAGTTCTCCCAATCGAGACCTTCAGGAACCTTGTCTGTGTAATCAAGACGAGGGCTTCCTTGAGGCCAAACCGGTCGATTTGTCCAGGTGTGGAATTCTTGAACGTCGCCAATCGCGCCACCTTTGATCAATTCGTAAGCGATACGCCAGCCTTGCATGGAGTGACCTTGGTTGCCCATCTGGGTCACGACCTTGGTCTTATTGTAGGCGTTGGTCAGCATCTGAGCTTCGCGCACAGACCAAGAGAGAGGCTTCTCGGTGTAGCAATTGATGCCCATGGCAATAGCGGACATGGAAGGGGAGTAGTGAGTGTGGTCAGGAGTCGCCACGAAGATCGCGTCCAGCTCCTTGCCATGCTTGCTGAGAAGCTCACGCCAGTCGGTGTAGCCCTTTGCCTCGCCCCAGCCCTCTTTTCCGAGAGCATCCTTCCAGCTACCTTTGTCGACTTCAGCGAAGCCAATGCACTGACAGCCCAACTTGTGAGCAGCGTTAACGTGTGCGTTGGCTCGACCACCAACAGCGACAAAGCCGACCTGAAGCTTGCTGTTCTGGTTGTGAGCGCGGACGATATTCGGGAAAGCAAGTGCGGAAGCCGCGCCGAGACCCGACTTTGTGATGAAATTTCGACGTGATAGAGAATTTGGCATCTAAGTTGTGGTTAGGGTTACAAAGTATGTGATGGGGGCATCTAAGCAGCCACTAGGAGGGAGTTCAAGATAGATACCTTTCAGTTTCACCCCGATTCCGCTCGTCTGGCTCGGTATCCGCGATAGAATATCGTCATGGGATGGATGTTTACTCGCTGGCGCTGGGGTGTCTTTGTCGGAGGCGCAGCCTTTGGCCTCTACATTTGGATCGTAGGAGTGAGGGAGAATGCGAATAGCCCCATTCTCATGGCTACCTTTCTTGAAGGGCTTGTCGTGATGGCGATCTCGTTTCTCCTCGTCGCTACGAATATCGCTGAGTTTGTCGCTTTGCCCTTCACCAGGTTTATCGACTCCATCTACCTTCCTGGTGGTAACTCTGCTAAAGCGCCTCTCAGATACGAGCTTCCCCTCTATTATGAGCGTCACTATCGAGGCGAGGAAGCGGCAGATGCGTATGAGGCTATTATCAAATCGTATCCCGATCAGATGCAGGCCTATGCGGGTGTCATACGCGTCAGTGAGACGTTGCTTGAGGATCGAGAGCGCGCGAATCGCTGGAGGACTCTGGCCGAGCGCCAATTTGGCACTGCGGAGATCTATGCGGCGGTGGCCAAGACAGCAAATGAGTGGCATGCCGAGCGAATGAGGTCGGCTTTGGCTCCTGCGCCCTCACAATAAGGTTACGGAAGTCGTTGCTTGCTGTCTACGGCTTCGTGTTTCATCATAAATCTATGGCACGCCGAAGTCGTCAGTCTAAAGGTCCCTCACCAATGTTAGGAGTGATCGCCCTTGTCGTCTTGTTGGGCGGTGGCTTTGCAGCCTTTAAACTCTTCAGTGGCGGTAGCAGTGGAGCCTTTCATGGGCTTACGAGTTTGAATGTTTCCGAGTATTTGGAGAACTCCAAGAGTCTCCAAGGGAACACCTATCGGGTCGAAGGCCGAGTCGAAGATCAGTTAGGCTGGTCTCCTGATGGCAGGGTCCTCATGGTCGTTTCGCAGGGAGAGCCAGTGGGTGTTAAAGTCCCATCTACCTTCAGCGATCAGAATATTCAGACCGGACAGTCGTTTACCTTCAAGGTTCGCGTCGTCGAAGGCGGGATTCTCATGGTGGAAGCCTTGGAGAAGGCTTGAGTCTTCCCGGCGAGTCCGGTAGGGCAGGGTATGTCACGTTCTCGGATTCTTCTCGTCGCTCTAACGCTCTGCCTGCGGGCACCAGGCGCAGAGTTGCCTAACATCGTCTTTGTCATGGCCGACGACCTCGGCTATGGAGATCCGCAGTGTTATCAAGCTGAATCGAAGATAGCCACGCCGCACATGGATCGTCTGGCCCGCGAGGGCATGCGTTTCACCGATGCACACACGCCTTCCGCCGTCTGCACGCCTACTCGGTATGGAGTCCTCACTGGGCGTTACTGTTGGCGATCAGCGCTCAAGAAGAGCGTGCTCTTTGGTCGTAGTCCGGCGCTGATAGAGGAGGGTCGCCTGACGGTGGCTGGTATGCTTCAGCGGTATGGCTACCACACCGGCGTGGTGGGCAAGTGGCATCTGGGGCTAGGAAATGGGCTCAATGAGAAAACTGACTACGCACAGCAGATACCGCGTGGCCCTCTCAGCATGGGCTTCGATCAGAGCTACATCATTCCAGCCTCACTAGACATGGCTCCTTATCTTTGGCTGAAAGATGATCTCGCTGTGCAGGCACCCACGGTAGAGGATCCAGGTTCCGAGCGGGTTTGGGATGGCGGCAAGGGATTCTGGCGAGCAGGACTTCGCGCGCCAGATTTCACCTTCGATGGTGTCTTGCCGAGGATTGCTGATCAGGCTTCTAACTTTATCACTGAACGGGCGGCACAGTCAGAGAAGCCGTTCTTTCTCTATGTTCCCCTAGCATCGCCACACACGCCATGGGTGCCATCTGAGGAGTATGAGGGCACGACGGCAATCGGTGCCTACGGAGACTTTGTGCATCAGACAGATGCTGCTCTTGGTCAGATTCTCAAGGCTCTGGATGATGGTAAACTGACAGAGAATACCTTGATCATCTTCACTTCAGATAATGGCTCACACTGGCCTCAAGACATGATTGAAAAGACGGCTCACCGTGCCAATGCCGATTGGCGAGGCCAGAAAGCGGACATTCATGAGGCTGGTCATCGAGTCCCGTTTATCGCGCGCTGGCCGGAAGAGGTGAAGGCTGGCTCCGTGAGTGATCAGCTTATCTGCTTGTCTGATCTCATGGGAACAGCCGCTGAGATTGTCGGGCATCCGCTAGGGACTGAGGAAGGCGAAGATAGCTTTGATCTGCTTCCGATTCTCAAAAGCTCGACGAAGAAAGCCGTGCGCAAGGCGATCGTTCACCATTCATTGAGCGGAATGTTTGCCATTCGTATCGATCATTGGAAGCTGGTTCTGGGGAAGGGCTCTGGCGGTTTCACCAAGGTTGAATCGCCAGCAGATGCGCCGGAAGGTCAGCTTTACAATCTGAAGAATGACCCTGCTGAGAGGCATAATCTTTACGCGGAGAAACCCAGGATCGTGGCGAAACTCCGCCAGACTTTGGAGCGCTATCAACGCGTCGGTTACAGCCGGCTTCCTGGTGAAACAGAGGCTTTGCTAGTGCGCCTGAAAGGGAATCAGTTCAAGCGGATTCATCAGGAACTGTTTCGAGTCATCTTGCGTGGCCAGCCCCGAGTTTCTTTGGAGGCGATGAATCAGTTGCCTCCTCAATTGGCCAATCATGGAGAGACCCACTACATGAGGGCTGTGGCCTACAGCATGTTAGGCGAACTCGATGCTGCAGCAGCTTCTGCTCTCCAAGCTGCTGCTGAGGGAATCAGTCTCAACCGCCTGGTAGGTGGTTCTAAAACCGGTCTAGAGGCGCTCCAAGGCCATCCGGTATTTGAGCAGCTCCGCGAGCGCGTGTCTCCTGTCATCAATGGGCCTATGCTAGGAAATGTCACCGGGACAAGTGGCATGGTGTGGGTGCGCACTTTAGATGCAGCTAAAGTTAGAGTGGCCGTGTCTGAGGATGAAGTGGATTTCTCCAAAGCGATCTTGAGCAAGCCGGTAGCGACAAGTCTCGAAACGGACTTTACAGCAGAAGTCTTGCTCGAAGGGCTCAGTGAACAGACAAGCTATCACTATCGTATTCTGGTCGAGGATCAGAGCGCGACGGATTCATCAATCACCACCCATTCACTGCAGACGACCTCTGAGCGGCATGCTCCGATCAAGACACGTATCGCTTTCGGCGGAGGTGCTGGCTTTGTTCCGGAGAATGAGCGCGCTTTTGATACCATTCGGAATCAGTCGCCAAACGCGATCTTCCTCTTGGGAGACAATGTTTACAGTGACGATCCAGAGAGTCCAGCCATGCAGCACTACTGTTATTATCGTAGGCAGGCTCGGCCGGAGTTCTCAGCTCTGGTTGCGAAGACGCCTGTCTATACCATCTGGGATGATCACGACTTCGGTGTGAATGACTGTGTCGAAGGTCCTGAGATTGATAAGCCGGCTTGGAAGCGTCCCGTGTATGAGGTGTTTAGGAATAACTGGGTGAATCCAAGCTATGGTGGTGGGGATGGCCAGCCAGGTTGCTACTACGATTTCTACATGGGCGATGTGCACGTCATCATGTTAGACGGGCGATTCTATCGCAATCTCGATCCAAGTCTGGGAGAAGTGTCTATGCTAGGCAAGGTCCAGCGTGATTGGCTCTTGAAGACGCTTCAAGAATCAAAGGGGACCTTCAAGATTCTTTGCTCGCCCGTTCCTTGGGTGTTCGAAGCGAAAGGGGATAGCAAGGATACTTGGAATGGATTCAAAGAGGAGAGAGGTGTCATCTTCGATTTCCTAGAGGAGGAGAAGTTGAAAGGAGTGCTTCTGATGTCGGCTGACCGGCATCGCTCAGACTTGTGGCGAATTGAGCGCCCTGGAAACTACCCGCTCTACGAGTTCAGTAGTTCGAGACTGACGAACCAGCACGTGCACAAGACGATGGACGCAGCCGTCTTCTCTTACAACGAGAAGCAGTCCTTTGGGCTGTTGGATATCGATACGGCAGCAGAGGATCCTTCTGTCGTCTTCTCAGTGGTCTCGATCGAAGGTGAGGTCGTTCATTCGTCTCGTCTTCTTCGCAGCGAGTTGGAGTAGCCTCTCAAGGGTGAGAACTGTTTAGCAAATCTAAGCAGTGAGTTGGGCTTAGGCGGCTATTTCGATCGTGCCTACGATTTCTATCGAGAAATCGTAAAATTTCTTTAGAGTTCCCTTATAAACTCTGTAAATATGGAAATTATTGTCAGAGATGGCGATTAGTGCCCTTTGAACATGGACTCACTCCCTCTAGATCCCGCTATTAGGAAACTCCTATTTGATGCCTCTGCTGATGGACTCTTCTTGTTAGAGGAAGGGCGGATCGTCGAGGCTAATGGGAAAGCAGCAGAAATGCTTGGAGAAGACTCGGCCTCAATATTGGAATCTAAACCGCTTCTTTGGTGGCTTGCTGCACCTAGTGAAGAAGTGCGGTCTGCCCTCCGAGCAGATGCCGGTGAGGCCGAATCTGTTTCGGTTCAACTTCCAGGAGAGGATGTCCAGTTTCACCTATCACTCGTTCCTGTAAATGAAGGTTCTACGAATCATGTGATGGCGAGACTCCAGCGAGATCCTGGAGCTATTCAAAGTTCATCTGGTAATGTGCCTAAGGACGGATCGCTACTCCAGCTCGTGCTCGATTCAGTCCCAATCAGTGTCTTCTGGAAGGACCGTGATTTGCGTTTCTTGGGATGCAATCAGCACTTTGCTGATGATGCGGGTGTGGGCTCTCCAGCTGAGCTCATTGGGAAGACTGATTTAGAGATGCCTTGGGCGAAGGAAGATTCTCAAGCCTACATGCGCGATGACCGGCGGGTCATGACGGGGGATGTGCCTCAATCCAAGATCACTGAGCGCCAGCTGCGCGCCGATGGCACTCATGCGTGGGTAGAGACTTACAAAGTCCCTATGCACGATGAGCTTGGCAATGTCATCGGTATTCTTGGTTCCTATGAGGACGTGACTGAGCGTAAGACCGCCGAAACGACGTTGCAGACATTTTCTGATGGGCTGCACGAGATGGCTCAGTCTACAGCGGACAAGTCGGGACAGCGCTTGTTCGAAAGCTGTGTCGAGTCGATGTCTACTCTGACTGGCTTCTCTACGACTTTGATTGGGATCCTGGAGCCTGGCGAAGTAGGGGCCATACGAGTGAAGGCTCTCTGGCGAGACGGTGGCCTTGTTCAGACCGGCGCAGTGGACTTAGCGGATTCGCCACTATCAGAATCCTTGCGCACGAAAGGATTGGTTCGCATTGACTCAGGAGTCCGCGACTATCATCCAGACAGCCAGTTCCTTCAAGATCTCGAGGCGGATGCCTTTATCGGGCTTCCAATCGTCTTCGCAAGTGGCGAAATTTGCGGCTTCTTCTGTGGTATCGATTCCAAGCCACAGAATGAATCTCTGGAGCACGTTCTGCCGATTCTTGATCTGTTTGCAGGTCGAATCGGGGTAGAGCTGGATCGCTCTTGGGCGATGGAAGCTCTCGAGAGCAAGGTTGCTAGCGCTAGTCTTCTGGAGAGTATTTCAACGCAGATTCGTCAGAGTTTTGATCCGGATGAGATTGTGCAGTCAGCCATTGCTCGCCTCGGGGATGGACTCAATGTGGATCGCTGTTTCATCCTCAGCTACCATATTTCGCCGAGACCCGAGTTGGTGCTCACGGCAGAGCATGTGGTGTCTGGGATCGAGAGCATTGAGGACTGGAATGTGAGGATCGATGGGGATGCCTTCTTTGAAAGGCTTCTTAGCGCAGATGAGTTGATTTCAGTGGCATCGATCGACAAAGAGCCTCTGATTGCGGGATCGTTGAAGGGCGCATTGGACGAACTCAGCGTACAATCGATGGTTGCTGTCCGGACGTCTTATCAGAATCAAACGAACGGGATCCTCGTTTTACAACAATGTCATGAAGCGAGAAATTGGACTTCAGACGAGCTGGATCTGGTCAAGTCTGTCGCTGATATGGTCGGCATCGCGCTTGGCCAGGCGCGAATGTTTGAGCATGAGCGTCTGCAGCGTCATGAGCTGGCTCGCAAGAATCGAGCGTTAGCCAAGGCCAAGGCCGATGCGGATTCAGCCAATCACGCTAAGAGCGAATTTCTTTCTAGGATGAGCCATGAGCTACGTACCCCGCTCAATGCCATTCTCGGGTTCTCGCAAGTGATGGCGCGAGATACGATGGCGACCGATCAGCAGAAGCAGAATCTCGCTACGATCACTCGTAGCGGAACGCACCTGTTAGACATGATCAATGATGTCCTCGAGATGTCTCGGATTGAGGCAGGTCAAGTCTCGGTCGAGCCGAAGAGTTTCAATCTCGAAGAAGTCCTCGATTCCGTTGTCTCGATGTTTCAGACGCGGGCTCATCCTGGCGTGAAGCTTAAGTTAGGAATCTCACCAACCGTGCCGACCTATGCGCGCACGGACGAAGTGAAGTTCCGTCAGATTCTCATCAATCTGTTTGGAAATGCCGTCAAGTTTACGACAGGGGGTGAAGTTGCCATGCGTGTTAGAGCTGAGCAGCGTTATCCTGAGGGGGTTTGCTCTGCGTGGAACCTCATCGCTTCAGTGCATGATACTGGCCCTGGGATCCATGAAGACGAAGCCGGCCTCCTTTTCCAAGCCTTCTCACAGACGGCTTCCGGTCAAAGCATGCAACAAGGCACTGGGTTAGGTTTGCCAATCAGTCGCCAGTTTGCACGATTGCTAGGTGGCGATATCTCGGTCCAGTCAACTCCGGGGCAGGGGACGATCTTCTCTCTTAAGATTCCTTGCGGCGAGGCGGATCCCGCAGAACTCGATGATCGTCGATTGGCTCAGAACCAGCGTGCAAAGGGATTGGCCTCAGGACAGCGACCTCCAAAGATTCTGTTAGTCGATGACCACCAAGAGAGCCGAGTGTGGTTAGAGATGTTGTTAAGCTCAATTGGGTTACCTACCGAGACGGCCAGCAACGGAGCTGAAGGTCTTCAGCAATGCCAAGCGAAAGTTCCGGATATCATCTTCATGGATATTCATATGCCAGTGATGGATGGCGACACTGCGGCTAAAGAGATTCGCAAATCCTTTGGTGACGAGACTCCTTTGTTAGTCGCGCTTACCGCGAGTGCCTTTATTGGTGGTGATGACCGCGTGGCTGAGGGGCCATTCGATCTCTTTCTGACCAAGCCTGTTCATGAGAAGAGCCTCGTGGAGATCTTTGAGAGGCAACTCGGCGTTCAGTTTGACTATGGAGAAGAGATATCAGAAGACTGGTTCTTGCCTGAGTTTGATCGTGGCTCTGTGCCAATAGATACTATTGATGTAGCAGAGGCTGAGCCGGTGTTGAGTCCCATTATTCCAGAAGCTCTCGTCGCAGAAGAAAGTTTGCCGATTGTAGAGGAAGAGCCTGTGCTAGAGGTGATTGAAGATACGCGTTCCCCGATTACTCGAGCCATTTGTTCCATGCCTGAAGCATGGCAGGAACGAGTTCTTCAGGCCTCTGAATGCCTCAACCTCCAAGAGACTCGCGATCTGCTCATGATTCTGAAAGAGGAGCACCCTGTAGAAGCTAAGCCGCTGCAGAAGTGGTGTGAAGACTATCAATTTGACAAGATTCAATCTGAATTCACTCAAGCCCGTGAACAGCGCCATGCGACCCACTAATACCCTTGCCCAGTATTCTGGAGATGTCCTCGTGGTTGATGATACGCTGGCCAATCTTCGTCTGCTCATCAATCTGCTCTCTGCTCAAGGCTACAATGTGAGGCCTGCGCAAAGTGGACAAATCGCGCTTTCAGCAGTGAAGGCTTCCCGGCCTGATATCATCTTGCTGGATATTAATATGCCTGGCATGGATGGCTATGAGCTCTGTGAGCGGTTAAAAGAAGACCAAACCACTCGGGACATTCCTGTCATCTTCATCAGTGCTTTAAATGATACGGAATCGAAGCTCAAGGCGTTCACGTCTGGCGGAGTGGACTATGTTTCCAAGCCGTTCCAGTTGGAAGAGGTGTCTGCTAGGATCCAAACACATCTTACGATCAAGCAACTGCAGGATGGGCTTGAGAAGCGTAATCAAGACCTAGCAGCCTTTGATCGATCAGTAGCTCATGACTTACGCAGTCCTCTTACTGCGCTTGTGGGAATCGCTCAGCTTATGGGCTTCGGAGAGGAGTATCGGACAGACGAGAATGTCGCGACTCTAGCGGAATCCGCTAATCGTATGCGCTGCATCATTGATTCTCTCTTGCTCTTTGCTCAAGTAGGGCACGCGGAAGCCGAGATCAATCCGATCGATATGCATGCCCTGGCAGAGCAGGTGAAGCGAGGTCTTAAGCACGAAATCGACGCTAAGGATGCCGAAGTGACCGTGGAAGGGGAAAGCTGGCCCGTCGCTCTTGGGCATGAATCGTGGGTTGAGCAGGTTTGGGCAAATTACCTTTCAAATGCACTTAAGTATGGAGGTTCGCCGCCCAAGGTAGTTCTCGGCTGGAGCCTAGGAAGTGATGGCGATCCGGAGTTCTGGATCAAAGACAATGGCCCTGGATTGACAGATTCTCAGAGTGCCATGGTCTTCCGAGAATTCGAACGTCTCGATCAAGCCAAGACCCAAGAAGGTCACGGCCTTGGTCTCTCGATTGTCCGGCGCATTGTTGAAAAGCTCGACGGAAAAGTCGGCCTTGAAAGTGCCCCCGGCCAAGGCAGTCGTTTCTACTTTACTCTCAAAGCAGCTCCAAGAACAGAGCAGGCTGCCGAGGCCGATATGGCTTTGCAAGGTTAGGGCTAGCCGCGTGCGCGTTCTAGCATGACAAGCATGAGGTAGGAAAGCATGAGGCTGAGTTCCTCTTCGCTGCTCAGAGTGTCATCGAGTTTCTCCATGAGGAATTTGCCTTCCCACATGGCTGGCTGCTTTGTAAGACGCATGGCGGGCGTGCCGTTGGATCGGGTGGCCAAGTACTTTGGATGGAAGATGTAGCCTGACAGAGCACCCAAGATGGGAATAGAGCCGAAGATAGAATCACCAATCTTGGCGAGGGCATTCTCTTCTTTGACATCGAAATCATGGGTCTCGTCTGGCCCGACGAATGTCTCGTAGTGAGCTTTGAAGAGCGAGCGCATGCCTTTGCGGCCGACTGAGCCCAAGACGCTGCCATCGGGAGCGGAGAAATTGTAGCGAGCGGACCAGTCGATGACCTTGTTTGCCTTGATGTCAGCGAGAGGGGTCGTCCTGGTGGAGTTTGTGAAGATCTGGACGTGCTCTTTCAGCTTGAAGAGCTTCTGCTTCACGTAGCAGATGGTTTGCCCTTTGGCGTCTGTGATAGTGACTTGAGGAGAAAGAGCGATGAGCTTGAACGAAAGAGTCAGCGGGTAGTCCATGGCGTCTATTGTCGGGGGAATTGGGCGATGATCAAGGGACACTGTCAGCGCCATTTCTCTTGTCCCAAAGGATGTCATCGGTCATGTTTTAGATCGAGCCCCTGGATTCTACTCTAGAACCCATTCCTAATCCCCAACTCCTCTCACCCAAATGAAACCCTCATCATCGCTGGGTAGGCTATGCCTGCCGAGTATCCTTGCGTCTCTTAGTCTAGTCCCGTGGTCTACGAGCCAGGCAGACGTCATTATCAATGAGATCAGCGCCGCCAGCCATGAGCGTGTTCTTCGCTTCGACGAGCAAGATCGTCCACGTATGGGTGCCGGCCTCGGATGGATGGATTCAGGCTATGATCAGTCCCATTGGAAGACGGGGGCTCAGCCTTTCGGTTTCGGATCTGATAAGGCAACGAATCTCCGAGATGAGATGCAAGGAGTGACACCATCACTCTATCTTCGGAAGACTTTTAACATTTCGGCCGATGTCGCGGCGCTTCGCAAACACTTCAGGATTCGGGCCAAGTTCGATGACGCTTTCGTGGCGTATGTGAATGGAGTTGAGATCGGCCGGGCTAACCTGGGCAGAGAGAATGGCTTCGTCTATGCAGATCAGACGAGTCTCAATAAGATTTCTAGCTCAGATGCGAACAAGTTTCACAATGTGGATGGCCCTTGGGCTGACGAGGTCTTGGTGGAAGGTGAGAATGTCTTGGCCATCCAAGTCCATAACACAGTCCCTGAGGCGTTGGATGAAGATGAACTCGACGATGACACGACGCTTCATTTCGAAGCGGAGCTTTCGATTGGGCTGGGTATCTTCAAAGGAGAGCCTTCTACGGCAATTTCCTTTGAGAATGACGACTTCAGTTATTTCGTCGGTGTGATCGAGCCTTCGGGCGGTCTCTACGACCATCAGCTAATCGGTTCAGCCGTCTTCGAGAACGACTTCTCGGATTGGATCGAGTTGCACAACAATGGGGCTGAGCCAGTAAATCTCACGGGATGGTCTCTGAGTGATGATAAGGATGTTCCCAAACTTTGGGAGTTTCCCGCAGACACAACGATCGAGGCAGGCGGCTACCTGGTTGTCTTAGCAGATGACCTTGGAGATGCGGGAGCAGGGGGCGCTTACCTCCATACAAATTTCAAGCTTTCTAGCTCGGGGGATGACGTTCGTCTCTATAACGATGCTGAAGAACTTGTTAGTGAATTGAATAACTTTCCTAGCCAAGACACATTTCACTCTTACGGTGCTCCTGAGGGAGGTGGCGACTTTGTCTACCACGCCTGGCCCACCCCGGGAGCCCCAAATCTCGGTGAAGGCCTTGCTGATGTAGTGAAGGCTCCTAAGTATAGTGTGAGTCGTGGGTTCTACGAAGAAGCGGTTACACTAGAGCTGACATCGGCGACAGAGGGCGCTGAAATTCGCTTCACGACGGATGGTTCAGCGCCGACTCCCTGGAATGGCGAGGTCTACAACTCAGCTATCACCATCGAGGCGGTGGACGACAAGACTGGCACCGTCGTGCGTGCGGCTGCCTTCAAAGAAGGCATGATGACTTCTAAAGTGAAAACGCATACCTATCTCATTGGACAGGATGAGGCCTTTAAAGGTATTCCGGCGATCAGTCTCGTGGGCGATGCTGAGAAGACGTTCTACGCGCCCCATGGAGTGATGACAGTGGACGGTGGTGCGGGACTCGGTGATAGCTGGAGAGCTACGGGGATTCAGGACTACTACATGCCTTATGGGCATGGGCGCCCATTCGAGCGGAAGGCTTCCATGGAGCTGATCTATGCTGATGAGGATGGCGAACACGTGCAACTTGAGGCCGGCGTTCGTCTGGCTGCTAGTGACTGGTCCCGCGGACGATTCCAGCTGAATCAAACAGATGCTAGTCCTTGGCCAAGCAATGCGGCACACAAACCTTCGTTCAATGTCTTCTTCCGTGATGAATACGGGGACGACGAACTCGACTTTCCCTTAGTCAGTAATTACTCGGTGCGTAAGTTTGATCAGCTGCGTCTCCGAGCTGGTAAGAATGACATTCGGAATCCTTGGATTCGTGATGAATTGGCCCGCCGCCTCTTTGGAGATACGGGTCAATTAAGTTCGCAGGGAGTTCAAAGCGCTCTCTTCGTGAATGGCGTTTACAAGGGCTACTACAATGCGGTTGCTCGACTTCGGACGACCTTGTTTCAGCAACACTACGGCAGCAGCGAGCCTTGGGACATCAAACACATTCGCGCATGGACCGAAGGCGATGACACCGCCTACGAAGAAGCGGTGGATTTGTTAGAGAAAGATCTGGATAACCTCGAGAATTATCAGGCAGCGCTCGCCATGGTGGATCCTGTCAATATCGCAGACTATTTAATTGTGAATACTTACGGGGCAACCTGGGATTGGCCGCATAACAATTTCGTCATGGCTCGTGAACGCTCAGAAACGGGCAAGTGGCGAATGTATATGTGGGATGCTGAAGGCACGTTCGGTCAGAATGGCCAGCACGGGCAATCTCGAAAGGTGATTCAAACCGACATTCTTAATAACACTCGTACCAACTCAAATAATAAGAACATCGTAGAGATGTCGAAGCTTCTGATGGACTCTTCTGAGTTCCGCTTGCTCTTTGCTGATCGCCTTCAGAAACATTTCCACTCTCCTAATGGGGCATTGACTGAGGACAATGCTATTCGCCGGATGGAAGAGTTGAGTGATGAGATCGAGCCGCTCATGCGCTTCTCTGGGAACAATGCGCCAGATATTGGCGGGATCCGCAGTTGGATCCGAGCACGGGAAAATGAACTCTTTGGGAAAGGTCACTTCACCGATGTGGGCCTTTGGCCTGACATTCAGGCCCCTTCTTTCAGGAAGCATGGCGGTACGGTAGAAGCAGGATTTGAAGCTAAGATTAGTGCGGGTTCTATCTTCAATCCTCAGCCAGGTGACATTGTCTACACGACGGATGGCTCTGATCCGCGCCTCATGGGCGGCGAACTTAACCCGACGGCGAAAGTGTATGTCACGGCAGACGGGGTAGTCCTAGCCGAGTCCGCCAGCGTGAAAGCTCGAGTTAAAAATGGTGACGACTGGAGCGCCATTACTTCTGCCGATTTCTTGGTCGATCTGATTCCTGCCACAGCAGACTCATTCGTCATTTCCGAGATCATGTATGATCCCGCTGTGCCATCCGAAGCGGAAGTGGCTGCTGGTCATAGTAAATCAGACTTCGAATACATCGAGATCTTCAACGCCTCAGAGACTGCCATTGACCTCAGTAATCTCAGCCTGATAGAAGGCGTCCGTTTTGACTTCAACTCGGGTTTCTTGACGTCTCTTGCTCCTATGAGTTATGCGGTGATCGTTGGGGATCTAGAGGCCTTTCAGATGCGTTATGGCATGGGCATGGCTATCGCTGGAAAGTTTGGCAAGAGCCTAAACAATGACGGCGAGACATTCGAAATCATCACCTCTCTAGGCGAAAGCCTCAAGAAGGTGACCTATTCTGATCGTGATCCGTGGCCTGCTCAGGCAGACGGAGAAGGTTTCTCCTTGGAGCTGGTCAGCCCTACAGACAATCCAGATCCGAATGACGCGACAAGCTGGACGATCGCGGCAGCCCCGGGTGGTTCTCCTGGAGCGGCGACAGGTGAAACGGGTGGAGGTGGTGGAGATACGACCTATGATGTTTGGAAGGCCGCTCATTTCAGTGGCGCGGAGCTGAGCAATGACGCTATCTCGGGCCCTAACGGTGATCCGGATGGCGACTCGCAAACGAACTTGTTAGAGTTTGTTGCAGGCACCTTGCCAAAGGATGTCCAGTCAGTCTCTTCCATCGTGGTGGGTGAGGACGCAGGTCACGTCACTCTGAATCTGACAAAGCTTAACGCTGCTGCTGGAGTCTCGGATATACTCGAGTGGTCGAATGATTTGCAGGGCTTTAGTGATGCGAGCGCAAGCTTCAGTGTTCAGTCTCAGGAAGATGCTGGCAATGGCGTCTCCCGTGTGACCTATCGTAGTAATGATAGTCGCGAAGTGCTCGGCGAGGACATCGGCTTTATACGCCGCCGAGTCGATCTAAACTAAACTAAGCTAGCGAACCTCTTCTCAAGGAGAGATCCTTTCGAGGATCTCTCCTAAGGAGGTCTCTGCCAGGCTACCAAGTTTCAACGTCGCCTCAGAGAAGTCTGAATGCTGAGTGACTTGGTTAGGCACAATCACGCAGGGAATTCCAGCCGCGACAGCCGCCGTGAGTCCATTGTGAGAATCTTCGAAGACGAGGGCCTCATTTGCAGAAACGTCTAGCATCTCTGCCGCTGTGACAAAGAGTTCGGGCGATGGCTTGGCCGCACTCACATGGTCAAGCGTACGCACGACTTGGAAATGGTCCGTCAAGTTTAGCCGGGCCAACCAGGGATCAATCCAGTCCGAAGGAGAGCTGGAAGCGATCGCGAGTTTTAGTCCTGCAGCAGCCGCTTGGTGGAGTATGTCGCGCACTCCTGGCAGGGTATCGCGGTCTGCGAGGACTTCCTTGACGCGAGTCTTGTGGGCACTGTGAAGCGAATCGACATCGACTGGTTTACCGATGAGGTCCTGCAAGTGCTGGATAGGATCAAAGCGTTGGATGGTAGAGCCCACGCATTGGACATAGGTCTCCAAGGTCAGATCATGACCATGCTCTTGATACAGCTGACGCCAGGAATCGTAGAGTGGTGTTTCCGTATCGACGACAAGTCCGTCGAAATCAAAGATGAGTGCCTTTGTCAGATCCACAGTCTACATGCCCATGATCTGATAGCCACCGTCGACATAGATGACTTGGCCAGTGATGGAGGCGGCACCGTCGCTTGCTAGAAAGACCCCAGTTTGTCCGAGCTCTTCACCAGTGCAACTCCGCTTGAGAGGGGCATGCTCGTTGTAGTGCTTCATCATGTCACCGAATCCACCGATACCGCGAGCGGCCAAGGTTTGCATGGGGCCTGCGCTGATGCAATTTACCCGGATCTTCTTCTCGCCAAGATCATAGGCGAGGTAACGGGTGGAAGCTTCTAGGCTGGCCTTGGCCACGCCCATAACATTGTAGTGAGGAACGACCTTCTCTGCTCCGTAGTAGCTCATGGCTACGACACTGCCACCGTCAGTCATCATAGGGACCGCTCGCTGACATAGTGCGACTAGCGAGTAGGCGCTGATATCTTGAGACACGGCAAAGGCGTCTCGTGTGGTGCTGAGGAAGTCACCCATGAGTGCTTCACGAGGCGCGAATGCCACGGAGTGAAGCATGAGATCGATCTTATCCGTGTGGTCTTTCACCTTATCGAAGAAGCCATTGATCTGTTCATCGCTGGATACGTCACATGGATAGAGTGGGGTGTCTTCGCCGAAGGTCTGCGCGAGCTCGGTCACGTTGTCCTTCAGGCGATCGCCCTGGTAATTGAAGATCAACTTCGCGCCAGCATCTGACCAAGCTTTAGCAATGGACCAAGCAATACTGCGTTTGTTAGCAACGCCGAAGACAACAGCGGTCTTTCCACTAAGAATACTCATGTGCCCGCGTAACACGGCTGACCGGGCTTGTAAAGTAATGACCTTCAGCGAGGGCGGCGCTACTGCTGCTTGCCCATTTCTATCGAGCGTGCTGTGGCAGCATTGACCGCCGAAATGATGGCATTTCGGCCACCCTCGCGTTCCAGCGCAGCGATCGCCCGAATGGTGGTCCCTCCAGGGCTGGTCACCTGGTCCTTAAGGACTCCAGGATGCTCTCCGCTGTCTAGGACCATCTTGGCAGCTCCCATAAATGTCTGGGCTGCCAGCTCGATCGCTACAGGGCGGGGGAGCCCATTGAGAACACCAGCATCAGCCATGGCTTCTATCAGCACATAGACATAGGCCGGTCCACTACCACTGACGCCAGTGACAGCATCTAACAAACGCTCAGGAACTTCGTAGGCGACACCGATGGCTTCGAGTAAACTCTTGGTCAGCTTTCCATCTTCAGCCGTGGCGCGAGAGCCTAGCGTGAAGCCGGCTGCTCCTACACCGACCAGTGACGGCGTGTTCGGCATGACCCGAATGGCGCGTTGATCCTCGCCGAGATTCTGTTCCAAAGTCTCGAGGCTGACTCCTGCTGCGATCGAGATACACAGCGAGGGTGTCTTCGCATTGGAGATTTCTTGAGCGACCCAGGGAATGCCATCTGGCTTCACGCAGAGGAGGACGACATCGGCATTCTCTGCCACCACAAGATTGGATTCCGCAGCGACGGCTTTGGGTTCGGCTTCTGTCAGGGATTCGACTGCTGCCGGATAAGCGTCGAATACCCAGGCCTTCTCGATAGTTTCCGTCGCCGCGAGCATACCATGAAGGAGAGCGCTTCCCATCTTTCCGCAGCCAATGAGTCCGATTTGCATGCCGAATGTATAGACTGTATTTACAATTTGTCGACTGCGGCGATGCCTACCCTAGCCGTGCGGCTGAAGTAAGAGTGATAGAGGGACGTCTTGAGCGCGTTCGGCATTGGGGACACCACGCCGTGATGCGGTGCAGTCATAGTATTCCAGACCTAATCCGTGTCCGAGAGCATTCCCAAGATGTTCGACCGCTTCGAAGCTAGCTCGCCGGGTTTGAGTCATGATGGGCTGATCTTGGAGACGTGAAAGATAACGCTCTTTCTTTAGCTGAGCACGTCGCAGGGTGAAGTAGTCTTGGGAGTTTGAGAGGTTCATGTAGTAGAGGGATGTTGTTCATCTATTAAACGGATTTGGTGGTCGAAAGATTCAATTGAACTTCATCATTCTTGTTTGTTGAGCGGGAGAAGGCCTTGTCCCTAGCAGAGTCTTAGATTGACTTTGTGTGATGTTTCGTCAGTATTAGTCTAGTTAACCTGTTAAAAAATGTCTTACACGATCTGTCTCATTACTCTCGCCTTTCTGCTAATCGGAACCTTATCTCGGGCGGAAGAGGCGCCTCTTCGCACCTTTACGGATATTCAGGGGCGCAAGATTCAGGCGAAGGTGATTTCCAAGAAAGGCGATGACTTTATCGTCGAGCGGAAGGGGGGGAAACGCTTTCTCCTCAAGGTAGAGACGCTGTCTAAGGAAGACCAAGCCTTCCTTGATGAGTGGAAGGCGCCTAGGGTCGAGCTTGCTTTCGAGGTGAAGTGCAACAAGAAGCTGAGTGATACTAATCCCGGCGGGATTGATTCATTCGGACAGTTTGGCGCGAAGAAGGCATCTAAAGGCTACTGTTATGAGGTGACCCTTACGAACAAGAGCTTTGACGCCATGCCTGAGCTAGAAGTGAGGTACAAGCTATTTAAGAGCATCTCCGGCTCCACTCGAACTGGGACCGAGGTGAGCCAAGCGGGACAGGGCAAACTTCTCTTCCCCGAGATTGATCGGCTGAAGTCAGCGAGCAAAGAAACGGTCTCGGTCATCGCTTCAAAATCGACAAGTAGTAGCACCACCCTGTTCACCGATGGTTCTTCGGACAAGAGCTATAGCAGAACTCGTGAGAACCTTGCGGGCATTCTGGTCGAGATCTTTGATGGTGAGACGCTCATCAAGCGGCACACGCACGGCAGAGTTCTCAAGTAGGTCTCCGTAAATAAAAGTGCCGCCTCCGCGTAAGGGTGCGGGGACGGCGATAAGCAGGATTGTGTCGCGGCAACCCTACTCACTTATCATAGATGCAGGTCGTTGGCAGAAAGTCACAGAAGTTTAGAGAAACTTTCGCCTTACTTCATCCCAACGGGCTCGGGATAGCTGCTAGCGGAAATCTTCGCGCTGAATCGAGCTTCGAAGCGTGCGAACTCCCCGGCGGATCCGTGCTTTCACCGTGCCCAGAGGCTCTCCGAGTTGCACCGCAATCTCGCTTTGCGTGAGTCCACTGAAGTAGGCTAGCTCGACGACTCGCTTCTGTTCAGGAGTCAGCTTGATCACGGCCTCACGAACTGCGATCGAACTCTCATTTGATTCTACCGTTTCACTAAGCGTGCACGACACCTTGTTATGAGTGGCATCGACCTCTTCATGGAAGCGCTCATTTAGTGATGAACGACGCTGTTTGCTACGAAAGCGATCGATCGCGCGATTTCTAGCTAGTGTCCTCAACCAAGTGAGTGGTTTGCCGCGCTGTTGATCATAGAGTTCGGGGCGCTGCCACAACTTCACAAGGATCTCTTGGCAGACATCCTGAACATCGTCAGGGTTGTTGAGGACTTTATAAATTGTGGCAAATAGAACTCCCTCAACAAGTTGGGAGAGTTCAGTGAAGGCTTTCTCATCTCCGTTTTGGATGTGTACCATGAGCGGTACGAGTTTGTCATTTAGAAGAGTTGAGGCGTTTGGGAGTTCCTTGTTCATGATTTGTCTAATGTCGAGCCGTTATGTATAATCGGCTCGTCATTGCGGCAACGCCAAGTTGAACAATCATTAAACGTAATAGTTCAGAGTTCGATTCCTTCGAGCTCCACCACGTCGCGCAGCGCATACTCCATCAGGGATCTTGCTTTGGCGGTGGTTTCATGAAGTGCCTGATGCAGTGCTGCATCATCGGGATTGAGACTTTCGCAAGTCTCACAGTAGTTCTCAAAGGCTGTCAGGCTGGTCAGCAGATTGCCCAAATGCTGTGGACATTCGCAATCGACTGCTGTGGAGATCTGTGAGGCTACCGCTAATTGGCGATCCGAATAAAGTCGGATCGGAATGCCAGTGTCGCTTTCGGGGTTGCGGGTTTGCGCTGGCCTCAGCGGCACGGCTCGTTTCGCCAATGAAATGTCTGCCGACAGAACGAGGGAGACTTCTTCGAGGTTCACTGGAGCACGGACTGCTGTGATGTTCTTCAGTCCTCGCTGAATCAGATTAACGGTCGAACTCTGCGCAAAGTGATAGATAATGATGGCCCTCAGAGCCTGAGTGCGCTCGATCAGGGCCTGTACTCGTGTAATCGTCTCGGCAAAGAGGGTGGGGCATTCGATCAGGAGAGTGTCTATGCTGGCTTCACCAGTCTCGGCTTCGGCCTTATCCAGAGTGTCATGGGCAGCGACGATCTCTGTTCCAGCAATCGCATTTCCGGAGATGCTGACCAGCTCGCTTAGCGTTTCTCCAACAATGAGAAGCCGCAGGCTAGCCCGAGGAGCCGGGCCCTGGCCATGCTCGACCTTAAGCCTGCTCTCGAGCTGGTCTGTCGTGAGTGCAGCGATCGTACCTATGGAATCGCCGCGATCGATGAGCGTTTTAAGTAATGTCAGTCTCCGGATGTCTTGAGAATTGTAGCGCCGACGTTTGGAAGCGGATCGCTGAGGTTCCACCACTTGATGACGTTTCTCCCAGACCCGGATATTTGCGGTGGATACTCCGGTAAGGCGAGACACGGCACTGATCTCAAATAATTGCTCTTCTTCGTTCGGTTGCTGACTCATGGGCGGGTTGATTCTACGAAGACTATACGCCTTGGATCAGACCAGAAACGGTTTTCATACACGATTGCTCTCAGTCCGGTGGCCGATGCAGAGCGTTTCCTTCTTGTGGAGACTTCTAGTGATTCAGGAAACCTTGCTCTAGGTGCTCGCTTGGGCATTGCTCTCGGGGACGCTTTGGCCATGCCCGTGCATTGGTATTATAATCGCCTCAAGCTGCACCGTGACTATGGCCATGTGACAGATGTGATGGCGCCGCTCGCTGCACATCCTGACAGTATCTTCTGGCGTTCGCATTGGGATGCGCCTAGGCCCGAGCTAGATATCCTGGGAGAAGAGCGTGTCTACTGGGGGCAGCAAGGTGTTCACTATCACCGGGCGCTTAA
Source organism: Caprella mutica (assembly GCA_947561585.1). Lineage (NCBI taxonomy): Eukaryota > Metazoa > Arthropoda > Malacostraca > Amphipoda > Caprellidae > Caprella > Caprella mutica. The sequence goes on from CANNZV010001032.1 coordinate 476,194, forward strand.
GCTAGGTGAGAATACACTGACTGGGAAGCTCGCAAGCGGATTGTGGGAATCACTGGAGGCCTGTGGCGGCTACGACCAGCGAGATTTCGGTCAGCGCTACGTCGATCTTCTCACGCATCCAGAGCGGCATCGGGACACCTATGTGGAGGAGTGTCATCGAGGGTTCTTCACGAATCTTGGCAAGGGCATCCCGCTTGATCAGTGTGGTGTGCAGGAGAAACACATCAGTGGTCTGGCCATGGCGCTTCCCGTCGCTTGCTACTACGAAGGTGATGTGGACAATGGGCGTAAGGCTACGCTCGAAAGACTATCATTTACTCATCCTGGGCTCCGCATGAAACAGGCAGCCGAGGCTATTTTATCAATCATGCAGCCGGTCATGGCTGGAGAAGCCCTCCAAGACGTGATTCTCACAGAATGCCAGCATCAGAGAAATCCTCACTTCGGCTTTCCGTTTAGGAAATGGCTTCAAAAAGAAGATAGTCAGGTGATTGGGAGAGAGGTTTCCTCAGCCTGTTACGTAGAAGATGCGGTGCCTGCCATCATTTACCTGGCTCTCAAATATCATGACGATCCTGAGCGCGCCTTGATCGCAAACACAAATCTAGGGGGAGACAATGTCCACCGTGGCAGTGTCCTCGGCGTTTTGCTAGGAGCAGCCCATGGGACAGAGGCCTGGCCCAGGCGGTGGACTGAAAAGTTAGTCAGCTCTCCTTTGGTGTGCTGATCAAGGTCGCAGCTTGTTGGCCTGAAACGATAGCGCCTTCGATTGATGCCGTGGTACAGTGGTCGCCGCAAATGAGGATGCCGTCGTGCTCCAACACGGGATCGCGCTTAGTGGTCTCGGGCAGTTGCTCCGGCAACGCTTTAGCAATTCTGTAGGTCTTACGATGGTCCCAGGATGCTGCATCGGCACCAAACCACCCGATAAGCTCACGCTGAACTCCAGCAGCGCCGTCCGCGGCTAGATCTCCAAGCACAGATACAGAAATGAGGGAGTGCCCGGCAGGTGCGTAGTGAGGACTGACGTCAGAAGGCACGCAAACATTGTGAATTTGTCCGGTGCCGTCGCTGTTGAGAGCAATGATAGCGTCAGCAAGTGGAGATTGCTTGGTACTAAAGTAGAGGTTGGTCACAGCACGCCAGTCTCTGGCCGTTTGTTCTAAAGAGGGCAGTAAGCGATGAGCCGTGGCACCATCGGTCGCGATGACAACTTGGTCAGCCTGAATGAACTCGCCGTCTTCTAGCCAGACACCCCTGTTCTCAACGCGACTGACAGAGCTGCCAAGCCTAATCGAATCTGGCCTGAGGCGAGCAGCTAGCTGATTGGGAATGGCCTGCATGCCCTGAGCTGGCAAAGTGGCGTATCCCTTGGTGAACATCTTGAAGGTGAACTCGAACATCTTGCTTGAGGTTCGCAGATCTCGTTCAAGGAAGATCCCTCCATAGAATGCTCGGAAGAACCCATCGATCATCGTTTCAGTGAATCCAAACCGACGAAGAAACACTTCGGTAGAAACATCCTCTCCGTGCTGGATTCCTGAGATTGACTGAAAACGGCTTTTCAATGCTAACATTCCAACAAGAAGTTTGTCGCTGATGGTCCCAATCGGTTGCTGAAGTGTTTTCAATGCATCTGCCGGACAACGAAATGGATCCATCATCCGATGCCATTGCCGCTCACGTCGAAGCAACGCACCAGGGCGAAATCTTTGGAGATCGAGCGCGTCCAAGTCGAGAAGTTTTCCAGCATGCGGGTAAGCACTGAGGAAGACTTGAAAGCCGCGATCAAAGAGGAACCCATCTTCGCTATCCGTCCTCACGCGGCCTCCTACAGCGTTACTGGCCTCAAGTATCAGGCAGTTACGGCCGGATTTTTGTAGTTCGACAGCACAGGCGAGACCTGCGAGGCCGCCACCGATGATGAGGGTTCGATTACTAGGAGACGTGTCTGAGGTCACTGCCATGGCTTACGAGAAATCTGCCAGGTTGGACGACGTATGCGAGCGAATACCGTTGCGGCATTCACTCCTGTTCGTCAGGTTTGTCTTATGCGATCATTCTACTGCGGCCTCCTTACATGGACACTATCAGGCATGAGCCTCCTTGGCATCGACGGCGCACGCCGTGAAGTCTACAAGACCGTGGGCGAAGTCGAGCTAGCCATGCACATCTTCACTCCTGAAGATCACCAGGTTTCAGACAGTAGGCCGGCAGCTCTGTTCTTCTTTGGAGGCGGTTGGATGGGTGGCACGCCTGAGCAATTCGCGCCGCAAGCACGCTACCTCGCCTCGCGGGGCATGGTGGCTATGGTCGCGGACTATCGCACGGCCAAGGCGCACAAGACGACGCCCGTTGAATGTGTTAAAGATGCAAAGTCAGCGATGCGCTGGGTGCGTGGCAATGCGGATAAGTTAGGAATCGATTCCGAGAGGATTGCCGCTGGTGGTGGTTCGGCCGGCGGACATTTAGCAGCCGCGACAGCGACTGTTTCTAAGTTCGATGAAGCAGGTGGCTACATTAACGTTAGTCCTGTTCCAAACGCCTTGGTGTTGTTTAATCCAGTCTATGACAATGGCCCTGATGGCTACGGGCACAAACGTGTGCAAGCCCATTGGCAGGATTTCTCACCCATGCACAACATTAGGAAGGGAATGCCTCCAGCGGTGGTATTTCTGGGAACGCAAGATTCCCTGATCCCAGTGAGCACAGCAAAGGCCTTTCAAGCAAAGATGCGCGAGGTCGGCAGCCGGAGTGAACTCCATGTCTACGAAGGTCAATCGCATGGTTTCTTTAATAAGCGTTCCTCACCGATTCACTATCACCGCACGGTCATCGCTATGGATGCCTTTCTCGTGTCACTTGGCTATCTTGAGGGACCGTCCACTCTACAGTCACCGGCTTTCGAACTGAAGGAGAATGCCTCTGAAAACGCCATGGTGGTCAGCTATGGGGGGCGCCGGCTTGCTAGGTTTGAGCACGCCTTAGATACGAGCACGGCAGAGCGCCGATTGGAAACCTACAAGCCATTCCTCCATGTCTACGATAAGGCTGGTAAGAATCTCATTACGAAGGGCGCAGGTGGAGACTTTACTCATCATCGCGGAATCTTCTTAGGTTTCAGCCGCATGCAGGTGGGAGAGGAACGTTACGATCTCTGGCACATGAAGGAAGGCGTGCAAGCGCATCAGAATTACGTAGAGGTTTCTGGTGATGCTGAAGGTGGCACGTTCACTTCAGAGATCGCGTGGCAGGACAATGCTGGAAAACTGTTGGTGTTAGAACAACGCCGCTTCACTTTCCTTCCGCCACCGTCAGGCGCCTACACAGTGATCGAGATGCAGAGTGAACTGAAAGCCGTCGCAGGCGATGTCCACATGGCAGGGGATCCAGAACATGCAGGTGCGCAGTTTCGCCCAGCCAATGATGTCGAGCGAAAGGAGACCCGCTACACTTTTCACGGCGAGGAGATCGACCCGAAGAAGAACGTTGATCTGCCCTGGGTTGGCGAGACTTTCCGATTGAAGTCAATGAAGGCGAAGCACTCCGTAGTGATCCTCAACCACCCGAGCAATCCCCAGGGGACGAAGTTTTCAGCCTACCGTGACTACGGACGTTTCGGCGCGTATCCCGAATTCAAGCTCGCTAAAGGTGAGACGAAGACTCTGCGCTACCGCTGGATTATTGGCCAAGGGAAGATGCTAGACAAAGGCGTCATCGAAGAAGCCGCCAAAGGGTTCGGGCAACGTTAAGGAGCCAGAGCGACTCGGAGACGCATGAATTGCTGTGGCCTATTTGTCAGGGTCATTCCTGAGCTAACCGTGAGCTGTCTGACTTTCCCTGTGTCGTCGGGAATCACTGCTATCAGATTTCCACCTGGGGCGAGGCCTTCAGTGGAAATCCAGGCTGTTGTCCAGCCTTGGGCGTCAGTTGAACTCTCCACCGTGAGGATGATTTCATTCAAGTCCGTGATGAGTGGAAATGATAGGGTCGGAGTATCAGATGCTGCCGAAATGGTAGGAATGTCGGAAGAGATTACCGTGGGATCCTGGGCGAGTGCATACTCAATGATCGTAGAAAGCGTATCGCCATCATCATTGGCTAAGGGATCGTCTGAGATACCGAACTCTGCGATGTAGGCAGCGAAGCCAGTGGGCTCGGTGATAATAGTGACAGGGAAGACGCTGGAGTGCGTGAGTCCATCAAGATCCGTGACTTCGATTTCGATTGGGATGGTGCCGCTGGCGTCAGCTGTGGCTTCGATTCGCAAACGAGATTCCACGACGGTCGCAGTCAGTGGAGCACCGTCAGGCACGGTCACTGTATAGCTGAGAGAGGGCACCCGACGCACGGACTCGATCGTCACCAAGTTATCCGGATTGTCGATGGTTGTCGCTCCGTTGCGAAGTGGCCAGTCAGAGAAGCTTCGGGCCATGCCGTCCAGGGTGAAGTCATAAGTGTCGCGAGGTAGGTCATTGATCCGGCTGAGAACGCTCATACTATCCCCGAGAATCTTGCCGAAGACTGTGAACCCGCCGTTCTGTGGATCGAGAATGCTTGTGTTATTTGCCAGGCTGAAGAACCACTCGTTCGTAGCGCTGTTAGGATCTCCACCGCGTTTCGCCATTGAGATGGTACCATTTCCGTTAGGTCGAGTTCGTTCAAACTCATTCGCGATGGCAGGAAGATCAGGGATGCTCTCGTAAGTGCCGTCGCCTACTGGACGATAGCCTCCACCTTGATTGACAAATGGAGTGCCATTCTGAAGCTTCGCTGCACGGTGGAAGAAGGTGCCATCCCAAGCACCAGAATCGGCATAGGCGAAGAAATTAGTCACTGTGATAGGCGATGTTTCATCAAACAGCCCCACATCGATGATGCCTTCAGCACTGGTGAACCGAACGGTGGAGCCCACATCGGGATCATCGAAGAATTGGTCGAGGTCGATTTCCGTGGTGGTTCCCGCCGGAACGTCAGTGCTAAGTGTTTCGGAAAGCGCTACGGGGGCAGCGTCCAAGTCGAGGACGATGTTGACTTCGATCGCATACAGAGGATCGACAGGACGAACAGAGAAGCCAGTATATTGACCTCCCTCAAGTGTGCCGGACACCATGCCTGTCGCAGGATCGATCGTGAGTCCCGTGGGAAGGTTCTCTGAAGTCGCCGTAAAGATTTCCTCAGTCGCAGCATCTTTGAATGAGAATATTTGCGAGAAGGCATCGCCACCCATGCCAGTGTACTCGGCTGATTCGACGAGTGTAAGATCGCGAAGAAGGATTGCGAAGGTATTCGAGAATTCAGAAGTGCCGTCCGCGTTGGTCGCGGCCATACGAAATGTGTAAGTGCTTCCTGCCCCGAGGCGGGTGATATTGATCTCCTCCAGATCTTGTGGGGTCACTCCAAGAGAACGGAACTCGCCGCCGTCTTGCGAGAGCTGAATTTCAAATCCCGTCTCGTCTGACGAGTTGTCTTGCCACTTCAGGGTCGTCACGTTTGCCGACGTGGCAAATCCGGTCAGCATGGAGGGTGCTTCGGGAATGGCGAGAAGCGGTGAAACTCCCATGGCGAGAGCGAGGATTCCGAGAAGGGGACAACTGTTCACGAATCTTAAGGAACGCGTGTCTCCACAAATGACAAGCCTAGCTGGCTAGATAAAACGACGTTCTGCGCTTGGATTATGGAGTGATCCGCGACAATCTTTAGGACGCTGGGCACCCATCCTCGGGCTGGTTTCGCATGAAGTCAGCCACCTGCATAAAGAGCGTCCACATTTCTTCCCGTGCTGGCGAGGGGACTTCACACTCTTCCATCGCCTCGCTCATGAGCCGGAGCCATCGGTCTCTCTCGGGGATGCCGATCTTGAATGGCAGGTGACGCATGCGCAGGCGAGGATGCCCACGTTGCTCAATATAGCGCTGGGGGCCGCCAAACCGAAAGACGAGAAAGTCACGCAAGCGTTGCTCTGATCCTTCCCAGTCATCCGCAGGGTACATTGGCCCCATGAGGTCATCCTTGGGGACACGCTTGTAGAAGGCTGCCACGATGGCATGGATGCCCTCTTCACCGAGCTGTTCGTAGATCGTCATGTTGGTAAGACTCTATTGTCGATGTCGCACGCTTTACAAGTTCGACAATCCTCGCGAGTCTCCGTCTATGGACGAGGCGACTTCTTCGAAACCCAAGCGGCAGTTTGGCTGCGGGCAGGTGCTCATCATCATGCTCCTCACCGCTCTGGTATCTGCAGGCGGAATGTTCTGGTGGGCGAAGCGCTACCTTTATGCAAAGGAGCATGCCCCCGTCGCCTTGTCTGTGGCAGAGACGCAGCAGCTCGATCAGAAATTACAACGACTGGAGGAAGCCGCCATGGGAGGCGATTTCGAATTGGCACCTGCTGAGGGGCAAGTGCTAGAAACTGCTGATCAAGATCCAGATGCCGAGGCCTATTCTGAAGAAGGGGCCTCGCGCGAAATCGAGCTCACAGAGCGCGAATTGAACGCCCTCATTGCCAAGAACGATCCTGAAGCGGCGAAGCACTTCGCCGTGGATTTGTCTAACGATCTCGTTAGCCTAAAAGTCATCGTTCCCGTGGATGAAGATGCCCCTGTCATGGCAGGTAAGACGATTCGCATCAAGATGGGGGTTGGAGCAAAGTATGATGCTGGAAAACTTCAGCTCGTGCTCCGCGGCATTTCGCTGGGGGGCATCCCGCTTCCCAGCGCTTGGTTAGGCGATCTCAAAGGGAAAGACTTTATCCAAGAATTCGGCGCAGATGGCGGCTTCTGGAAACAATTCTCCGACGGCATCGAGGACCTAGAGGTCCAAGATGGTCGGATTAAAGTGAAACTGAAGGAGTAAGGCTTCAGTCTCCGAACTTCTCGGAGAGGTAGCGCTCTGCCTCTAGCGCCGCAGCACAACCTGAGCCTGCAGCTGTGATGGCCTGACGATAGTCGTGATCAGCAACGTCGCCCGCAGCGAAGACGCCTTCGAGACTTGTCTGAGTGCCTTTCTCTCGCAAGAGGTAGCCATTGGAATCAAGACTCACAAGATCGCCAAGGAACTGTGTATTCGGAATGTGACCGATCGCGACAAAGACGCATTTCACGTCTAGCAAAGACTCTTCTTCCGTCTTGCGGTTCTGCAAACGCACCTGGCTGACTTCGCCTTTGTCATCGGTGATGTATTCCTGCACCGCACTATCCCAGACAGGCTCGATCTTGTCGTGAGCAAGCACCCGGTCCGCCATGATCTTGGAAGCTCGGAGTTCATCTCTACGATGAATGATATAAACCTTGGACGCGAACTTTGTCAGGAAGACGGCCTCTTCACAGGCGGAATCACCACCACCGATGACGGCGACGGGAACGTCTGGATAGAAAGCGCCATCGCATGTGGCACAAGAAGTGAGTCCGTGACCGATCAGCTCCTTCTCATTTGGCAATCCTAGGTGCCGGGGTGAGGCACCAGTAGCCACGATGACGCTGCGAGCTTCGTAAGTCTTCTCGCCTGCCGTGACGAGGAAAGTGTCATCGGCTCGTTTCTCGACCTTGGTCACGGCAACATACTCCATGCGGGTGCCGAAGCGTTCCGCCTGCTTCTGCATCTTCATCATGAGTTCTGGCCCCATGATCCCCTCAGGAAACCCCGGGAAATTCTCGACCTCAGTCGTGGTAGTCAGTTGACCACCAATCTGGTCACCAGCCAGGACGAGTGGCTTGAGGTTTGCACGAGCGACATAGATTGCAGCTGTCCAGCCGGCACAGCCGGTTCCGATGATGATCACGTTTTCCATAGATGGTGGCGACTTTGGTGTCTTCTCCATAGAGCATCAAGGACGCATTTCATTCCCTGAAATCTCCGAGCGGACTCTGGACAGGTTTCCGGGGCCTTGCTACATAGCTGACATGCGTCCGAGCGTTCCCATCAAGATTCTCTTTCTGGCCAGTTGTCTCTGCTGTTCGAGTTGTCTGCCAAAGAAGGAGCCTGTTGGTTTCAGGATTGCCCTGATTCCCGAGAAGACATCGACTCCCTTCTGGGAGGCTGTTTATGGAGGGGCTCTCAAGGCGGAGAAAGAGCTTGAAGCAAGCGGGGTGGATGTCGATATCCACTGGCGAGGCCCTACGAGTCGGGCGGATGCGGCCTATCAAGCTCAATTGTTGAACAACTCTGTTAGCAACCGGATCACTGGAATCATCGTGGCTCCTAGCGATGCTCAGATTCTCGCCTCACCAGTGAGCGATGCCATGGATCAAGATATTCCTGTCATGGTGATCAACCGAGAGATTGGGACGCAGAATTTCGTCGGCCTTGTGAAGACAGGTCACGTGAAAGCAGGCCAACTCGCTGCGGAGCATCTTATCAAGTTGTTGAAGGGGAAGGGAACCATTTGCCTCCTCGGAAGCGAATCTCCATCGGCCAATGAGGAGGCCCGGGATCGGGGCGCACGAGAGGCTCTTAGTAGCATCGATGGTATTACGGTCCTTCCTGCGTCGGTTGATGTAACCGAGTCGCTAAACAGTGGCAAGATCAACGCCGTCTTCTGTCTTACTGCCGAGATTACAGAAAGGACTGTGAAAGTCCTGAGAAACACAGGTCTTTCCGGAGGCCGTGTCCAGGTAATTGGATGGGGAGCGAGCGAATCGGCTGCTTCTCACCTCAGTGTCGGCGATCTTCAGGCCCTGATCGTAGAGGACCCTCTTCAGATGGGCTATTTAGGAGTCCTTGGTATTGTCGCCCATCTTTCTGGCAAATCTCCTGACAAGGAGGTCGATACAGGAGCCTTCCTCGTGACGAAAGAATCGACTCGAAACAAGAGGATTGAACAAATGCTCAATCCTCCCGTTCAAGAGTTGATTCAGAAGGCGCGTTAGCGTCGGCGTCGAAGGAGGATTGCTCCTCCAAACAAGGCCAGTAGTGATGATGATGGCTCTGGCACAGCAATAGCATTGATTTCCACAGGGTTATTCCAGCTACTACCTCCCCAAGGAGCCGGGACTCCTTGGGACAAATCAGCTTCTTTAAAAACGTAGCCATCGAAGGTGCCGCCAATATTAGAACTTGGATTGCCTTCACCTCCTGTTCCATCGGGAGGCCCGACATCATCAACGAGCCAATTCCAATCGCCAATGGTCTCTGCTACGACCAACCAGTATTTCTCTCCACCTACCAACACAGTATCTCCTGGTGAAGTCCAGGTGGTAAACTGAATAGTAGTAGTCGTGGGGACAGGATTCGGAAATGAGCCGTGTCTTGCTCCTGGCTCGCCTCCGTTGTCTAGAGCGATGTATAGATCTGGAATGTCCGGCGTGGTTCCGGCGTTGGCATCAAGGCCAACAGTCCACAGCGTCGCGTCTACTAATAGCCAATCACCACCAGTTGGCATGGTAAATCCAACTGCCTTTGATTGTCCATTCGACGCAATTGAAGACGTGTTAATGGCATTTGCAGGACCCAGCCCAGATCCGGCTATATTCCCAATTACTACAGCACCATGACTAGTCGTTAAAAGACCGATGCCGAGCAAGGCCGCGGCCGTTGACCTGAAAATTAGAGATGACATGATGGGATGTAGGAGTGGGGTTTGGAGTAGTGGTATGAATAGGGAGCTAGTCTATGACGACCGGCGCCTAATAGTAAGCCCTGCTACGATTAAAGCCAGACTAAACAGACCAGTCGATGGCTCAGGGACGCCAGCGGGATTGTTAGGTATAGCATTGATCTGCACAGGATTAAAGCTAGAACTAGTGTTCCAAGTAACCCCATTGTCAACTGAGAGCTGATAACCCGCAAAACTGGCACCAATGTCTGTTTGTGTGGGTTGTTCGTTCTGGTCGTCACCAAACCAGTTCCAGCTTCCGCGGGTTTCGCTCGCTACAAGCCAATAAGTTTCGCCTGCTTCTAAGATGATATCAGCTCCGACTGGAGCTAGCCAGTTGTGCTCAGTGATCGAAGTTACAGGATTGCTGGGATTTGTGAGGCTTCCAAGAGATAGGCCTGGGTTCCCACCAGCGCTTGATGCGATATAAACATTAGGGAGATCTCCACCTACCCCACCTGCTCCTACAGCGTCTAGACCAACTGTAACCAAACTGACATCAGTCAGCTTATAGTCCTGACCTGGTGCCATTGTGAAAGATACGGCTTTATGCGATTGCTCACTGATAGAGCTCGTAGAGTTAAAGAATCCATGAGGAAGATTACCAATAACAATAGAGGCATCGGCGGAGCCGATCATACCGAGTGCAATTGCGCTTAAGATACTTTGAGTCTTTGTGTTCATTATGGTAAAACTAACTCACGGGACTGCTGATTACAATATTTATTGTAAGATCTTAGCGGCGTTATGTGGAGGGAACTGTTTTATGCTGTAGGCATAAATCGCGGCCGATGAAATGGTCGAGGAGTTCTGTATACATACTTTTCGTAATAAAAGCCTACTGTTATAGGCGACCTTTTGACCTAATATCTTTGTCTTCAAGCGACTGGAATTCATGACAACGAGGTCGAGATGCTTGCCATTGACCAAGTAATCTTATCGCTCATCAAAGAGTTGGTCTTGGTTTCTAGCGTCGGTGTCCGACTAACTGTGTTCCGTCCAATAAACATAGGAGCGATGAGGAAGATTCTGGTATCGGATTTAGAATCACGGTGATTTTTTGGAATTACTCCAGCTGTTACTATCTCCAAGGATCAGGTCTCGTAATCAGTTCGTCCACACTCTTAAAGGCATAAGCTAGTTTACGACGAGCGACGGCGCCTTGTGATTCCTGCTATGACGAGGACTAGGCTGAAGAGGCCAGTGGATGGCTCAGGGACACCGGCAGGATTGTTAGGAACCGCGTTGATCTGCACAGGATTGAACATCGAGCTGTTGTTCCAGGTGAGACCACTATCAACCGAGATCTGATAGCCCTCGAAAGTAGCATTAATATCGGTTTGAGTTGGTTGCTCGTTCTGATCGTCGCCAAACCAGTTCCAGCTACCGCGTGTCTCGGTAGCGACTAGCCAATAGGTTTCTCCTGCAGTCAGAATGATATCAGCACCGACAGGCCCTAGCCAATTGTGCTCTGTAATCGCAGTGACAGGGTTTAAGGGATTCGTCAGGCTGCCAAGAGAAATGCCAGGACTCCCACCCACACTCGTTGCGATGTAGACGTCAGGGAGATCGCCGCCCAGCGCTGTCGCGGCATCTAGCCCTACCGTAACTAGGCTGACATCAGTCAGTCGATAGTTTTGGCCCGTAGCCATGGTGAACGAGACCGCCTTGTTGGACTGCTCGCTTATAGAACTCGTAGAATTGAAAAAACCATGAGGAAGATTGCCAATGACAACTGAGGCCTCGGCTGATCCAATCATACTGAAAGCAATGGCGCTTAAGATACTTTGAGTCTTTATGTTCATTATCCCAAAAGAAATCCGTGATAATGATAATTACAATACCTTCAGTGGGAGAACAATGAAGGTATGTGAGCGCTGAATATTATGTGGAATTAATGTAATAAAGCGTAGGGTTTCCCCGGTAGGATTATGAAACGAAATTTATTTCATAATAACCATATAAAATCTCCGTCATTGAAGTTGACCTTGGATGCGAAATTTCATCCTGTTTGGGACCAAATCTCAAAGAAATTGACCTCTCTCCTGCTGATACTAACATGGTAACCACTCTTCAATCTCCTCTACTTGAGATGCGGGGTATTTCGAAGGCCTTCCCAGGTGTCAAAGCCCTGAACGGAGTCGACCTCTCCCTTTCATCTGGAGAGGTCCTGGCCCTTCTTGGTGAGAATGGGGCCGGGAAGAGCACTTTGATCAAGGTGCTTAGCGGGGCGCATCAACCGGACGAGGGAACCATTCACGTGCGCGGCGAGTTGGTGGAAATCCGCCAGCCTTCAGACGCAGAGCGATACGGCATTGCGGTCATTTATCAGGAGTTTAATCTCATCTCGGCGCTCTCTGTCGTTGATAATGTCTGCCTAGGAAACGAGCAGCGACGAGGCTTATTTATCGACAAGGAAGGTCAACGCGCGACCGTACGACGCCTATTAGATCAAATAGGCGTGGATCTCGATCCGGATACACTTGTGAAGGATCTCACCGTTGCGCAGCAGCAAACGGTTGAGATCGTAAAAGCGCTCTCGCGGAATGCCTCCATTCTAGTCATGGATGAGCCCAGCGCAGCGCTCTCCCACAAGGAAGTCGATCGGATGTATACGACCATCGATGAGCTTAGAAGCCAGGGGATGGGAATTATCTACATCAGTCATCGCCTAGACGAGATTGATCGGCTTGCGGATCGAGTATCGATTCTGCGTGATGGCGCTCACATTGCGACCAAAGCCGCAGCTGATGTAGAGCGCGATGAATTGATTGAGTTCATGGTCGGTCGAAAGCTTGAGCATGAGTTTCCTCAGCGAAACCCGTCTATTGGGGAACCCCGTCTCGAGGTGCGGGATCTGCAACATGCTTCGACGAAAGGGCCCATTTCTTTTGAGATTCGCAGTGGCGAAGTGCTAGGTCTTACTGGTCTTATAGGGGCAGGACGTACCGAACTCGCTCGTGTGCTCTTCGGTGCAGATCCTATCATTAGCGGACAAATTTCTCTCGATGGCAAGCCTCTCCAGTTAAAGAGTCCTCGCGAAGCTATCGCTGCTGGGATTTGCCTCCTGACAGAAGACCGCAAGGAGCAGGGCCTCGTCCTTGGACTTTCCGTACGCGAGAATTTCGGCCTCCCCAACCTCGATCAGTTTAGTGATAAGGGGCTCATTCGTCAAAGCGAAGAACGCTCAGCCTTTGAAAACTACGTCGACAAGTTCAATATACGGGTGCCTCACAGTGAGCAACGCGCGGGTTATCTATCAGGTGGTAACCAACAGAAGGTCGTTCTAGCGAAGTGGCTATTTCGCGATACTGAAGTCTTGCTCTTCGATGAACCCACACGCGGGATCGATGTCGGGGCGAAATTTGAAATCTACCAACTCATCAATGACCTCGCCGCTGAAGGCAAAGCGATTCTCATGATCAGTTCGGAGTTGCCGGAAGTGATCGGCATGAGTGATAGGATTCTCGTCATGCGTGAGGGGGAGATTGGTGGGGAGATCACTGATATGAAATGCGTCACGCAGGAATCCATCCTGCGCTTGGCTATGGGAGAATAGTTGCTCAGTCTTCCTTCTGGTGATCACGAATGACCTTCAGAAAGTCTTCTAAGAATTTCTCCGCTTTAGCGGCACCCACGCCGCGAATGCGCAATCCAGCAGTCTTATTCGTAGGCTGTAATCTCGTGAAAAATTCGAGAGTCGCATTGGAAAAGACCACGTAAGGCGGATTGTTCCCGGCCAGTTCCTTCCGTTTCTCTTTCAGTTTTTCAAACAGGCTTTGATCGAACCCTAACTCTTCCAAAGCGGTATCCACACCGTCAGTTGTAGGGGAACTTGGTTTATGCCAATCCGGAAAGCGTAACCGGCAAGTCTGCCGACTATGCATCACCTCGTCACCCTTCGGTGTCAGTGTGATGAGAGGATATTCTCCCGTGCTCGTGCGGATAAGCCCTACTTCCTGCATCTCACGAAACAGCGTATTCAGGTAGGCCGTCCCGGCGTCTTTGAGAATGCCGTAAGTGCTCAGTTCATCAAGATTCGCATTCAAAACTTCACGCGAGCGACTGCCAACTAGCATCTGCACGATACGGCCTCGCCCAAAGCGCCCCTCCCAGCCTTCACGTGTCTTGATCGACATCCGAGCGATTCCACTCAGCACTTTACGAAGAATCAGACTTTCCTCGGCATTAGGCTCGCGAAAGTCTTTGCCACCCTTCGACTGACAGCGATCACAGGAACCGCACACGCCTGGCTCTTCCTCGCCAAAGTAACGCAGAATGTCCTGCTGCCGACAGCTGGTACTGTAGCAGATCTCCACCATGCCTTGCAGTTTGGCGCGATCGCGACGCTCCTTCTCACGCATCGCTTCCCAATCTAACTTTAGGCCAAACGCATTGACCTCAGGCTTCAGCAAACGAGTCCCACGAAGACGCTGGCCCGGTATGTCGAACCTTGCAAGATACCCAGCCCTAACCATCACGCCTAAACTTGTGCTCAGTGCCATGGAGTTCTTCAAATCCGCTCTCTCAGCTAAGTCCTTCAGAGGTAGCTTTATTTCTTGGCTACCATCGGCAGATTGCTGCAGACAGCGATACACTTTCTGAATCACGTCTGCCCCCGGATTATTTCCATCAATGAAGAACTCTTGCGTGCGAGTATCTGCGTAGTTGAAGAGCATTTCACAGACAGCAGGCTCTCCATCGCGCCCTGCTCGGCCAGCTTCCTGGTAATACGCCTCCACGCTGCCAGGCACCTCATAGTGAATCACAAAACGCACGTCCGATCGATCAATGCCCATGCCAAACGCATTGGTCGCCACTGCGACCTGGCGCTTCTTCGTGATGAACAACTCTTGTGCTCGCGCCCGTTGATCATCCGTCATGCCTCCATGATAGGGAACGACAGATAGCTTATGCCCATGCATGCGTTCTGTTAGTTCGTCCACGCTCTTACGCGTCGCGCAGTAGACGATCCCCGTCTTGTGTTCATCAATGACCGCCTTGATCCGATCAAACTTCTCCGCCTTCTTCTCCACATGACGAATGGCCAGACTCAGATTCGGTCTTTCAAAACCCGTCACACATTCATGCGGATCTCGCAGTCGAAGATGTTTGAGAATGTCCGCCCTAACTTCCGGGGTCGCTGTCGCCGTCAGTGCCACCGTCTGCGGATTGCCTAACCACTCACGCGCCTGACCCAGACGCACATAGTCAGGTCGGAAATCGTGCCCCCATTGAGACAAACAGTGTGCCTCATCCACCGCGAATAGAGCAATCGTCGCCTCCTGCAACGCCTCCGTAAAACTCCGGCTCCGGAAACGCTCCGGCGCGATATAAACCAACTTAAATTTCCCCTCACGCATTTGCTGAATCCGCACCTGCTGCTCCGCCTGAGGAACCGAACTATTGATCATCGTCGCAGGCACGCCTTTCGTAAGCAGCGCATCTACCTGGTCCTTCATCAGAGCGATGAGCGGACTGATCACCACCGTGACACCATCCATGATCAGCGCGGGCAATTGGTAGCAAAGCGACTTACCACCACCAGTGGGCATGACCACCAGACCATCTTGCCCACTCAGGATTGAGGAAATGACCGCCTCCTGCCCATGCAGAAATTGGCGATGACCAAAGTGTTTCTCGAGAGCTTCCAGGGGATCGCGTGTCATGCTTTACGCCGTACTCTACAGCGACTCGGCACCTCGCCTAGAAGAAATCTTCCGACCTTGACCACTCCCGCACCTCCCAGCCTACAGTGAGCCATGTTCACCAAGACCTCTCTTCTCGCCACTCTCTGCTGCGCGTCGCTGCTAAGCCAAGCCATAGCCTACGAACTCACCCTGCGCCATCGGCTAGAATCGAACGGCAAATTCAGTCTAGCAGAGAAGCAAGAAACCTGGAATCCCACTGAAACCGCCATCATCGTCTGTGACATGTGGGATGCGCATCACTGTTTAAATGCCACCCGCCGAGGAGGCGAACTCGCCCCCCACATGGACGCCGTCCTGAAGGCTGCAAGAGAGCAGGGGACCTTCATCATCCACGCGCCTTCCTCCTGTCTTGATTTCTACAAGGACCACCCCGCGCATGCCCGCGCCCTCGCCGCCCCCCAAGCCAGTCAGATTCCAGAAGGCATCGAGCAATGGCTCCACTGGATAGATGAGCGTGAAGAGAAGGCGCATTACCCCATCGATCACTCCGATGGGGGCGAAGACGATGATCCCACAGAACACGCTGAATGGGCCAAAGAACTTGCCGCCAAAGGACTCGACCCACGCGCCCCATGGAAACGCCAGACAGCAGGAATCACCATCGATCCTGACAAAGACGCGATCACCGATGATGGTGTCGTCACTTGGAACTTGTTAGAGCAGCACAAGATCAAGAACGTTATTCTTCTAGGAGTCCATACCAACATGTGTGTCCTCGGTCGTCCCTTTGGCCTTCGGCAAATGGCTAAGAACGGAAAGAACGTCGTCCTCATGCGTGACCTCACGGACACCATGTACAACCCCAAGATGCCGCCCTACGTGAGCCACTTTCGAGGCACCGATCTCATCATCGAACACGTCGAGAAATACGTTTGCCCCACCATCACAAGCAATCAGATCCTAGGAGGCGCACCTTTCCACTTCAAGAAAGACACCCGCAAAGACCTCGTTCTCTTGATAGGCGAGAAAGAATACGAGACCAAGGAAACCCTGCCAGCCTTCGCAGAGAAACACCTCGCCAAAGACTTCCGCATCCAAGTCATCCATGCAGATAGCGCGGACCCCAACAGCTTCCCTGGCATCGAATCGATCACCTATGCCGACCTGTTAGGCCTCAGCATCAGAAGACGCAGCCTACCCAATGATCAACTCGCCCTGATCCGAGCTCATGTTGCCGCCGGCAAGCCGATCTTCGGAATTCGTACTGCCAGCCATGCCTTCTCTCTCCGAGGCGCACCAGCCCCCGAAGGCCACGCCCTCTGGGAGCGCTTCGATAGCGCGATCCTTGGCGGTCACTACACCGGTCATCACGGAAACAAAGTCGCCAGCTTCGCCTGGGCCGCTGAATCCGGAAATGACCACCCCATTCTCAAAGGCATCACCCGAAACGAATTCTCCACGGGTGGAAGTCTTTACCAAGTCTTGCCACTCGCTCGCAACGCCCAAGTCCTCCTCATGGGCCGCGCCGGAGACATTCAGCCCCACGAGCCGGTGGCCTGGACTCATCACACCCAATCCGGTAGCAAAGTCTTCTACACTTCTCTCGGGCACATCAAAGACTTCGGAAATGGCTCTTTCGTAACCATGCTAGGCAACGCCTGCCGATGGTTGGTAGAGTAGGACAAGCTTCTACTTCGTATCTGAAAAATCGCGCTGATAGGCGGACAGCAAGGCTTTCTCATCACCTTTTATTATATACACGCGTCCTGTAATCCGCTTCGTTTCACCAGGCTTGAGCCCACCGATTCGAAAGTCAGAGTGAAGTGATCACCCCTTGGAACAGTTCCTGGTAAGGCTCCTAGGCCATCGCAAGGATCCAGCTCTCATCTTCTGAGAAACAACCAATAAGACCATTCGACGGTGTGTCAGGATGAAGCGATCTTAGGAGGCGCCAGGCCGAACTTCGGATCGATGCCATGCAGTGCCTGCACACCTCCCGCAGAAACGGGCTCTCTAGGTTCAAATGGACTGCCACGTTTTAACACATGCACCACGGGCGCCTCAACAGGCTTCACCGCATAAACCAGGCGCTTCTCTTGGCCTGCGTTCGCGCTTGGTGGCAACTCGCGGTGGGGATGCGGGCAAGCCAACGCGATTGTAAAAGTGGCTCTGCCGTCGGTTGATCAGGTAGCCAAGCGTGTTTGCACGGGATGCGCCACTGCCTGGGCAGCAGGCAGTGAATTTGTCGGCTTTTCAAATCAGGACGGGCATGATAGATCCGGACTAGAATGAGACGATTGCTACCTTTTTTAGCAGCTACAGGACTGGCAACTGCCGCCGAGGATTTCCCCGTCGTGCCGGATGATGTCGAGGTGGCTCTCTATGCGCAAGATTCCTTGGTGAGGAATCCTTGCGGACTAGCCTTTGATGTTCAGGGGAGGCTGTGTGTTGGAATGGGCCCGCAGTACCGCAAGCCCAAGCCTGATACCCCAGGTGATTCCGTCTGGATTCTGTTAGACGATGATGGCGATGGCGTGGCGGATGGACGCAAAGAGTTCGCCTCGGGTTTCAATGCGATCCAAAGCTTGGCCTGGAAAGGGGATGCCTTGTGGGTCACCAACGCGCCCGATTTAACCGTTGTGCGAGACCTCGACGGCGATGATGAGGCGGATGAGTATGTGCGCTTGTACACCGATTTGGGTAATCTTGAGCATGGTTTGCATGGCTTGAACTGGGGACCCGATGGCAAGCTTTACATGTCGAAGGGGAACTCGAAGGGGCTCAATAACGCTCCTGATCGGCTTGCTCCGAAGCCGTTCCGTGATCTATGGGGAATGACATCCTCACCTGGAGTACCAGACTTTCCAGCTCCGGTAACGTTCAAGAAAGGTGC
Organism: Caprella mutica; assembly: GCA_947561585.1. NCBI lineage: Eukaryota > Metazoa > Arthropoda > Malacostraca > Amphipoda > Caprellidae > Caprella > Caprella mutica. Next base: position 494,330 of record CANNZV010001032.1, read on the forward strand.
CTATCAGAAGAACTATCACCATCCCTCTGATGACTGGGGGCTTTGCGGTGGCATACTTCGATGCGATGAGGATGGATCTCGCCTGGAAATTGTTTCCCGAGGCAATCGCAACCCCTGGGATATCGCCTTTGATGATGGATTCGATTGGTTAGGCACGGACAACGATCAGAGTCATGGCGATAAATTCTTCTCACCCTTCTTTGGGGCGCATTTCGGTTGGGGGCATCCGTGGAGCTACGATTGGGAAGGCGAGAATCACTGGCCGACTGCCCCAGCCGCAGGTCCCTTATTTGAAGGCTCTGGAACGGGAGTTCTCTATTTGGGGAGCGAGCGCTATCCTGACAAGTATCGCGGGGTCTTTCTGGTCAATGATTGGCTAAAGCGCCAGGTTTATATTTATCGACCTACATGGTCAGGTGCCCGGTTGAAGCCAGCGTCTGATCGTTTCGAACTCTTTGCCGATGCGGAGCGTGGGCGTTCTATGAAGCAAAGCGATGGCCGTAGTTTTGATCCGGTGGACATCAAACTCGGTCCAGATGGGGCCGTCTACATCTCAAGCTGGGGGCGCGAGTATGGTGCGAAGATGGAGAACGGCAAGCAGATGAACGAAGGCCGAATCTATAAGTTGTGGCCGAAAGTGGCACCACCGAAAGCATGGAGTTCTGTGAGGGAGCCGTGGGAAGATCTCAATAGCCAATTGCCTGTCTGGCGAACCAATGCTCAAGAGGCGCTGGTCGAGCAGGGGCTCTCCGTGGTGCCGCAATTGCAGTCCATGGTGGTGGACCCAGCTTCTACCAAGCACGTGCAGACTTGGACGGCATGGACGCTTGGCCGCATCACCCCTAGTGAGGCGACGATCGATGATTGGTTCGTTCAACAATTGAACTCCGATTCTCTGAATCTTCAGATTCAGTCCCTGAGGATTCTTGCTCATCGTTCGCGTTTGCGAGATGACAGGATACTTCCGAGAGAAACAGTCGCATTGTTAGCAGATCGTCAAGCTCGGGTTCGGCTAGAGACGGTGCTTGCTCTTCGGCAAGCCAATGACCGTCGGCATGGCGATGCGCTGGTAGCTTTGGCCGATAGGGAGACCGATCGAGTGGTCTACTATGCAACCTGGGGAGCTCTTGGAGCCTTGATGAATGTGGAGGAGCGCAAAGCGTTGCTTAGTAGTGAATCAGTCGGCGTGAGACGTGCGGCTCTTCTGAGTTTGTTAGAAGAAGATGCGATGAGTGAAGATCGTCTCGTCGAAATGGCGAAGGATGCTGATTCTTCGATCGCGAACTTGGCCAAACAATGGTTAGGCGGGAAAGCGGCACCTGTGATCAAAGGGCCTGCACTGACTGCCGGTGATTCTAACGAGGAGGTGGATGCCCGAATGCCGGTTTCTGTGGTCTCCTCAATCACTGCTCAATCGGGACGGGGCTATGAAGAAGCGATCCTGCGACGTGGTTCACGTTCCTACACGGATCGAAGCTATCGTTTCCAATCGGTGCCTGATGAGCTGAACGGAGAAACGTTTGTCCGCAGCGCCAACGATGATGCCGATGCAGAGAAGGGAACATCGCTCACCGTCACGCTTCGCTATCCGTCGACCGTGTTCCTGGCCGATGATCGACGAGGAGAACGGTTGCCTGGTTGGGCCAATGATCTGTTCGAGCCTACCGAAATGCATTTGCACAATGGAGACGCCGAGATGCGCGTCTTCAAAGCGGAGATGCCAGCGGGAAAGGTCACCTTTGGGTCAAACCGACAGGGCGTGGCTGGGAGGAAGGGAAACTATTTGGTGATCATCCGGCCAAAGTTACTCAGCCCGCCGGACTCAGCGCCAAAGCTAGAGGAGGTGCTTCCGTTGATGGACAAAGCCGATGCTGAGCATGGACGTGCGCTCGTATTAAGTCGGCATGGGGCTACCTGTGCGAACTGTCACCAACTTGAAGGATTCGGAAACGTCTTCGCGCCCGATTTGTCTGACATTGGCACGAGAGCTGATGCCGAATTTGTGATCCGCTCGATCTTAGAGCCCAGTGCGGATATCACGGAAGGATTTGCCATGCAGACGGTCACAACGAAAGCCGGGAAGACTCACGGTGGTGTGGTGTTGTCAGAGACCGGTAGATCCGTGACGTTTGGCACGGTCGCTGGAGCCCAGGAAACTGTCTCAAAAGCGGACATCGCAACGAGAGAAACCGCGCCCGTGTCTGCAATGCCGCCTCTGGGTGCTCTATTGACCGCCCAACACGTTGCCGACATCACGACGTATTTGTTAGGAAATGAATCGGTTGAAAGCAGCACTTGGGGAGATTCTGAACAAGGTTGGCACTTGGAGAGCGATGAACAGCGTCTCGCTGTTCGGCTGGATGGCCAGGACGTGCTGAGCTATTTCTTCAAGCACGAGGAAACCAAGCGGCCGTTCTTTGCGCATGTGAAAACGCCCTCAGGAATCCAAGTCACCCGAAACTTTCCTCCGATCGAGGGCACAGATCCGACTGATCACGCCTATCTGCATCCTGGTCTCTCCCTGGGCTTCGCGACGCTCAGTGGCGAGAATTTCTGGCACAATGATCGAGGAGGCGTCGTGATTCATGAAGCCTTCGTGAAGGAGCCCGTTGTCACGGAGTCATCTGTGGAGTTCTCTGTTAGGAATCGTTACGTAACGAAAGATGGAAAGAAGACGGTCTGCAGCGAGATTGCCCATTACGAATTCTGGAAGAACAAGGATGGCTATCTGATTCGTTTCGAGAACGAGTTCACATCGGATGAGGCGATTCGCTTTGGCGTCAAAGAAGAGATGGGCCTGACTATCAGGGTGGCGACGCCGATTCGAGTGAAGGGTGGTGGGGGCGCTATCCTAAATGCGAGCGGTGGCCAAGATGAGAAAGGGACTTGGGGAAAGGTCGATCAGTGGTGGGACTACTATGGGCAAATTGGCAATCAGAGTGTTGGACTCCAGCTCATGTCAGGAACTGAAAATCCTCCAGTGTGGTCTCACAGTCGTGACTACGGAGTGTTGGTGGCTAATCCGTTTCCGGTCGATGTGAAGAAGAACCGAGGTCTAGAGACCGTGGTAAAGCCAGGTGAGGTCTTTCGGCTTCGGTTTGGCGTTCAGGTGCATGGGAGCGCTGACCGGAAATCGTACGATCCCAAAGAGGCCTATCAACGCTACCTAAAACAGCAATGAAGACTCCCGTAGGGCAGATAGGTGTAGGTTTGATAGGCTCCGAGATTGCCTATCGGCTAGGGCTTGCCGACTATGGCGTGGTTGGACACGATCCTTCGGTTTCGAAACTCGATGGCGTCGAGATGGTGGCGAGTGCGCGTGACGTCTTGGCTAGATGCGAGATCGTTATCCTAAGTCTGCCCGACGGCGAGGTGGTACGCGCTGTGATGGCCGAGATCGAATCCGTCATCGGCCCGGGGCATCTGATCATCAATACGACGACTGGAGATGTCGAATCGCCCCATGACCAGATGATCGAAGCGACCATTGGTGGTTCCAGTGCTCTACTGCGTGCTGGCAAGGCCTTGCTGTTTCTTGGGGGGGACTCCGCATTGATCGAAAGAGCGCAACCAGTTTTAGACGCACTCAGTTCCCGCTGCTTCCGATTCGGGGAAGTCGGGATGGGAGCACGGTTTAAATTGGTACACAATATGGCGATCGGTCTTAATCGCGCCGTTGTGGCGGAAACCTTACAGTTTGCCGAGGCGCTAGGTTTCGATTCGGCGCAGGCCTTGGATATCCTAACACAGTCTCATGCATCCTCCACGGCCATGGAGGCGAAAGGGCCAAAGATGCTCGCGTCTGACTACGATCCTCCCCAGGCGCGATTGTCGCAACACTTGAAGGATGTTCGATTAATGTTGGCAGAGGCATCAGCGGCTTCGATGGCTGTTCCCCTCACGCAGGTGCATGAAAAACTGTTGGAAGAGGCGGAGGCTCGAGGGTTTGGAGCAATGGACAATGCTGCCGTGATTGAGGCTTATCGAAAGAATACGTGATGTTTGGTTTGGCGATGTTAGATGTCGTGGTGATCGTCGGCTATCTCGTAGCGGTCACCGCTTTAGGGATCTGGACAGGGCGTCGCGTGCGGGCTACGAGCGAGTTCTTCATGCCGCGAAAGTTCGGCAAAGGCATGATGATGATGCATGCCTTCGGAACGGGCACAGCTTCTGACCAAGCAGTCGTGGTATCCGCGGGCACGTTCAAGCTCGGCCTTTCGGGTATCTGGTTCCAGTGGCTTTGGATGTTCAACACGCCGTTCTACTGGCTCATTGCGCCCATCTTTCGACGCCTGCGGGCCAACACGACGGCCGATGTTTACCGACTACGCTTTGGTCCAAGTGTTTCGGTTCTGTTCGCCGTGGTCGGGATCATCGGGCTCTCAGTGAAGATCGGCCTCATGCTCAAAGGCGCTGGAGCCTTGATCGACGCTGGCACGAATGGAGCAGTCTCTCCGTCGGTCGCGATCCCCGTGGTGGCCGTGCTATTCGTGATCTATGGAGCCACTGGCGGACTCGCCGCAGCCATCCTGACGGACTACATCCAAGGTATTCTCACCGTCGTGTTCTCGCTCATACTCTTGCCCTCAGTGCTTCATGCGGTAGGCGGTCTGTCAGGGATTCGGGAAACCATCAGCGACCCGCAGATGCTCTCGTTGGTTGCGCCAGACAAGATCGATGTGCTGTTCATCGTCACGTTTGCTCTACTGTCGCTCATAGGCATCGTCGCCCAACCTTTCATCATGGGTGTGTGTGCAGCCGGACGAACGGAAATGGACGGACGCTTTGGATTTGTCGTTGGCAATCTGATCAAGCGCGTGTGTAGCGCGGCTTGGGCGGTGACTGGCATTGCCGCATTGGCCTACTTCATGCAGAAGGGAATGGCGATCGAGTCGACCACGCCCGATCGAGTGTATGGGCAAATGGCGCACACCTTTCTCGCCTCGGGTTGGCTCGGACTCTTCATCGCGGCATTGTTGGCGGGTGTGATGAGTTCGTGTGACTCGTTCATGATTTCAGCTGCTGGCTTGTTCACTGAGAACCTCTATCGCCCGATTCGATTGGGCCGATCAGAGAAACACTACCTGTGGGTGGGCCGTTTAGCAGCGTTAGTGATCGTCGCTGCTGGCGTCTGGGTGGCTTTCAAAATGCCGAATGTCGTTTCAGGTCTGAAGACGTGGCTCAAGATCGCTCCCATGCTAGGAATCGCTTTCTGGTTAGGCCTATTCTGGCGTCGTTTCAATGCAGCTGGAGCGTGGGCAAGCACGTTGGGGGGCTTTGCCGGATGGTGGTGGATGTCATCCACCGAGCTATCCGAGCCCTTGCAGATTCTGGCATACCTATCGATAGCGTCCGTGGCAGGAGTGGTGGCAAGCCTTCTCACTGCGCGTCCTGCACGAGAAAACTTGGATCGTTTCCATGGTTTGATTCGGACACCAGTCGAACCGGGGGAACAATTGGCAGCTCCCTGTGAATTACCTGTTGGGCGAAGCGTGGGTGTGCGACCACTCTGGTTTGAAGGCACTGAATTCGAGTTTCCTAGGCCGTCCAAGACGTCCATTTATGGATTTCTTCTATCTTCACTTGCGGTGGGAGGTATGATTCTAGGGTTCGTATGGTTGATCGCCTAAGTGTGAGTGCCAGGGCTTAGAGCGCTTTCGATTCTTAGATCGGGCTCGGGCCAAGATCATTCCGGTCTTCTTGAGCGGGAGCACAGATTGACACCATGTGCCGCTCATCTCTATAAATGTCCTCACCCCATGAACCAACCAACGTTCCTTGTTCTCCTTGGCTTCCTAGCACTAACAGGCAGCCACCTCCTAGCGCAACCGCCGCTCGACTCGCTCAAGCTGAACGAGATCCAAGTGATCGGCACGCACAACTCGTATCACCTCGAGCCTAGTAAGCCCGTGATGGAGCTGATCAAGGCCGCGAATGCGGAAGCAGCCGCATCGATCGCCTATTCTCACAAACCCATTGCAGATCAGCTAGGGCGCTTGGGCATCCGGCAATTGGAGTGGGACGTCTATGCGGATCCTAATGGCGGCCTCTTTGCCGAACCAGCCGCCCGGAAGTTGATCGACGGCCCATCTCACGATCCCGACGGCCTCCTGAAGAAGCCAGGTCTCAAGATCATCCACTCACCAGACTTCGATTACCTCACCACCTCTCTAACGTTTAAGCAGGCCCTTGCCGAACTCCATGACTGGTCGAAAGCCCACCCAGACCACGTTCCCGTCATGGTGCTTATAGAAGTGAAAGAGTCTTCCGGTTATCCAGACGGTGCCAAACCGGTGAAATTTGATGCCCAGCAAATCGATGGCATCGACAAAGAGATCTTATCAGTTTTCAGGAGCGAGCACATCCTAGCTCCAGATGACGTACGCGGAGATGCCGAAACACTCAGAGAAGCAATCAAAAGCAATGGTTGGCCATTGCTAGATCCGGTCCGAGGCAAGGTCCTCTTTGCCCTCGATAACGGCGGCTCAGTGCGTGATCAGTATCTCAATGGGCACCCGTCCTTACGCGGCCGCCTCCTCTTCGCTTCTGTAGATGAAGCCCATCCCGCTGCCGCCTGGTTCAAGATCAACAATCCCATCCGCGAGTTCGATCGCATCCAGCGTCTTGTGAGAGAAGGGTTCATGGTGCGCACCCGTGCCGATGCCAACACCACGCAAGCACGCAAGAATGATCCCACGCAGAGAGACCGAGCATTCGCTTCAGGAGCCAGTTCATCAGCACGGACTACCCTGAGCCCAATCTCACGTTCTCTGAATACCATGTAAGATTCAAAGACGGTGTCGTAGCTCGTCCGAATCTAGTCGCTCGCCCTAGGGTGGATTGACACAGGACCTTATCCCATTGGTATGCCGGGACAACGACCGGATCCGCTGTCCAAGCCTTCCGGTCACGCCAATTCTCGACTTGCTAGATCAAGGCAAAGACGGTGCCGATAATCAGGTAGAGTCTGGCTCTGACAATACGGCGTTAGAAGCGCTCATGGTAATTCGTAGCGGACTTTAAAAGTGGTAGGATCACCAATCTGATCCCAGTCAAGCGAGGCTAGTGCAATGGAGTCATCCTTCCGGTGTTCATAGTAGGGCGGCTTGCCCGTCACGTAGTCATGCGGGAGTGAAGTAAAGTTAGTCAGCGACTCCGGATACTGGCCGTAGGTGAGTTTGTGCGCTTGGAGCTGGCAGAGAATGGCGAGGAGATCCCATTGAGTTTGGGTAATGGCAGTCTTCTTCCAGAGATCAGGATCAATCTGCGGAACAGCGATTTCGGCAAGGATATAGTAGGAACGAGGCCCGCGTCCTAAGTCTCTGTGGGGGGCTATGACCTTGTGGTTACTCGTTGGTTGGGTAGGAATGACTCGTTGTGCTATCGGATCGAACCGAGATAGAACGTGCTGATCCCAATAGATGTGGACACGACGAAGGTTTTGATAGATCCAACCGCGGGGCATGTAGTTGATTCCATTGTAAAAAATGCGTTCGAGTGTTGGTGCTCCAATGAACTCGTTAGCATCTCTAGGAAAGTTGGTGAGATACTGGATGGTAAAGACTTTATCTCGGTAGAAGCTATGCCAGATACCGCTGAGGAGCCCTAAGCCTTGGAGCTGCCCGTGGAGCGCTGAGAGACTATCAGGATCCCAAGCGGGATGAGCAAGAATGGGCGCTAGGGATTTAACAACGCCAGAAGCCGATGCCGCCGTGATGAACTGTTCGTGGATGAGAGGGCCGTCTCTCATCATCTTTCCAAGCCCGATCAAGACGCTCAATTCTTTTAGTGCCGCCTTTGAGTTGCCCCCGTTCAAGTGAGCCGAGGTACGAACTCTGATAAGGCGCTGAAGCTGCGTTAAGGCGTTCATGAATCTAGCGATTTGTGGCACAGGAAAGGCACCATCCTCGCGAGCTTCATTTGTATGAAACCATTGGCAATGAGGGCGATTGAATGCCTCACTCAGCTCGTCTAACAGTGGTGTGACGTGAGCAGTCTCGCGCAAGATATCGGCTCCGAAGTGTTTGTCCGAAGATACTGGCGATGCGTCGGCGTTGATCAGTTCGTCCGGAACATCTTCAAGCAAGCGATCAAAGAGCAGGCGGAAATCGATGAAGTAGCCGTAGGGTTCGAGGGACGGAGTGTCCAAGTAGACCGGATCAAACACAGGATGCTTCGCTGCGTTCAATTCGTCGGGAACTTTGTCGGGGATGAGCGTTCTCCAATCGAGCGTCTGGCCGTTGTTCTCGATCTCTTGCAGCACGGCCTCCCAAGCCTTGCGACCGCGCCAGTTCTCCACCTGCCAGGCGATCGCGATGAGAGTGATGAAGATGACGAATACTTTGAGCGCTCGTCGCGCTCGCACTTCTCTAGTAGTTTTCACGGTTGCTGGAAAGTGGTCTGCTAGTGACATGGTGCTCACGAGTTCTAAATAGGATCCGAAAGGACAGGAGTTTCTTTGTCGGGATATGCTTCCTCTTCGGGCGGGAAAAGGTGCGCCATGAGCCATTCGATCTCTTCTCCAGTCAGTGGAATTGGGCAGGGAATTGATGTCGGGGCTAAGTAGCTGGCGAGCCGGGTGTCTTCTCGTTCTCCGAGATAATGCGAAAGCGCGAGTCCTAGCCAGACAAGAATCATGGCTGCTCTTGGAAGCCACGTTTTGATAAACCGCGAAGAGTCGTTCGTTTGCTTGGAGATTGGCGTGATCTTACGCGCTTCTGATAGAATGTCGTCACGCCAGGATACTAGTGGTTCAGCTAGAGTGAGCGACTTGAGGTGCTCGCTGAGTTCTCGTTCTGTCATGAGCTCTCGGAGGTGGGGAGTTTGCTAGGCCATTTCGGATGAGCAGAGTTCTGCAACTCTGGTGGGAGGTGAGTCCGCAACTTCTCAAGGGCGTAGCGGAAGCGGCTGACCGCTGTATTCTTTGGAATGTCGAGAGTTTGCCCGATGGCTTCAAAGGCGAGGTCTTCCCAAATACGAAGATGAACGACGGCGCGTTGTTCTTCTGGCAGGGCAGAGAGGCCCTTTTTAAGGAAGCAATGGAGATCGTTGTTCTCCTCGGCGGGTTCGAAGATGGTGGGGGATTCTGAAGCGAAGCGGTCATCTCGTTCTCGCCGAGATTGGTCGCGTCGAACGAGATCGATCCAAGCATGGTGCGCCATGCGAAGGAGGTAAGCTCGTGGGGCTCGGACTGACTTGAGGAGATCCGGTTGCTCAGCCAATCGTGTGAAGACGATTTGCAGGAGATCCCGCGCGTCTTCTGGCCGCCGTGACACGTTGACGAGGAAGCCGTAGATGGCTTTCGCATGGGTGTCATAGAGTTGTTCAAGGGTTGCCATCAAATTGCTCGTCTTGGAAATGACGCGACGATTTAGGGAATGGCTCTAATTTTTATGAAATTTGTTTTTATTTACGAAGTGAGGCCATGGAGCCTCCGGTTTGCACCTGATTCTCTGCGGGCTCTTCAGTCACCATCCAAAAGCCACGTGCTTTGTCGCCGTAGTCCACAGGGTGCTCGATGATCTCTTTTCCGTCGTTGGACCCAGTGCGTAGAGTTGCCGTGGTTTTCCATCCGCTCCCCGGGTGGGTACTATGTTTCACTGCGTAAATATAACCTGGTGATCCTGTTAGAATGATGACACCTCCGTTACCTTGTGAATTGCTGACAAGTTCAGGCTGGGCGTCGAGACCAGGAAGCGCGCCGATCGTCGGCCCGAAGTCCTCATAGGCGTGACGCCAGAAGGCGTAATTCTCAATATGAGCTTCACCATGGGCAGTCTCCAGAGCGACCATCGCCGACTCGAAGATGGCGTAGGTCGGCCAGATCTTCCCGGGCCCAACCTTGGGTTGAATCCCGACATGGACGTTTCCGGCAATGGCAAGGCTACGCTCGTAGTCGGTGGCCGTTTCTAGGTCAGCGAAGCTATCCTTGGAGAAAGTCATGATGGTGAGACCATCGACTACGCCTAACACATCATTGAACCAAGTATCGCGGTCTAACGGACTCGCCCAACCGATCGATCCAGGAATCTTGTCCCAAGAGAAGGGGATATCGGCATAGATCGGCAGCGAGGAGTAACCGCCAGCATCTAAAGCCGCTCGGATGTCTATATAGGCGTCTAGCAGATTATCTAAGAAAGCGCGTTTGTCAGTAGCTGAACCAGAACCCCAGTCGTTCAATGACTGAGGTTCCAGATCCAGATGGAGAGCATCAAACTGCTCGGCGGCAGAAGCAGCTCCGTCATTGAAATCGATCAAACGGTCTTGGACCTTGGTCACCAAGGAAGCGTGTGTGGGATCGGTAAGTGGGCCGGGTACGGCTTCCTCGAAGCCAGAGATCAACAACTGGGATTCTATCCCCGCGGCATCCAACTTGGCATTCCATGGCCAGATCTCCGAGGGTTGGTCGCGAGGTCGGTGCAGGTAACTCCCATACACTTCCTTGATTCCTTGGCCGGTCATGAAAGCGATGGCCTCATCTTCAGCGGCGCCGGTTGTGGGCCCAACGACAAACTTAGAGCTATGAGGACTATCTGCACCATCGACCTCGGTCGTGTTCCAAAACCAAACGCCACGGTGAGGCGAAGCTTGAGCGGTTGCTTGGATGAAAAGAACAACGCCCATCAAGAGAAAGTATATACGGATCATAGATTCAGAAACGCAAAGGATCTTCCAAAGGTACTAATCTCGATGAACAAGGGATTTCGCCGTGTCGGAGTTAGGGGCGCGCCGATGTCTAGCTGATGGAGTTTCAAAGGGAGCACCTTGAAATGAGTAGCCTTCCTTTAGATTTATCATCGATTGTTCGCAGTGCCGCGCAGCATGCGAGATGCCCAGATGTGTCTGCAGTTGAGAAGGTGCTTGCTGAAGACGGGGCTGCTTCGATCGAGAGGCTTTGCGAAGAGGAGCTCGCAGGGGATGAAGACGCCTTCTTCCAAGAGCTGGCCAACAGCTTGAGCATGGAGTTTCAAGCGGAGACCGCGATGGATCTGCGGGAGCCTCTGCATGGTGTATTTCCCGCGAAACTTGCTCTCCAGCATCGTGTGCTGCCTCATGAGATTGGAGAGGATTGCGTGTCGTTGATGACTTATGATCCTTTTGATCTGGAGGCGAAGCAGATGGTTGCTCAAGAGACGACGGCTTCGGTATCGTGGGTGGTATCTTCTCGGAAGCAGATTCTCGAAGGTCTCCGGAGAGGGTATGGCATCGCTGCGGGTAATTTCGACCAGTTGATTGAGAATCGTGATTTGGTGGAAGCAGAGGATGTGTTGGCCCAAGAGGTGAACAAACTTGAGGGGAACGAAGACGAGGATGCCACAGTGAATACCTTTGTGAACCAGGTCTTTCGTGAGGCGCTGCTGGAACGAGCGACTGACATTCACATTGAACCATTGGAGCGTGATTTGCGCATTCGGTATCGGGTAGACGGTGCGCTGCAGGAGGTAGCCGTGCCGCCTAATGTGCGGGTCTTGCAAGCATCGCTCATTTCACGTCTTAAGATCATGGCCAATCTGGACATCGCCGAGCGGCGTTTGCCTCAGGATGGGCGGATCAATCTTGAACTCGACGGGAAGCGAATCGATGTGCGTGTGGCAACCATCCCTTCTGCGAATGGGGAAAGTGTCAGCCTGCGTCTTTTAAGTCGAGAGTCCTACGATTTCAACACGCTTGGATTAGACGAGACCACCCAGGCGACCATTCGTGATCTCCTGGCCTTACCAAATGGCATCATCCTGGTGACGGGCCCGACAGGAAGTGGCAAGTCCACCACCCTCTACGCCTTTCTCCGGGTGCTGAACACAAAGGATACACGAATTGTCACCATCGAAGATCCTGTAGAGAATAAGTTAGACGGCGTGGTGCAGATCGCTGTGAAGCCAGAGATCAAGCTGACCTTCGCATCCGGGCTGCGGAGTATTCTTCGAGGGGATCCCAATGTGATCATGGTAGGAGAGATGCGCGATCTGGAGACGACAGAGACGGCCATCCGTGGAGCACTCACAGGTCACTTGGTTTTTAGCACGTTGCATACCAATGACGCTGTCGGCGGAATTTCGCGTCTGTTAGATATGGGGATTGAGCCCTTCCTCATAGCGTCTTCGGTGCGGGCGTTCTTGGCGCAGCGCTTGGTTCGCACCCTTTGCGGTCAGTGTGCGAAGCCTGCCAGCGAGGATTATACACCTCAATATTTGGAGAACATTGGCTTTCCTGCTTCAAAGCGGGCGGGCTTGCGCAAGGCGGTGGGTTGTCGTGAATGCCGCAACACGGGCTATCGCGGTCGGATGGCGTTGCTTGAGATTTGCCCCATTTCCCAGCAGATGCAGGAACTGATCTCTGACAGTGCGTCAAGTAGCGCTCTGAAAGCTCAGGCCACGGCTGACGGGATGGTGCCACTCCGAGAGTATGGCTGGGAGAAGGCTTCTCAAGGACTTACGACGATCGAGGAAGTGCTCACGGTGACCGCCACGGAGGGACGACAGAACAAGCGTTAGGTGCTCAGATGGCGAGTTTCTCTTACACAGCACTCAATGCCGCAGGAAAGACGGTGAAGGGTCGCCTCGACGTGGCCTCGCGGAGCGAAGCCTACCGATCGCTCGAGAAGAAGAAGCTCACTCCCGTTCAAGTGCGCTCTGGAGAGGACGCCGAGACGCCGGCTTCGAAGGCGAAAGCGCGGGGTCAGATTCACTTAGGGAGAACGGCGCTGATTCAGTTCACTGAAGAATTGGCTGATTTGTTAGACGCTGGTGTGCAGCTTCAGCAAGCGCTGAGTATCATGGCCGAGCGCCAGCAGCACGCAGGCGTGAAGAAGGTCAGCGCGCGCTTGCGAGAACTGTTGCGCGATGGTGCCACCTTCTCTCAATCGCTCGGAGAAGCTTCTCCCAGCTTCGATGATCTTTACTGCAATCTGGTGGCTGCAGGCGAGGCCAGTGGATCACTGACGAAGATCCTCAAGCGCCTTGCTACTAGTCTAACAATTCTAAACGAATTGCAGAAGCGTGTGATTCAGGCCATGATTTATCCGGCCTTTCTGATCCTAGCTTGCGTCGGTTTGATCATTGTCTTTATGACTGTGCTGATGCCTCAGTTAACAACCTTGTTAGCCTCGACCAATCAACAATTGCCGGCGGCTACGCAGGCTCTCGTGGATCTGAGCCAGGGCTTCGTCAAGCACTGGTGGCGCATTGGCCTTGGCGCGATCGCCGTCATCGTGGCGTGGGCGGGTATCTTGTGTGTGCCTGCGGGACGCTACTGGTGGGACTTTATCAAGATGAAATGCCCGCTCTTTGGGCCGGTCTTCGCCACGCGTTACTTTGCGACACTTTCACAGGGCCTGGCGAATCTGGTCAAGAACGGGGTTCCACTCCTCTCCGCACTCAAGCTGATGACCCGTGCGACGACGAACCGCTATTATCGTCAACGTCTTCACGCCGTGACTCGTTTGGTTGAGGACGGGGAAGCTTTCTCAAGTGCGTTGAATCAGGCAAAGGGATTTCCAATGCTCCTCGTCGACCTTACGGCAGTAGGTGAACAGACCGGCGATTTGGGTCGTTCGTTAGAGAAAGCAGCCATTCGCTACGACAAAGAACTAAACGGTAAGATCACGCGTCTGACCTCGATGATCACGCCTGTCATTATTGTCATCATGGCTGTGCTCGTGACCTTGGTGGCTTATTCTATCGTTTCAGCCATCTTCAAATCTGTTAACGGAATCCGCTCTTCGAGCTAGCCAGACTCTTGCTTTATCTAACACAAACAACCACGACCTATCCAAATGAGAACTTTAGGCACCCACACCGCCAGCGCCCGCCGAACTGCGGGTTTCACCCTAGTCGAACTTGTCCTCGTCATCACTATCATCTCCATCCTCGTGGGTGGCGGCATCTACTACATGATGGGCAACGTCGACGTGGCCAAGGAGGTGAAGGCAGAGACTGACATTAAGGCGTTGAGCACTCAGATACAGGTTTACGAGTCTCGGAACCTGACGCCACCGACAACGGAGCAAGGTCTGCAAGCGCTCGTGCAGCGCCCAACGTCTGAGCCTGTGCCACAGAAATGGACTCAGTTGATGGAGGAAGTCCTCAAAGATCCGTGGGGCAAGCAGTATCAGTACAAGCAACCCGCTGAACGGAGTAAGAAGGGATATGATCTCTACTCGCTCGGGCCGGATGGGGTTGAGAGCGAAGACGACATCGGTAACTGGAGGAGCGCGGCGCCGAAGGACAGCAGTTAGAGTCTATGGTAGCTCCGGCATCCTGCCGGGGTCACGGGCTGGAAGCCCGTGCTACATTACTCTTCCTATTCTGGTGTGATGAAGCCTCGAGCTTTCACCCTCGTCGAGATGGTGGTCGCGTTGACCATCATCGCGATTCTGTTATCGTTAGCCTTCCCGGCAATGAAGGCATTGCGCGAGGACGGCGAACCGACGCATGTCACTGCGTTCTTGAATCTCTCTCGCTCGTTGCGTGCGCGAGCCATGAGTGAGAATCGGCCGTATCAAGTGATCATCGATCAACACTCGATCTACGGCTTGCACTATTTCTACCCCTACAAGGAAGAGATCACGTTTACTGAGTTTCTGACCAAGCTCGATGAAGAGCGGTTGAAACGGAAGGAGGAGATTGTCCGGATGGAGGTCGAACGGTTGCAACAATCTGATCCAAACACGCCGCCTCCACCCCCACCGAACATCGATGATGAGTACTTTGTGAGACAGATCACATTGCCCAAGTACATGCGTGTGGAAGTGCGCCCTTGGGGGGACGTGGTGTGGAAACCGCTGGACGGCACCGAGATTCACCGGTGGGTCTTCCAGCCGTCTGGCTTGTGTGATCCCATGCTGATTCGGTTTGGCTTCGAGGGGGAATGGCATGAACTGAGTTTTGAAATGCTCACAGGTGATTTGGCAACGCAACGCTTCTACGTCCAATGAGTCTGAAGCGCCGAGGATTCATCTTGTTTGAGGTCATGATCGCGATTGCGGTCTTTGCCATTGTGGCTGTGAGTCTGGCCACGGCGATGAATACGACGATTGAAGCGTCAAACTACCTCAATAGGCAGTCCACGATTCGTCACGGACTCACGTCGATTCTCAATGAAGCTCTGAGGCGCCCGAAATTGAAGGAAATGACGCTTCAGTATGAAGATAAGACGTTGGGGGTTCGCTATAGGACGGAGACCGCAGAGGTGCGCTTTGTAAATCAAGAAGGGGAAAGTATAAAGGGGCTCTACACGCTGCGGGCGCTGGCGGACTACACCGAGAATGGCGAAGAACGCCAAGAAATCGCAGAACGTTATGTTCAACGCTAACATTCGGCGATCTAGTGGTGGCTTCACGCTACTCGAAGTGGCGCTTGGAGTAACCATTCTGGCCATTCTCGCGGGCACGATGTTTACCATTGTGCAAAGCTCTCTCCAAGCCGCGAGCGATATCGAGGTAGTGCAACGGGAGAACCGTCGCTTGGAGCGCTATGTATTCTTGCTCAATCAAGTCTTCCGTACCTTCCCGGCAAGTGGGAAAGTCAGTTTGAAGATTGTCGAGCGGACTCCTCTAACACAAGAGCTTGTCATTACGGGAGCTCCCGAAGCCTTTGTCTGGGGAGATGAACCGGTGACTGATCAATCGATCACGTTAGCCGTGCGACGCTATCCTGAAGCGATGGTGACTGAGGACTCACCTGAATACTTCCTCGGCCTCTCCCGACCTGATTTCTTTCGACCAGATCCAGAGGAGGGCCGTAGCGAAGCCCTTACAAGTGGCGCGCTGACGTTCCCCGTGGGTCAGCGTAATCTTCCTCTCATCGCAGATGATCAAGGGCGCTATTGGTTGCCTATCCTTCCGGCCTTACGCTCCATGACTTGGAAGTTCTATCAATTAGACAAGAAGCGCTGGATTGAAGAGTCTGGCCCATCACGCCCGCCTTTGATCGAACTCACACTCCAGCCTTTCGAGCGCAATACGCCTATTCGCAACGTCTTCGCGATCTACTAACAAGTATGCGAATATTTCGATCAAGCACTGAACGAGCATCCGCCATGTTGATGGTGCTATGGGGCATGATGATCATGGCCATGGCCGTTGGTGGCCTCATCACCTACATGCGTGGAAGCGTGCTTGAGGATGTGGATGCGGCGAAGGCTTTTGAGGCACGTTTGTTAGCGCAGTCAGGGATCGTTCTGGGCCTCCACCCGAACATCAAGAAGAACGATCCTTTGCTCAATCAGCAAGTGTCCGCCTTGAAACGCTACGAGGTGAAGGTCACGACGCTAGGCACGCGCATTGCGATCAATCAGATTGTGGTTAATCCGAACATTCGCGATTACTGCCGTAAGCTCTTTATCCTCTGGGGGCTTGACCCTGAGAAATCAGGCATTCTAACAGACTCACTAGTGGATTGGGTCGATGCCGATGACGAGGTGAGCCCACTCGGAGCGGAGGAAGCGCATTACACGTTGCGAGGAGCCCCGCAGTTTCCTCGGAACCAGTCGTTTCGACACATAGATGAGATGCTCTTTGTCCGAGGCATGCATGAACTCGCGCGCAAGAAGGCCAACTGGAAAGACTACTTCACGCTCTATGGTAACGGCCTCATCGATGTGAATGAGGCCTCTTCGGAAGTCTTGGAAGTAGTTTGTGACGTCATCCGTGCGCAGACGGACTTACTGGTGCTCCAACGTCGCGGACCCGACACCTTGGATAACACGGAAGACGATGAGCCTTACACCGACTTTGCGGACGTTCAGGAGGCACTGGGCTTGTCGAGGTGGGACTTCGAGGACGTGCTCCCTCGGCTCACCCTTAAGCATCCGATCCGTCGAGTGGAGAGCACAGGGCATGCAGGAGATATGGTGGTACGGCTCACGGCCACCGTTGGTGAGGGAATCAATTTGATCTCGGAGGCGCAGGCCAGCCCCGGGGGAATCGTCTCTTTGGAGCTTGAGCGCGACGAAGGTGCTCCGGAAAGGTTAGAAGCTCAGCCCACTCAATGATCAGCCGTAACCCGATCCTCGTTCCAACTTCCCAAAGTGATTGGGAATTGTGGGGAAACACGCGCCTGTCCCGGGTGGATGATCCTGAGGCCGTGAATGGTCAGCCTTTGCACTTTGCGCTTCCGCTAGACTACTGTCGGAGTTTTCCGCTTCTGTTGCCTAGCAAAGATCGCAAACTTTTCCGGGATCTCATCTACGCTCAGTTGGAAAAGCGACATTTGGTCTCGCCTACGAGTAACGCGCGCTACGATTTTGAAGTGCTCGATCGGACAGCCGAGGGGAGTTTGGTTCGGGTCGACTTCGTGCATCGCGATTTACCAAAGACGTGGGAGGATAAGAAAGCCCTAAGCTATGCGGCTTCTCTCCGGTATTTCACGCTTCCTGAGGGAAAAGCAGTCGTGCTTCGCGAGCGGGGTCGCCTGGTGCTTGTTGTCGAGCGTGGTGGGAAACTGCTTTATAGCTCGATTCTCAATCAGACCGGGGAGATCGATGACCGTGTGGCTGTCGAATTACAAACGGCCATGATTTCGCTGAACGCGCGTGGGTTTTTGAAAGCACCTATTCACGCTGTTGAGCTATGGGGCGACTTTCCAACGGCTCAAATCACCCACCTGCGAGATTCTCTTAGCCTGCCTGTCACTCAGCAAGCTCGCCCGGAACCCGAAAGTGTGCGCCGTCCTCCGAATGGAGCGCTACTGCCTTTGTCAGTCGATATCGGAGTGAAGAAGCGTCGCAAGGCTCTTTATGTCTTGTTAGGCTTGGCCGTGCTTGCGGTAGCCTACGTTGCCGTGATTAAACACTTCAAAGACCGTCTGACTACGATCGAAGCAAAGATAGATGCCCAACAGGATGATCTCGGTGAGAATACGGCAAACTCAGCCAGTTATTCCGCCTCGCAGACTCGCTGGAAAGCCTTGGCCAATGTCCTCGACCCGCAGCGATATCCCTTGGTCCAACTGAACACGATTTCTGAAGTCATGCCACCGGATGGCGTGATTCTCACAGAGTTTCAAACCAAGATCTCGGAAGTCCGTTTATATGGCAAAGCCAATGGCGCCAAGGCGGTTTTCGAGTTCATGGAGAATCTGAATGAGCATCCAGAGTTAAGCGCGATCTATCAGTGGAGCCGCAAGAAAGAACCTAATATCGATGATGATGGCTCGGCCAGTTTCGAGTTCATCGGAAAGCGGAAGTAATCATGCGCGCACTCACACGTTCAGAAATCATCTTGTTAGGACTGTGCCTCTTCTCGGTCCTGTTCGTGGGGCATCTGATAGCTTACAAGCAGTACAGCCTCAAGGTGAAGAAAGCCGAGCAAGTCCTTGCCGACCTTGAAACGCGAGGTGAGAACCCGCGCCTCGATGAAGCGAAGTCGACTCCGGCTGCACAAGCGACGATTTGGAAGGAGCGCATGAAGTGGATTGATGAAACTCTACCGAGCATGGCGAACCGTGATCAGGCTCAGGCTAGGCTCCTCGAAGACATGCGAGAAAGCGCCAAGAAGCTCTCGTTGGACATCGATGGCCTTAGTTTCGTCAAGCCAGCCAAGACGCCACACTACCAAGAAGTCGCTGTGAAGATCAATCTCGATGGACCTGAACGGAAAGTCTACCAGTGGCTCGCTGAGATCCAGTCGCCAAGCAAGTTTCAGGCAGTGAAGACGCTAAGGGTGCGCCCGGAAGGAAGACGCAGTCGTCCCGATGCCGACTGCGAAGTGATCATCGCCCGCCTCTTCAAACCCTAACTGAAATCGATGATTAGACGACTTCTTCTTAGCAGCCTACTCGTCTTGAGTATTGTGACGACAAGCGTCGCGCAGGATAGCAGTGATCCTCCACCATTGCCAGACGGCGTGAGTGAAGACCTGGCCCTAGATGAGTTTCAAGACCTTCTCTCAAACTCGCCCTTCCGCCGCTTGATGAGTTTCTCTGAAGATTTGGTCCTCACAGGTGTGGCGAAATTACCTGAAGGAACCGTCGTCACCGTGTATGATCAGCGCGCGAAGGAAACCTACAGTGTTTCTGGGAAAGAGAACGTGCAAGGTTGGCGTTTGGTTGATGTGACAGGCGGGGATGAACTCGATGATGTGGAGGCGCTTATTCTGATTGGTAAACAGGAGGTCATGCTGCGCTTTGATCAGCGTCGATTGACTCCAGAATCCATCCGGCGCTCGCGTTCCCGGCGTGTTAAGCCCGGCAAGTCTCCGGAGAAGCCCTCCGTCGAGCAGTGGCTAGCTACCCTCGATACAGGGCTGCTGAAGGGCTACGATCAGTTAGACGACACCTACAAAGACCGCTTTCGCTATAGCTTCGAGACCTACATTGAAGACTACCCTAATGCTAGTTCGGAACTGCGTACCTTGACGGCAAGGGAACGCTTGGAGGCAGTGCAAGAACAGCAAACCCAAGAACGTGAGGCAAGTATCAAGCCTTTAGAAACTCTCGACGTCGGAACCCAATGAATCGCCTTTCTCTCCATACTATCCTTGTCTCGATGGCTCTCTCCCTGGGAGTGATCTCGGGGCATGCTCAAGAAGCTGAACCAGAAGAGCAAGGCGTTGTCTTACAATTCCCAAACAACCCGGTTTCCGACCTCCTTGAAGTTTATGAGAAGCTTACAGGGCGATCTGTGATCAAGCGCTCTGAGATCTTTGATGGCAGTACGATTAGTTTGGTCACACCAACGGCTGTCACCCGGCAAGAGGCCATTCGTCTGATTGAGAGCTCTCTTCAGCTCAACGACTTTGCTTTGGCGAAGGATGAGCAGAACAACACGATCCGCATCATGCCTGAGGATACGAGCCAGGCGAACATTCATGTCGGTTTGCCTGTGCTAGACGCTTCTAAACCACTGCCCGAGAACGACGTGGTGGTCGAGTATTTCATGCGTCTGGACCACCTCGATCCGGTAGAGGCAGCCTCGATGTTCACCAATCATCTCGGACTCAATCCCTACGGGAGAATTACCCCGGTGCTCAGTCCAGCCGGTTTATTGATCACAGAGAACAGCTCAATCGTTCGTCAGCTGATTCAACTCAAAGCAGTGCTCGATCTGGAACACGAAGAAGCCAAACAGCTAACTGAGTTCGTAAAGATCAAGTATGCCGAGGCGAGTGTTATTGCACAGATCATTCAAGCGACGCTCACGAATCGTCCGGACCGGCCTGCTGCAAGCGATGACACCTTCTCCAGTGGTGGGCGACGAAATCACCGCGCTTCCGATGATCCAGATCCGCCTCAGATCATCGCGGATGACCGGCTCAACCGTATCATGATCGTGGCCAACCCCACTGACTTTCGATACATCATGGGACTCATTGAAGAATGGGACAGGCCCATCGAGGCCTCCGAGGAGCTTCTACGGCCACTGAAGTATCTTCACGTTGATGAGGCTTTGCCTGTGTTAGTTGATATCCTCCAAGATACTGGCACTGGTTCGAGTTCGCTTCCAGGTGGTGGTCAGATTATCACGCGTCAGCCACCGCAAGCGTCGTCCGCAGCCAGCACGCTCACGGGAAGAATTCGGCGTGGAGTTCAGGTTCGTGATACCACGACGGGCAATATCGCAGGCGAGCAAGACATGCTCATCAATCCGTTAGACAACACGGCGCCCATCTCGGTTTCGGTGGGTAAGACGCGGATCGTAGCAGATCTCCAAGCAAATAGCATCATTGCTATGGGGCCAAGCGAATCTCTGAAGAAGATCAACGACATCTTAGATAAACTGGATCGCAAGCCACCACAAGTTTACCTCTCTACGGTGATCGGGCAGCTCACGCTTGATGAAGACATCAATCTGGGAGTGGAGTATCTTCAGGAGTTCAAAAGTCTCAATTCGAATCCATTCACGCAAGGCGGGACGGCCAGTCTTCTCTCCAGTGCGTCTTTGCGCAACGCCATTGGGGATGTGCGTAACAATCTTCTGACAAGCGGAGTCGAAGCGATTGCACCCGGTCTTAATGTTTATGGACAGCTCGGTGAGTCGCTTGATGTGTTTGTGAATGCCTTGGAATCGACCTCGAAGTTCAAGGTGCTATCAAGACCGTCCATCTACGCGGCCAACAATAAGAAAGCCGTTATCACGTCTGGTCAGCGGATTCCAGTACCGACAAGTAGCCTGACAGACTTCGAAGGTGATTCCACGAACGTCCGCACGAATATCGAATTTCAGGATGTTGTGCTCAAGCTCGAAGTCGTTCCTTTGATCAACAGTGATCAAGAGGTGACGCTGACCATTGCTCAAGTGAATGACAATGTGGTTGGACAACAACGCGTTGCGGACAATACCGTCCCAATCATTGGCACGGAGAAACTGACGACTACAGTGACGATCCCGAATCGATCGACCGTCGTTCTTGGTGGCTTGATCACTGAGAGCGAAGACAAGACAGACGAGGGTATTCCTATTATCAGCCGAATCCCCGTCATTGGCCATGCCTTCAAGAATTCAGTATCTAACACGACGCGAAAAGAACTCGTAGTCTTCATCCAACCGACCGTGGTCCAAGACAACAAGGAACTGAGCGCAGCCAGTCGGTCAGAGGACTTGCGCACGTCAGTGGGCTCAGATGCAGCGCAAACATTCCCCGAGGGAGCCGAGATCTTGGCTGAAGAAGAGCGCGCTGTCCAAGGTGTGCGCCCTTCTGGTAAGGATGGTGAAATTGTGAAGGCGAAGCCTAAACGCTGGAGATTGGGCTCGCTCTTTAAGCGCAAAGGGCGAAAGCGTTGAGATCTTGGTAGCCGCCTATCACATCCGTATGTCTCAAAACTTGCCTACCTCGACCAGCAACGCAGGGAATTGGTCAGGGGCGAATGGATCTATGATTCGCTTCCCAACGTGCTCATTCAGCGAGCCTTTCGGCGAAGGATGAGCTTGAGCCTCTTTCTTTGGAGAAATGGCCTTCCTATCAGTAGCTTGCACCAGCTTGGCCAATGATCTCTAGGCAAAGGTGGATTTGTGCTGCGCACATCCCCTTGAAGTGCTAGCCTTTGCCCCATGACCACATCGACCGTGTTGCCTAGAGTCGTCAGCCTTGCGGCTGTGTTTGGAATGACTGGAGTTCTCTCTGCGGAGATGATTCCGTTGAAATACAAGACTCTCCGCGATTGGAACATGGTCCTTCCGAACGAGGAATTCGCCCGGGTGAGCGGTGACGTGGCTTTCTCAAGTATTCCGACGACGTTTTACACGAATGTGAAAGGCACATCTTTAGAGGTGGATCACGATGGGGATGGCAAGCCTGACGTCGAGGTGTCTGGACAAGATGGTTTGGTCACGCTGCGGGGCAAATCTAAGCAGGGCGAGAAGTTTACTTACTCAATGCGCCTGGTGAATCAGGGAGGCTGGCGATTCGCGGCTTCTGGTGCGGCTTCGGGCAAGATTGGTGATCAAAAGATTCAGATCATTGATCAGAACAACAATGGCCGCTACGATGACTATGGGAAAGATGCCATGATCATTGGCCGTGGCAAGCATGCTAGTTTCCTATCGAAGGTGGTAAACCTCCGAGGCAAGTTGCACAAGATTGATGTGGCTGCCGATGGTCTCTCACTGACCCACGAACCGTTTGATGGCGAGCAGGGGATCCTTGACTTGAACAGCCAGTTCGCCACGAAGGGCAAGCTCCTTGCTGCCATCGTGAAATCTTCCGATGGTGCTCATTCTTATGCGCTGTCTGGCAAGGCACTCGAAGTTCCTGCGGGTGACTATCATCTATACAATGGCCAAGTCGGCATGGGACGTAATGTGGTGACCTTCACGAAAGGAAACTCTAAAGCGATGAAGGTGAAACCAGGTGCCTCAGAAACGATCGCGCTTGGCGAACCTCTCAATATAGATTTTAACTATGTGAGACAGCCTGGTCGCGTCATCATGGCTCCGCAGTTGGTCTCTTACGTTGGACGCTTTGGTGAAGTCTATGATCAATGGACTTCCTTTGGCGGCTCACCGCAGTTTGATGTGAGGGACATGGAAACGGGGAAACAGCTTGCGCTGGCAGTCTTCGGCGGATGCTGAGGAGGTTTCGCTCCGGCCGCCGTGCGCGTGCCTGCTACTGCTAAGATCTCCGTGAATGCCACTGCCAACACCTGGGCCTTTGATAAGATGCTAGGAGAAGGCGCTCCCCATGGCGATGCCTCGGCTTTGTCCGCACTGATTGGTGAAGAGGCTCCCGACTTTGAGCTTGCTTCTCTTGAAGGCGAATCGTTCAAGCTCAGTGATCATCTCGGAAAGGAAGTGATCGTGTTAGACTTCTGGGCCACTTGGTGTGGTCCGTGCATCAAGGCGATGCCTGAGGTGATGGCTGCAGCGGCCTCATTCAAAGATCAGCCGGTGAAGCTGATCGCTATCAATCAGCAAGAGTCGAAGAATAAGGTGAAGAAGTTCCTCGGAGCGAAAGGGTGGGATGAGCTATCCGTGGTCTTGGATGCTGAGAAAGCGGTAGGTAATGTATACAAAGTGACTGGCATTCCTACTACAGTGATCATTGGCAAGAGTGGCAAAGTTCACATGGTTCATTCCGGTTACCATGCGGGCTTGGAACAAGACCTTAAGGACGATATCAACGCCGCTTTGGCTGAGTGATCTCTATGTTGAGCATCCCCCGCTTGCTCTTGGTTCTTGCGTTAGGCTGGGCGACATTCGTCCATGCGCAGGTGCCGGCGCAACCGCTGACACCGGGCTTCCTGCCTGGTGCTCCTCCGCAGCTGGGCGATCCCAATGCACCGCCCTTGTCACCCGAGGATGATCTGCGGATGGCAGATCCGACGGCGACGTATGGACGCTTTCCCGTGACGATTGTGGGTGGTCGGTTGGTGGCGCATTGCGAGGTATCCACCGTGCATCGTCGATTACCGGTGAACTTGTTCATCGACATAGAGAGCCCGTGTGGACTTCAGTTACATAACAACATAGCACAAGCATTGAAAGCGGAAGACGATGCTGGGCGCACGATTCCTATGACGCTCCACTTTCCGGAGTTCGCCGTGTCTGTGGATAGGCGTGAGGCAGGGCCGGAAAAGGAGTTTAATGACTTTACTCGTCTATTTTCAAAAGAGATCGGCGATGATGCTGTCGTGGGTGCGTTAGGTGCCAAGTTCTTTAAAGATTACGCTCTCACTCTAGACCTCAATGCGGGCTATGTGTACATCGCTCCTGGGGCTGAATCTAGTGCGCAAACAGCTCCTGAAGAGGAGGAGGAGGGGAAAGTCCACGTCGCGCTAACCACCACGGATGATGTTGCTTGGCTGCCTGTGCAACGACCGGACGGGAAGATCTCCGCCATGGCAGTGGCCACTTCGCAGAAAGATACTTCGATCGATGCCGAGTGGTGCGATGGCGAAGGTTTCCCTGCGGGTAATGTAAGTCCTTTGCGAATCGGATCCATCAATTTGGCCGAGTTTGTCGCCTGTCGGCCTTGCGAAATCACCTACGTGCATCCTGACGCCGCACTTGGTGTTATTGGGCTCAATCTACTCAAGCATCTGCGCGTCGAGATGGATCAGGCTCGAACGAAGGCGATCATCGAAGTTACTGAGCCTGCCAATTTCCCGAAAGCTGATCTCGCCTTCTTCCAAGCGATGATCGATGAGGATGCCGATGACTTGGAGGCCTATTTGAAAGAGTATCCTACCGAAGCTCTGAGCCAGGAGGCTGGACGTTTATTGTTGAACTTGCGCATTGATGAAGCAGCAGAGCCAGAAGAGTTCAAACGGGCGATCACTTGGCTGCATGACACTTGGCGTGAAGACATTCGCACCACGCGCGCGCTTGATTTGGTTGATGAGCTACGTGAGGCGGGCTTACCTGAGCAGAGCTTAGTGGTGGGTGATTTGGGGATTGCTAGTGGCCGCAAGGATCGTTATCCGGATGCGGTCCACAAGTTGCACGCTGACATGGGTGAGGTTCGATTAGACGCTGGCGATGACAAAGCTGCTTGGCGTCACCTCTTATCGGCTGCCTTTGGTATGCCGGAGAATGGGCGAGTGAATTTGAAGTTGGGTGAGTGTTATGAACGTCAAGGGCGCCTGCAGCGTGCGATGTCACGTTATGTGCAAGCGGTGATCGATGTCGAGAGTGGTGAGCAAGCCGTTGCTGGCTTGGAGCGGGTAAGCAAGGCGCTGGGAGATGACCAGCAACTTTCGGTCGAACGAATCGCGCCGCTGATCGAAGGCAAGACTTATGGCTACTCCGCGGCGACTCGCTATCGGCCTGAGGGGGAGACGAATAATCGTGTGGCCTTGGTAGAGTTCTTTACGAACGCCCACATAAAGCATCCCTCGCGAGATGAAGGTGCCATCGGAGGTGCGCTTGGCAATGAAGGCGTGATGACCTATTTCCCAAGAGACAAGGTCGCCATGTTAACCTATCATTTGCCACACCCGCGATTTGAAGTGGATTCGCTCACCAATGAGGTGGCTCAAGCTCATGCTAGTATCTACAGCGCACCTCCCGCCGTTCAGTTAGTGAATGGTGTCAGCCAGTTTCCCGGAACAGGCAAGGCACGTGAGGCGGAGAAGATCTACAAGGCAGGTCGGCAAGCCGTGCTGAGTGGTTTGGAAGAAGCTTCTCAGTTCGACTTTGCGTTGACCAGCAAGGTTGACGGAGATCAAATCGAAGGTCAGCTCAGAATTGACGGGCCGGCATTAGCCGATGCTCGTGTCCACATCGTCATGGCCGAGAAAGCGGTGCTCTATCCGGGTCGTAGCAAAGTAATCATTCATCACATGGTCGCTCGCGCTGCGCTGACTAGCACCGTTCTGGGTGAGCCTTACGAAGCGGTCGATGGCAAGATGGTCGTCGATTTCTCAACTTCCTTAAAACGCATCTATCAAGGAAATCGCTTCTACCTAGAGCAGCTTCAATCTGATGGTCGAGGTGCGGTGCAGACCTTTGCTGCGCGTATTGATCCACGACAGCTTACTATTGTCGCCTTTGTGCGAGATAACGAGAGTCGCGAGATTCTCCAGGCCATTCAGGTCGATCCTCAAATCGAAGACCAGTCTTCTCAGTAGAAATGGAGAATCACTCGACTCTTCAGCATCAGTTAGACCAGTTTGCCGCTAAAGGTGGCCGTTGGTTGATGCAGTCTCAGTTGCGCGATGGTCTTGCGCATCACGGGAAAATTGCTCTGATCCTCCTCTGGTGCGTTCCGGCAGTCGCCTTGATTCTTGGATTGGCCCAAGTGTGGCATCCTACTTGGTGGGTCTTGTTAGTTCTCACGTTTACGCTACCGATCGGATGGCTATTTCTTCAGCTCACTGCCATGCTACAACTGCGCGCTACCCGTCAGGAAGCTCTTGCGGTGGTAGATGAACGTTTCGATCTCAAGGATCGTTTGCAGACAGCCGATGACTTTCTTCATGCGGACAGCTCGAGGCCTTTCACACAAGCCGCTCTCGAGGATTCATCCGAGGCTGCCAATCGAGTATTCCAGAAGGAGCTTTTCTGGGAGTGGGGTGAATGGTCGCTCGGCTCGCGTGCGTTTTGGTGCCCTTTGTTAGCGTTAGTCTTGTTTGTTCTGACACTATTCATTCCGAATCGGTCTGATTCTTTGGCTGATAATGTGGCGATGATGGCGGCCAATCCCAAGGTGATGCCGGCCAAGATTGATAAGGAGCCTGAGGACAAGCAGGAGCAAGCTGTCGTGGCGGCCAAGCTTGAGCCGAATAAGCCACCTGTGCCAAAGATTGAGCGGAAGACACCGTTAGGCACGCCACAGGCCAGGCCCAGCGCGCAGGCGAGTGAGCAGACCAATACGGACGATGACATGAAGGAGACCGTGGGCCTGACGAAAGGCGGTCAGCATTCTGATGCCAAGTCATCCGGTCGATCAGATAGATCGATGGGAGCTCCAGGCAATCAGTCGCCAGCTTCTCGCCAAAGCGATAAGCCTGCTCCTAAGAAGAAGCCTAAGAAGAAGGTCGCTAAGAAAGAATCACCCACGAAACTTAAGAAGAAGGTTGAGGACAAATCAGGCGCCACCGCAGGGCGGGGGAGTTCCAGTGGATCAAGCCGCAACCCAGCGTCGTCAGAATGGTCTAGCAAAGATCGCACGGAGGAATCTGAAGATCAGGAGCTGGAGGAAGAAGATGACGTGGATGACGACGAATCTGAATCCGAGGCCCGTGGTGGTTTGCAGCCTAACTTACGTGATCGGCGCCCACCAGTGAATCGAGATTTGAGCATTGGCTTTGGAAACCGCTCTAGCCCAGATGCCAACGGTCGCGGTGGGCCCAGCCAGCGTAAGAAGTCGCGTGGGGTGGCCTCACTCGTACTCGGTGTGCCGGTGCCTGATCATGTTAAGGGCCAGCCAAATCCAGGTCGAGTCAAGATCACTCAAGAACGCATTCAGCCCAAGTCAGAGAACGCTGAGCCCGTGAATGCCGAAGATCGAGGAGCGCGCCAAACACCTTATGGGCCTGTTCCTCAACGCCAGCTAACTCCAGATCTAAAGCGGATTGTCCGCGATTACTTTCTCAATCTACGCGAATCCGAAGGAACGGATTCTAACACCTAAACGCTTACGCATTCATCCTATGTCTAGTCAAGAAGCCCGAGAGCAGGCCACTGCTTTCAATGAAGTCTATCAGAAGATCAAGGCCGAGGTCGGTCGCATGATGGTCGGCCAAGAAGAGGTCATCGAGGGCGTGCTCACCGCATTGTTAGCCGGTGGTCATGTTCTTCTCGAGGGCGTTCCTGGTCTTGGTAAGACCATGTTGGTCCGGTCGCTAGGAGAGGCCGTCGATCTCAATTTCTCCCGCATCCAATTCACGCCGGACATGATGCCTGCCGATATTCAGGGGACGTCCATTCTGGTCGAAGCGGATGGCGGCGGCCAACAAGTCCAGTTTCGTGAAGGACCGCTCGTGGCGAACTTGGTCCTGGCTGATGAGATTAATCGTGCCACTCCCAAGACACAGTCAGCTCTGCTTGAGGCGATGCAAGAGAAGCAGATCACGGTCGGTAATCGCACCATTCGTTTGGCTGAACCTTATTGTGTCATGGCCACGCAGAATCCAGTCGAGCAAGAAGGCACCTACCCCCTACCAGAAGCACAGTTAGATCGGTTTCTGTTCAAGCTCGTCGTTGGCTATCCGAAAGAAAGCGAGTATCAAGCCATTCTCAATCGCACGGTTTCGACCGAAGAAGTCACCATCAATCACGTCTCGAATGGTGAGGAAGTGAGTAAGCTTCGCGAGACGGTTCGCAGTGTGCCGGTGCCAGATCACGTGCAAACAGCCGCTATTCGTTTGGTCATGGCCACGCAGCCAGGAAGTGAGTATTCCACCGCCATGGTCAATGATTTTGTCATGATGGGCTCGAGCCCGCGTGGCGCTCAAAGTCTCTTGTTGGGGGGCAAAGTGAAGGCTTTGTTAGCCGGACGCTTTGCAGTGAGCACGGAAGACGTGCATGCCGTTGCCATTGCCGCTTTGAGACATCGCGTGATGATCAATTTCCATGGTCAATCTGAAGGCGTCACCACGGACACGGTATTGAACGAGATCCTTACCAAGGCGAAAGCCAACCTCACGGCCCAAGCCTGATCTTGTATTCATGGCACTCGATCGCGCTTCCATCTTTGATCCCGCTTTCCTCGATTCGCTGAAGCATCTGCGTGTCGTTGCACGTCGCGTGCCTGCGGGCGGACGCTTTGCGGAACATCGGTCGCAGGATCTTGGCGGTGGTGTCGACTTCAAGGATTTCCGCCCTTACTCGCCGGGCGATGATTTCCGCTCGATCGATTGGAATATCTACCAACGCCTCGGCAAGGTGTTTCTCCGCCTCTACGAGGAACTCGAGGACCTGCCTCTTTATATCCTAACGGACCATTCAAAGAGTCTTTATCACGAAGAAGAGCCTCGGATTGTGCCGTCTTTGCGAACGAGTCTGGCTTTGGCCTCGATCAGTCTCAATCATCACGATACCGTGGGTGTGTTTCCGTTTAGCAATGACACCAAGAACCTGTGGCCACCTCAAAGTGGTGCTAGCAAGATCATGATGCTAGCAGATCGGTTGACTAACTTGGAGGAAGGTGGTGCCACGGATTTCGCGTCGTCGCTCAAGCGCTTCAATAGTTTCAGCCTCCGGCCTGGTCTTCTTGCTGTGGTGTCAGACTTCTTTGATCCCAAGGGACTAGAAGCGGTGACGACGGCTCTGAAGTCCGTGCGGCATCGTTTGCTTCTAGTCCAACTCGTTCGCCAGTCTGATCGGATTCCTGATCTAAGCGGTGACTACCGCTTAGTCGATTGTGAATCAGGACAAGCTGAAGAAGTCTCGGTCACGGACGGCTTACGTTCACGATACACGGAGGCCTATGATCGCTTTCAAAGCGGATTAGCGGAGTTCGCCTCCAAACGCGGTGCCGGGCTTTTGCAGCTCGATGTCGATCAAGAAGTCAGCCCCCAGCTCGCCAAGCTGTTTGAATCAGGCAGTTACGTCGTCTGAACATGTCCCTCACCAATCTCAGTCTCCTCCCGTTCTTGCTCGGGCTAGCGGCGATCGCGGTGATCTTAGCCGTCTTGCAGTTTCTGCGAGTGCGCTATCAGCGAGTGGATGTCATCACCACGATGTTCTGGCGCGAAGCGATCGAGGAATCGCGTGCGCGTGTTCTCCTCCGGCGCTTTCGCCATCCCTGGGCTTACCTGTTCGTTCTGGCGATCGCGGGTTTGTTATGGTGGGCCTTTGCTGAACCAAAGTCACCCGGGAGTGACCAGCGTGAACACCTTGTCTTGCTCGACGGTTCTGCGCCAATGCTAGCTGGTAATCGCTATGCGGTAGCTGCAAAAGCTCTGACAGATCAGATCGACCAGTTGCCCAAGGATCACCGGCGTGTGTTCTGGTGTGGTCGAGATCATCGCCTCCTCTTGGATCGAGGAGAAGAGAGCCTGGTCTTGCTAGAGCGCTTGCGTGAGCGTCGACCGGACGGAAGCCCGGCCTCAGTGGACTCCTTTCTTGCCACGCATGCAGAGCCTGAAACGGCTGTGTATCTATTTGGCGAGGCGCCTGTTTCAAGTGAGGTATTGGCTAGCTTGCCTGAATCGCTGATCTTGAAACGTGTTGGTGAACTCAGTCAGCCAATAAACAATGCGGGCATCGCCGCGATCGGTGTCGGTCAAGCGCAAAGCGGTCGTTACGATGCGGTTGATGTTTATGTGAGTGTGCACGCTTCAGGCATGACACCAGCCCCTGTGATTCTAGATCCGGGGAGTATTGAAGGAACTCCCATAGGAGATCAGGCATGGGTGTATCGAGATCTCCCTGCCGATGGCTCTACCGTCACGGCTCGTTTGTCAGGTAAAGACGGTCTTGCCATCGACGACGAGGCTCAGTTAGTGCTCCCACTTCGCGAATCCATCCGCGTCCAAGTATCTGATGCATTGTCATCTCTGCTCACACCGATCCTGTCAGTGGATGCCGCTGTGACCATTGTTGAAGACAATCCTGATATGATCTTTGGAAACGATAGCTCTGTGGTCCCAAGCTTCCAGTTAGTCGCGAGGGATACACAGGAAGAGGCCTTTGTTCTAAGTGATCAATGGCCCAATGCCCAAACTCAAGCCGCAGTTGAAGATACCTTTCGCGCTTTAGGAATCGATCAAATTGATGCTACCAGTCTTGCCACGAGCTTAGCGACGACCATTCAATTAGGTGCTAGCGACAGTAGTCTCCGTCAAGTCAGTGTCTGGCAGGATCTCTTCTCAGAGGATTACAATCTCGTCCAATCGGCAGCCTTTCCATTGTTTGTTGCTAAGGCTGTTCGTTGGCTTGCCGACACCAAGGAACTCGTGCCCTACGTGGCGGTTGGCGAAACGAATGAAGCCCTTGAAATCGCGGGCGTCTCCTTTGCTCCATCGCAATCAGGTGTTTATGAAACAGTGACAGGAGAAACCGTCATCGCCTCACTCGCAGCGCAGATAGATTCTTCAGTAGACGAAGTCGAAACGGTGATCGCCATGGCAACGTCAAGCAGTGGCCGATCCTGGTTGACCTGGTTAGTCATCGCGGCGCTCATCTTGTTGCTAGTAGAGTGGCGCTTATTCCAGAAAGGATCGATGCCATGAGTGTGGTCTTTCTAAAGCCCATCTTTCTGATCTTGCTGATCTTGGGGGCCACTCCTTGGGTCCTTCCTGGGCGCAGACGTGGCGGTTGGCATCGTCTCATTCGAGCTGGGGTCCTCGTCTTACTAGCATTAGCTTTGGCTAGGCCCGCCATTCTAACTGAAGTCGATCGTGGCGTCCACGTGGTCATTCAAGATGATGTCACCACAGAGTTCACCACAGAGTTCGCGGATGAAGATAGCACTATTAAAGTGATCGGGATGACTAAGGACCAATCACTCGGCCAAGCTTTGGAACAAGCGGCAATGGCTATCCCTGAAGGCGGACGCGGCTCAGTCACGCTGGCAAGTGATGGTCTTTCGATCAGACAAGACTGGGGGAATGCGGTACAGCAGTTGACCGAGCGGAATATTCCTGTGCACACAGTCGAGTCAGAGATTCCTAGCAATGATGTCTATCCTTATGCCATCACGGCACTGGCACCGCTTAAAGTCGGCGAGACTGCCCGCCTGAAAGTTCAGGTAGCCGGAGCATCGGAAGGTGTCGTGGTCGAACTCATCGATACAGAGACCGGAGCTGTCCTAGCCAAACAGGACAACCCGGCAGCATCTTTGGAATTTGAGCCAGAGAGCGCAGGCTTTCTCAAGGTCGAAGCCCGAGTGGCCGCTCCAGGCGATGCCAATTCTGACAACAACACGTTCGCCACAACGCTACCCATACAAGATCCGTGGCGCGTCTTTTATGTCGGCAATCGCACCCAAGGCGGTGCCGAGAAACTTCAACGCTTGTTAGGGTCTGGCATGCAACTCCAGGTTGCGGATTCCGACACCGATCTGGGGAATGCTGATCTCGTGATTCTCGACGACGCTCCAGTAGCGACCGTGAACGAAGCCTGGCAACAAGCCATCGCTCAGCGTGTGACGGAACACGGCACCGGGCTCCTCATGGCCGGAGGCAGTGCAGCCTTTGGTCCAGGTGGTTACCATCAGACTCCCATGGCGACGCTGCTTCCAGTAGAGTTTGTGCAGAAGGAAGAGAAGCGCGATCCTAGCACAACTCTTGCGATCATCATCGATACTTCTGGCTCGATGGGTGGGGAACGTGTTCAGTTAGCCAAAGAGGTTTCGCGTCTAGCGGTGCGACGTCTCTTGCCTCATGACAAAGTGGGCATTGTCGAATTCTACGGCACCAAGCAATGGGCTGCACCAATCCAATCAGCAGCCAACGCCATCGATATCCAGCGGGCTTTGAATCGCTTAGATGCTGGTGGTGGTACGGTCATTCTACCAGCCATCGAAGAAGCCTACTACGCTTTGCAGAACGTAAAGACTCGTTACAAGCACGTCTTGATCCTAACCGATGGCGGTGTCGAAGCCGGTGCATTCGAGCCACTACTCCGCAAGATGGCAGGCAAGGGGATGAACGTTTCCACCGTGCTTGTCGGAGGAGACACTCACAGTGAGTTTCTCGTCAACATCGCCAACTGGGGCAAGGGCCACTTCTACAGCGTGTCGAATCGTTTCAGCATTCCAGAGATTCTGCTCAAGCAGCCATCTACCTCAAAGATTCCAGCGTATCGCCCTGGAGAACACACGGTTAACGGGCGTGGTGGCGAAGGTTGGTGGGGTGACGTGAATCCATCAACAGTACCTATCCTTCATGGCTACGTCGAAACACGGGCTCGGAAAGGCGCAGAAGTCTTGTTAGAGACGAGCGGCAACCGTCATCCTGTCCTGACCACTTGGCGCTATGGTCTTGGTCGTGTGACGACTCTCACTACGGAACCTACCGGCCAGGGCACAGCGCCCTGGCAAGCATGGGATGACTATGGTCCATGGTTAGCGCGCGTGCTCGCCAAGACCGCTCGCGAGCAACGCCAGTCCTTTGATTTTAAAGTCACGCGACGCGGCATGCAGGTTCAGGTGCAGGCGACGCGTCTGGCCGATGAGGAAGTCCTACCCAAAGTGCAGCGCCTTCTTGAAGATGGTTCTTCGTCAATCGTGACCATGATGCGCAGATCGCCAGGCGTCTTCACGGCAAACCTCACGATAGATCCCAACTTGGAAGTGCGCTTGTTAGGCTCAACAGAGGGAATGGCTAAGAGTCCCCAACGCCTAGTGTCACCTGCGCGTGCGGATGAATCCTCTCCATCCCAAGTAGATCCTAACCAACGTCTCGATATGCAAGCGCTAGCAAATCTGACCAAAGGAGACGCCATACGAACGGCTGATCTCCCTGGCTGGCAGCCGACCTTGGGAGGCGGTGAAACCTCCTTAGCCGTGCGCAAACTTTGGCTGTGGTGCTTGGCCTTCGCTTTGATTCTCTACCTGATCGACATCCTCTACCGACGCCTACCTGCGCGCGATTCCCGATGAAACATGCTCTAACAGCGTTCTTGATTCTATTTCTGTGGTTGCCCGCGAGCCACGCCGAATTGCCTCCTGAGGTCACGAAAGCCATCGACGAGTGGCTTGCAGCGAAAGATCCCATTAAAACCGATGATTGGTCCGTGTATCGGCAAGCCTTGCTTAGTCTCGAAGACTTGGAGCCTGTGCTGAAAGAGCTAGAAGGACAGGACGATGTGAATAAGCAATGGCTCTGCGCAAAGTTGCAATGGCGGTTTGGCCAGATCGATCAGGCTCTGAAGAGTTTTGAGAAGCTCGCTGAAACGACGAAAGAACCCACCGCCATGGTTCGCGTCGCTCAACTGCATGCCTCCAAAGGGGCGGTGAAAGAAGCCGTCGAGTCCTACCAGAAAGTGTTGGAGGATGAGAACGCCAGCGAGTTTCATTCACAAGTTCGCCTGCGCCTAGCCATCATGAAATCGACGGGTGCCAAAGTGGAAGGCAAGCTCGATGACCTAGCAAAGTTCGCAAAGGACAAGGACGCTGCTGTTCGCAACCGCGCGGCCGTAGTGCTAGCACTCGCAGCGAAGCCGAAAGAGGCGATCAAGCTTTACGAAGTGACTGGCGAGGATCCAAACACACGTTTTAAGCAAGAGATTCGCACGGCCGAATGGTCGATGGCTGCCAAAGAAATGTCTCAAGCTCAAGAAGCGGCCTGGCGCGCCTTAGGTTTAGCCAAACTCAAGCGCGACAAACGCTATGCACTCACGGTTCTGGCCGAAGCCTATCGCATTGATAAGAAGATTGATAAACTGGTGGAGCGATTCGCTGCAGAGAAAGTATTGGGAGAGGAGGCTCGCTTCCTCTGGATTGATCTCCTGCGTGAATTGGGTAAGGCGGATGAGGCACTAGCGCTATTTCAGCAAGCAGACGAATCCACCTTCTCGACCGAGATGCGACGTGAGTTGCTGGATATCTGCCGAGAGACGGGGCGCGAAGATTTGCTCGTAAAAACATATCGCGACACCATCGCTCAGGAACCTGCACGGCTGGACTGGCGTGCTGGATTGAGCCGTTTCTACCTCGAACGCGGCGAGCGCGATAAGGGATTGGAAGTGTGGGACGGCTTCGAAGCTTTAGCTGCGGGTGACGCCTTGCTGGGGGGGGCTGGGGTGACCCTGAACCTTGGCTTAGAAGGCTTGGCGATCCACTATGCCGAGGCCTGTATCACGGCAGGCAATCGTGCCATGCCTGCGTTACAGTTTCTCTTTGATATGCACAAGGCTCGCGGCCGTGATGTGGAGATGGCGACGGTGTTAGAAAGGATGGAAGGCGTGGCCGAGGCGGATTCTGCCGATCGTGTGCAACTGGCGGAATCTTGGGAACAAGTTGGTCGACAAGATAAAGCGGTGGATGTCCTCGAGCGCTTGCGCACAGCACGCGGGCCTGATCGGTTCTCTTCAGATCTAGAAATGCGCTTGGCGTGGCTGCACTCCGAAGTGGGTGACGAAGAGAAGGCCTACGAGTATTGGCGTAATGTGTGGCTGCGTGTGGATTCGCCTGGTCGACGTCGCTACGTAGAAGACCGGCTCATGGCCACGGCTTCGCGATTGGGTAAACTGGCCGATATCGCGATTGAACTCGAAGAGAAGCTCGTCGCTGGAACGGCAGACAAACGCGACAGTGCTCTGTTAGTTCGCTTGTATGCCAAGGTCAATGATCCCGTCTCAGCAACTGAGATCATTCAGGAATTCATGAAGCAATCAGGCGAGTCTGAGATCGCCATGCTCGAAGAGAAGGCCCGCATCTACGTCATGTGCAATGACTACTATCACTACGAGCGGACCTTGCGCCAGTTGATGGACTTGGATCCTGAAGGTAAACCGGAGTATCTGACTCAGTTGGCTATGAGTTGCCTGGAGCGGGGGAAGAACGATCAAGCCCAAGCGGTCCTCAAGGAGATGCGAGATTTGGAGAAGAATCCTGCGAGCTCAGAGTTCGAAGCTGGAGTGCTGAAGATCGCGGGAATGCATGCGGAAGCTACCAATGCCTACTGGCGTGGCATTGCTGAGAACCCAGGGCGGATCGATGCTTACCTCTTGTTAGGCCAGTCTCTTGAAGTCATGGGGAAGGCTAAGCAAGCGCAGGGCATGTTTCAGTATCTGATAGAGACAGCCGACAAGGACGATCTGTTCACCATCGCTGTCGATGGCTTGCTCAATTCCAGAGCATCAAAGCCCGTGATGGAATGGGCGCGCCGAGTGATCTTGGAGCGCTTGGCAGGGCGTGACGACAAACTGTATCTCTACCAGTTGCTAGCCGATCTTTCTGAAGAAGTTCGTGACCAGAAGATGATGATGGCAGCGATGTCCGAAACCTTGCCTATTGCTGGCGAGCGACGGACCTCACAATTGCGTGAATTGATGGAGCTTGCCAAAGCGGGAATCGGAGGTCGGTCTACGACTTCAGCGAAAGATCGTGAAGGGTTGCTTCGCTATGGTCGGCGTCTCGTTGGCATGGGAGAGGCCGTGCCGCCTCAGGTGCATTTGGATATCGGTCAGGCTTTTCTCGATGCAGGTGAGATACGCAATGCCGAGACCACCTTCGCAAAGGCGCAGGATTTGTCGGACTATGCAGGCTTTCAGCGCAAGGTGGCCCGCAGCATGGAACAGAAGCTGTATGCCAGGACTGCACTACGAACCTATGAAAAGCTCTTGCTAGGCGACCACGCGGACGTCGGCCTGATTCTCAAGTTGGGCGAACTGAAGGAACAGTTAGGTCAAGATGCCGAAGCCAATCTCGCCTACTGCCGCGCTCTCGATCAGCTGATTGATTTGCAGCCCCTTTATACGGCGAAGAAGGAGAAGATCGAACAGCCTCGCTATGCGTACGCTCATAATCAGGATGACTACGGGCGCTATTTCCCAAGAGCCATGAAAGGTTTCTTAGCAACGGCTGTGCCAGGAGAAGCGTTAGAAACCTTTCTGCTTACCCAAGAAGCTGATTTGAAAAGCGACATCGCCCAGCTTGCAGAGCAGGATGATGTAGTCGAGGAGCCTGTGCTTGGTCAAGTCGCGAGGATTCATAAACGCGCGGGCCTCTTGCGTCGAGTTGGCTTAGCCTTCGATCAGCAAGCACGCGTGAAGTCCGTTTATGTGACGCTGATCAAGACGCTTCCTGATGATGAAGGTCTCCTTGCAAGTCTATCTAGCACTTTGGTTGCTTGGGGGCATCGCCCCCTTGCTGAGGAGTTAGTAGGTGCTCATGAAAAGCATCCTGGTGCCGAGAGAGCCAATAGCTGGCTTGCTAAGCAGTCTTCTGGGAAAGAAGCCACCTCCATGTTTCGCGTGCTCATGGGTTCTGATGTCCGTGAGGCAAGGCGCCAACTCGGCAAAGCTGTGGCAGACTTCCGCGGAGGAAATCAAAACCAACGGTATCAGGAGTTGATGAGTGCCGCTTTGTATCTTGGAGACGCTCCATTGTTAGAGCAGCTAGCGCGCAAGGCCATTCTCGCGGCACCGAAAGATCAGATCTATCAGATGACCTACGCCCTGCGCCGTGTTTGGAATCATATCGATGAACGCGGGCGAGATTCTCTGGTCGAGGCCGTGGAGAGCAATCTTGATTTAGAGAATCAGAATGGCTCCATGGTCTATTATCTCAATGACTTGGCACGTCTCACAGGTCGGACCTTCAGTATTCCAATCGATAGTTTGCGGGCTCCTATGCAGAAGTCCCTGGCCCAGGGTGGTTTTTATCTGAATCAGATCAGCGGCTATTTCATGCTCCTTGGCAAAGAAGACTATGTCACTTTGCTCAAAGAAGCCTTTCAGAATGCTAAGAAATCAGATCGCTTGCAGGTCTTGTTCATCTTGGTGAAGAGTCAGACATCTGAATTCGATTCTTCGCTGCGTGAGTTGTTCATCGAATTGGCAAAGGAAGCTGCATCCGATCCAGGTGCGGATCCGGTGAAAGCTTGGAACCTTGCTAGGGGAAACTATTACGGCCCTCAACAATCGAATAGCCAGCTAGCACTGAGTGCCGAGTTGTTGGGTTCCTTAGTTCCGTCGATCGCTGAAGATAGACAGCCTGACCTGCAAGCGCTGCATGCGAGGCTACTCTTTCAATCAGGGAAAGAAGAGGAAGCACTGACTATCGCCAAGAGCGTGTTTCCACGATCACTTCAGAAGGACAGCCCACTCACGGGCAATGTCGTGCAGATGATGCAGATGACTTTCCTACCAAAGTACTTGTCGGCGTTCTTGGAGATGTTCGATGAACTTCCCAAAGAAGAACGCACAGTGGATGTTGAGAAGAAACGGATTGGCTTGATTCGATCATGTCGCGATCAGGGACAATTGCTTGTCGCGATACGCCAGGCTGCCGAACGCTTTCCAGACGAAGCCACCTTTAAGCAGAATCTGAAGCAGCAGCTTCAGGCGATGGGCATGGTTTATGAGTCTTTGAAAGTCCAGCAGGCTCTCGTCGAGAAGGAGCCAGAGAATCAGGCTCATCGCACTCAGTTGGCAGCACTTTGGACCAGCCTCGAGCATTCAGTCAATGCAGCCAAAGCAAAGGAGACGCTTAAGAAAGAGGATTCAGCGAGGGTTCAGACGAAGCCAGTTCCTGCGCCAACCCCAGCGGTGGTGAAGCCTGCGAAGATTGTGGCGGCACCTATGCCTGCTAAGGTGACAACTGCTGTGCCAGTGCTTGCGAAAGCCGAAGCAGAACCGAAGCCAGACAAACTTCAACCGGTGACGGTTCAATTGCTCAAGAAGGCGATCGAAGACAAGAAGCCTGAAGAAGCCCGTCAAGCCCTCCGCCGTTTGTGGCGCTACTTCGAACAGTATATTCAAGATAGACCTTACTACTATAACAACAGCGGGCGGAATCTTGCTCGGTTCCGATGGCCTGATCAAGAGAAGCCAAAGGCGGTAGAAGCGAAAGCCACGTCGCTGCGCGGAGGCTTGGAGGCTTTTCTGAAAGTTGGGCCGCCTGCATTGCCTGTGAATCAGAGGCCGCTTGAATTCACCACTGTCTTTGAGGAGCTGATCGATGAAGAGATCGTGCGCGACGAGATTCTCCGATGGATGCGCGGTTTAGAAACCAATGAATGGAATACTCCCGTATTCCAGCGTCAGGTCAAGGCCTTGGCCGCTTACCGAGTTCAGAAGCATGGCATCGAAGCGGCTCTGGCAAAGGCATTGGAGGCGTTCTCTGGACAGGCCATTGACCCTATTGAGAAAGCGATCACTGCAGCTCTGTTAGAAATAGGTTCCAAGGAGAAAGCCGCTGGCAGCGTGGCTCTGCGCGATCAGTTGTATGCGGCTGAATCCACTGGAAATCCAAGTCAAGTGTTTCTGCTAGCCCGCTGCTTTGCCATGGCAGGTGAATTCACCAAAGCCGAGCGCATGTATCGGTGGTGCGCTAGCATGACGCCATTCTCTCAGTACGACTATGGCGACGGTAGGCTAACCACTTTCAGCCTGATCACGGACATTGAAAAACACATGGAAGCAGAACAAAGTCTGCGCACAATTGAAGCCGTGCTTGAGCTTTCCCGACCAAGTGATGGTCGAAGCGAGGGCGTCTTCGATGCCTTTGTCTTAGAGACTTGGAAGCGTCTAGTTCCACCCCAAGACGCCATCGCTCGCACTGCCGACTTTTGTGATCGAGTGTTAGATAACGATTCAGATGAGCAAGTTAGCTTGCTTAAACCAGTGGCTTTGTTTCTGGCCAGTGCAGGACATCTAGAGAAGGCGAGCAAGGCTTTGAGAATGTCACTGACTCGTAAGGGAACCACCAACTCAAGCTATCGCACCGTCTACACCGCTTCTGGCACGATGGTTTATGTGCGAGACAGTGGAGTGCAGCAAGGGCGTCGATTTACCGATGCTGATTTAGGTCTCTTCTTCCCCGACTCGATCAGTGACTGGGTAGCTCCGAAAGCTTGGCTAGCAACGGCGTCGGCGATGATAAGTGAACTGGCTAATGAGAAGCAATTGTCTACCACGGACTCAGGGCGCGCCCTCGCATTGATCGCAGCTCGGCAGCAAGAGCTGGGCGACTCACAAGCGGCCATGCAGACCCTGAAGCGTTTGCGCGTTGTTCCGTTGACTGTAGCAGAAGATCGCTTGTGGCTGAGCGATGCTGCGCGACTGCTGGGTGAAGATAAGCTCGCCTTGGAAGTGGAACTCGGTCTACTGAAAGACCGTGAATTGAAACTTGAGCGCGTGGCTGATCTTGTCAGCGGAATTGCTCAGCAAGACGGCGTGGACGCCGCACTGAAGGTTGCCGAAGATGCTTTGGAGTATACCCTGCATCCTGACTTCGTTTCGGCTGTTTGTGTGTTAGCCAAAGAGAAGCCTGCGCACACTGTCTGGCAAGGCCATCAGCAGGCCATGCTCAAAGCAGAAGAGAAGCCTAACCGATTTGGCTATCTACTACAAATCGGCGATAAGGAGAAGCTCTATCGCTACGAGGAACTCCTCTCCGAACGAGTGATCAATGATTCAATCGGTGAGCAGAAGATAGTTCTCTATTTCGATGAAGTCTCTCGGCAAGCATTCGCTTTTGAAAGGGGTGAAGAGAGTTTCACTTGGGAAGAGGATCAGAACTTTCTCCAGAACAACCAACTAACGCCTCTAGCGCTGCAGGTGACCTACACAAAGAATTGGCGAAACGAGCACCCTGATGGTGAGGTCTACCTGGTGAGTTTATTGGAGAATGCCAAGACCTATATTTTGAAGAAAGCAGCCCAAGACTGGGCCTACGATGACAGTGGTCAAGAGCCTGACCCAACGTGGACGAGCACCAGCTTTGATGATTCGGAATGGTCCAAAGGGCAAGCGCCGCTGGGCTATGGTGAACCACGTTGCGCAACGACGATCTCATTTGGCGGTGATCCATCGAATAAACACCTCACCGCTTATTTCCGACGAGTAATTGAAATCGAAGAGCCATCTAACATTGCGAAATACTACGCCGGGCTCGAGCGCGACGATGGCGCTATCGTCTATGTAAATGGCAAGGAAGTGCATCGCTCCAACATGCGCCCGGACGAGAAAGCCACCGTCACTACCACGGCCGGTGGTAAGGGCGAGAAGGGGACTATCGACTACTTCTTCTTGCAGCCTAGCCTATTCGAGAAGGGCAAGAATGTCATCGCCATCAGTGTGCATCAAGCTGACTTGAGTAGCAGTGACACCTTCATGGACTTCGAGCTGCGCGCGATTACGAAGGCTGATTTAGAAGCTCGTTAGACGCGACTACGACTGTTTGGAGAAGAGTCGGATGCAAGCTTGGAGATGCGGATGCCGAGCG
Source organism: Caprella mutica (assembly GCA_947561585.1). Classification (NCBI taxonomy): domain Eukaryota; kingdom Metazoa; phylum Arthropoda; class Malacostraca; order Amphipoda; family Caprellidae; genus Caprella; species Caprella mutica. The sequence goes on from CANNZV010001032.1 coordinate 535,044, forward strand.
CGGACACGTAGTAATTTCTTGGTGTTGAGCTCTTCAATAATGATCTGGTGACCATCCCGCAAACGTCTGAGGCAACTCGTGGCGCGTGCACGCGAACCGACCCAGCTCAGAACTAACAGAAGCCAGAGCAGCATGGGGAGGACTGACAGAATAAAGCTCGTTCCAATGATCGAGAAGCTGTCTTTAGGAAAGTCCGTGTGAACGTCCGGTTTGCTCACGAAATCATTCACAGCATCGAAGTAGTCTCTGTAGAGCGAGATACACGGCCAGATGAAGATGCTCCAGAAGATGGCAAGCCCGATGAGTCCAGTCATCCAGGTGGCCACACGGCTTGGCGCCTCAGAGTCCAGGATCTCTTGAAACAGTTCGCTAGAGCGTGACTGGAGTCGTTCCAATCCCTCAAACTCGACCTCGAGTCCATCATAGTCGGCAGGTTGTGGGCTTCGCAGATCACTGCGGATGGCAGCTTCCAAATGATCCACTCGAGGATGAAGTGATTCCTTCACTAACAGTTCTGCGTGTTTGCGAAGCCCTTCGCTTCGGCTTTCGTTGAACTCACGATCTTGAGTGACGTTCTTCACAGCTGTCATCGCCGAGCTGACGAGAGAAGGTAGGCTGCCGACGAGGAGAAGAGGCACTTTCTCCAAGGCGCCGTAGAGGAGATTGGCAATGCTAACAAACGTGCGCCAGGGAAAGAAGAGCACGGGAGTCTGTTGCTGGTAGAGCCCTCGTAGTTGTTGGCGCAATCCGGTGATCACAGCACGATCGCGATCATCGGCTCCAAGGAGGCGTTCTAAGGCGCCCACAGCCAGATTGCTCTCGATGTTCTGAAGTTCCTGAGCGGCTTCGGCTGTCGCGGGCAAAGCTTCGGTCAGCGCCTGATGCATGTCCTCTTGGAAACGCGCCTTCATGCGAAGTAGCTGGGGCTCTAGCAGTTCGTCGAGGTGCTCGCTACGCACGACTTCTCGAAGCCGTGCTTGGAGGGCTTCGGCAGCGGTCTCCTTGCCTTCAGTCTGCCCGGCAAGCTGGAAATCGGCCACACGCAGAGGCGAAAGCAGGTGGGAATTCGGAACCGCTTCTTGTAGTCTAGCGAGAAAGCCGCTGATATCTTGATCTTCGGTGCCCGGGCGGACTTGATTGATCACTGGGAGGATCGTGGCGCCATCAGCATCCTCCAGGTAATCTAACAGAGAAGCGTCTTCAACTGTTCGAGCCTCCGTCACCAAGACCTTGAGATGAGCCGAGCGAAGAGCCTGAGCTGCGGCCGCAGCGCGAGTCGGATTGGCTTCATTGGCCCCAGGAACGTCAATGATCGTGTAGTCACAGCCGAGATTCGCGACTTCGCTAGAAGTGACGTGAAGACTTTCTTCCACCCGTCGATCCAACTCCGCGATAGGCTGTGAACTGAGCCAAAGCACTTTCTCTGTGGTCCCTCGGAGACCTTCACCAGAAGCGAGTTGCTGCTTGGTCGCCTCATCTTTGAGGAGGAGTGATAGTAGGGTGGTCTTCCCTGCATTCTTCGGTCCGATGAAGGCAATGGCGAACTGATTAAGCCCTTTCTGCTCAGCGAGATCACGAGCAGCATGACGAAAGTCAGCACAGCGTTGTCTTAACAAGCGATCTGCTGGCCACTGAGAGGTGTCGCCAAGGCTATTGAGAGCGGTCTCGATCGTATCAGCAGAGGCCAGGCATGCAGTGAGGGTAGGATTGTCAGAGGCCATGAGTTCGTAGTGCTTTGAGAGAGTCTTTGTTGAGACGGTGGAGGGACCAGTTGCGTTTATTCACACCATAGCTTGGCTGATTGAGCTTGGTTTCTACCGTGGGAGCGGGGAGGTCTCCATTGTCAGAATCCCGAGGCAGACCAATGATATCGCAGACAATGGCATGAAAGTTAGATACTTGACGAAGCCCGAGTTTAGCATCTAGCACCTCTTGAAACTCACGCAGTTCTTTGAGCCCAAGCCCAAGAGACGCTAGCATGCCCGACACGCCTATTGCGTCTACTGTGAGGACAACAAGAGAAGTTCCGCCGTCAACCACGACGAGAAGTAAGCCAACTAGCATGAGCAGCACTGATTTCGCAATACCCCGTTTGGGGACTTTGGCCCAGAATTGTGCTGTGAGATCGTCCCACTCGGAGCGCGTGAGATTTGTGCGGTCTTCCGCCTGAAACCTTGCTAGGATTTCTTCGGCGTCATCGGCCCATCGTTTGGCCGGCTGATAATCGCTCAACGTACCGCTCCAGAGAGCGATCACTCGCTGAACATCTTCAGCTGTAATGCGAGAGGCTTCCACGCCTCGGGCTGAACTTCCCCAGTTCCGTTCTAGCTCGGCCTTCTTCTCACGGATCTCTTTCCCCGGAAAGATAGAGAAATCACGAGCCTTTGCGATGATCCCTTCACAGCCCTTGAATAGTCGTCGGACTGGTAGAAGAAGAACCCTCTGCATCTTTGGTGCCGTGCGGGTAAGGCTTGCCTCCACACTTTGTAAGATCTCGGGGCTCATCGTGATACGCACGCGGCCGCCCTCTGTGAGTAGATCCTGACAGCTCTCACGAAGCTTAAGCGAAGCGGTTTGCAACTCCTGGCTTCCTTGCGCAAGTTTGGTTTCTAACAAACGCACGCCCGACTCCAAGTCTGCATAGAATTCTTTGACCAATTCTTGCATCCGGCGGCTCTTGATTGCATGAGGCGTGAGAATCTTTGCGAGGGACTTGATCGAACGCTCTTCATCGACGCTGGTTGGTTGGTTAGACTCAGCTTGGCTTTTCAGCTCGAAGAAGCACGGCGAGCTAACATCGAGACGTTCCAGCGGACTTAAGGGCAAGTTGGGATCCCAACTTGGCGTACGCGTGTCGTAGCTGGCTGAGAGGAAATCATAGGCACCGTAGACAAGATCATCATCTTTCAGTCCAAGCACTTCAGCGACTTCATCACGCACGAGTTCTGCTTGGTCATTCTTGATTAGGTTCACTGCGTGTATTCGTTGCGCATCTGGCATGGCTTCAAGAATGGCTTGGAGCGAACGGATTTCGACTTGGCTGCGAGCGAAGACGACGAAGACGGCGGCGCAGATTTCAGATGCTTTTCGCACAACCTCGAGACGAGACTTGGTCGCGTCGTCTTGATTCGCTCGCTGAATGTCAGGACAATCGAGAATAGCGAGGCGCAATTCAGAAAGCGCGAAGTCGGCACCGATCAACGGGCAGGCTAGCTGATCGAGATCATTCTGTTGCTTCTTTGCCTCCACATCATCATCGGAGAGGAGTTCAGGTTCGCAGTCGAAGACACGCGTTAGCAAGGCCTGCAAGTTTGTGAAGAAGGTGGTGTCCTCTTTCCAAATTTGCGGAATCCACAAAGTGAAGCGCTGGCTGCCCTCGCGTTGCCCCACGCCTCGAAGGACACGATCTCTATTTCTCTGAGAGAGAAATGAGGCAGTCAGAGATGATTTCCCGCTGTTGAGCAAGCCGACTACTGCAGCGATCGGGACGACCCCGAAACGGTGGATGAGTGTGTGCTTTGTCGTGAGGCGTTCGTGGATCTCTGGAGCCCAACGCAACAGCGCTTCCCGTGCCGGTATCTGATCCACAGTCGGCCAGGTCTGCTCGACCAGTGGAAGCGAGCGCAAGCCTTCCCAGCAAGCGTCGACCGCTTGGCTTTGGGTGGCCATTTCCTCGTCCGTGGTGGGCATGCAGGTTCTTAGCCGGGTGGCTGGGAAGAATCAACCCAGGCTTGTTATCGAATGGCGTGAGTTGACGTCTGCCGGGGAGACTTCTATGCATGGGAAACATGCCGATTCCTTCTGCCAAGGTCCTTTCAAGCAAGCTAGAAACTTGGTTTGGCTTCGGCGAGTTCCGCGGCGGACAAGAGCAGGTGGTGCGTTGCCTTCTCGACGGCCGATCCTCACTGGCAGTCTTCCCGACTGGGGGAGGGAAGTCGCTTTGCTATCAGTTTCCCGCCTTGATGTTAGATGGTGTGACTATCGTCATCTCGCCTCTCATCGCCTTGATGAAGGACCAAGTCGATGCCCTGCAAGCTCGCAATCTCCCCGCGGCTCGGCTGGATTCTAGCCTCACGCTTGAAGAGACTCACGAGGTCTACGATCAGTTAGGTCGAGGCGAGATTAAGTTGCTCTATGTCGCTCCGGAACGCCTCTCGAACGAAAGCTTCCTCAATCGTCTTAGCGGCATGCCCATCGCCATGCTGGCCATCGATGAAGCGCATTGTATTTCAGAATGGGGACACAATTTCCGCCCCGATTATTTGAAACTGTCTCGCCTAGCGAAGACATTAAAGATCCCGCGCGTTCTAGCCCTTACCGCAACGGCGACACCTCCTGTGGCCAAGGACATTCGCGAAGCTTTCGGCATCGCTCCTGAGGATCATGTGCAGCTGAGTTTCCATCGGAGCAATTTAGAGCTGCGGGTGACGCCCTGCACTGAGCAGGAGAGGCGAAAGCTCTTGCTCGAGCGTCTCAAAGAGAAGCCGGACGTTTCCACGATTATTTATGTCACACTGCAACACACGGCGGAGTCAGTGGCGACCTTTCTTCAGAAGGCTGGCGTGCGCGCGCGTGCTTATCACGCAGGACTCACTGCGGAAGTCCGCGTGTCTTGTCAGGACGCCTTTATGTCTGGTGAAATGCCTATCATTGTGGCGACCATTGCCTTTGGTATGGGTATCGATAAATCAGATATCCGAGGAATCTATCATTACAATGTCCCTAAGAGCTTGGAGAATTACAGCCAAGAGATTGGCCGAGCCGGGCGTGACGGTGGCGATGCGGTTTGTGAGATGTTTGCCTGTGCGGATGATCTCATCACGCTGGAGAACTTTGCCTATGGGGACACGCCATCGCCTCTGGCCATGCGTCACCTCGTGGATCATCTCCTACGACAAGGCGACGAATTCGATGTATCGTTTTACCATCTTTCAGGCACAAATGACATCCGGCCGCTCGTGGTCTCGACCTTGATGACCTATCTCGAACTAGAGGGCATCATCATCGCCACACGGCCATTCTACAATGCTTACCGAACGAAATTTGTCAGAGGGCTAGAGTTTCTCCTCAAAGGTTACGAAGTGGAAGAGCAGGACTTTCTTCGTGAAGTCTTTGCCGCTGGGAAATCGGGTTGGGGGTGGCTCACTATTCAGCCAGACGAAGTTGGCGAGGCGATCGGGCAACCTCGGGAACGGGTGGCCAAGGCGATCAGTGACCTTGAGGCCGCTGGTGACCTCATTGTCAAGCCTTACGGAATCCGGCAAGGCTATCGTGTGCTCAAGCGAGTGAAGAATCCTCGAGCATTGGCGGATAGGCTTGAGGCTCTCTTTCAGCGTCGTGAGGATCAAGATATCGACCGGCTTCGTCGAGTCGTGGCTTTGGCTGAGGAGCCAGGTTGTCTGACGCAAGCGTTGCTCACCTACTTTGGCGAGCCCTCGGATGCGCCATGTGGGCACTGTTCTCGTTGTGCGGGCGTGGCTGCGGGGCCTCTGCCGCGTTCGGCTGAACATGTCTTTACTGAAGATGAGATCGAAGCCGTTCAAGGTGTCATTCGGGCCAAGTTGCCACCCTTGAGGACGTCTAGACAGCTGACCAGATTTCTCTGCGGGCTCTCCAGCCCAGCAGCCTCCCGGGCGAAGCTCTCTCGGCGGGATGAGTTCGGACTCTTTGATTATGTGCCCTTTGGACAAGTGCTCGAGTTGGTGGAAACCCTTATTGTCGAGTGATTCTGGCCTTGCTGGATGGGGGAAGTGTCCTAGGGTTCAACGTCCTTAGTGGAGGTTTGGACCTCTAATGACGGACACACCCACCAATGAATTTGCTGTGGTCAGGTGTGTTTCGGATCGCTTAGGCACACATGTCGATGACGAAGGCATCCTAGTCCCTGTTCTTGCGGGACATGCTATCTGATCGATAGGAACCCATACACTTACAGAAACATGTCATCCACAGACTCATCTTCATCTTCGTCAGGCGGCTCAAACAGCGGCGGAAATGGTCGGAATCCGAATCGTCGTAGACGGCGCAATCCTAATAGTAATAACAACCGTGGAGGTAATCGTCGCAGTGGGGGTAGAAGCGACGGTGGTGGAAACCGGCGCAGCAGCCGTGATACGAGCAGTGGAGGTGGAGCTCGCAGCGGTGGTGTCGAGTATTCGGCCATGCCACGCCGCAAGCCCAAGCAAAGTCTCTGGAAACGTATTCTCAGCATCTTCGGACTTGGTGGCAGTAAGCCTAAACCAAAGGCCAAGCCACAAGGCAAAGGGAAAGTGCATTTCGAAGAGAAGTCCAAAGCTCGCAGCAAGGCTGCTCCGAAGAAGAAAGTAGCGAAGAAGAAAGTTGCCAAACGCGTACCGGAGCAGGTCGAAGTCACGACACCACGTCTCTACGTGGGAAATCTCTCGTATGACGCGGCCGAGTCCGATCTGCAGGAACTCTTTAACGGTGTTGGTACGGTAGAGCAGGTCGAGATCATTTATAACACTCGCACCCAGCGATCCAAAGGCTACGCTTTTATTAATCTGATGAGCGTGGACGAAGCAAAGCGCGCCGTCGATGAGCTCCATGACAAAGAATACATGGGCCGCAAGATGGTCGTTTCAGGTGCGAAAGCGCCTCGGCAAGATCGCGATGCGGTCTAGCGGCTGCAGGACGAAGACATGGAGCTAACTGAAGAAGAACTCGTCGACGCTGGCTGGCCCGATGTTAGTAAACATGCCGATTTATTAGAAGAGGTTGCCCGTTTGGCTGGCAAGGGGAGTAGTCGTGCCTATATCCTCAAGCGCCTGGGGCGAATCCATCCAAGGTATGAGCCCACGATGGGTATGCGCGACGAACCACTAGCGTTTACAGAAGCTGTCGAGGCTACGACTAAGGAAGAGGAGAAGAATCTCAAAGCTGCTCGGCGAACGATGCGCGAGCTCATGGCTTGCCCCCTCGTTAAAGCGGGAGCACTCATGCCGGATACCTGTCCTGCAGGCAGTGCGATTGCCTCGATCCCTGTTGGTGGGGCTATTGCCGTAAGGAACGCAATCATTCCCGCTGCCCATGGCGGAGATATTTGCTGCTCGATGCAAGCCACCGTGTTTGAGGCTCCCGAGTCTGTTTCTGTCAGTGAACTCATGGATCAATTGGTCGCTGTCACGCGCTTTGGACCTGGCGGCCGACCGGCTGGAGATCAGGTCGAGCATGCTGTCACGAGCGAGCCCGTTTGGGAGAATCCATTCCTGCGTGGTTTTGAGAACTATGCCAGAATTCACCTCGCTGACCAAGGAGATGGCAACCACTTCGCTTTTCTAGGCACACTCGAAATGACGGCTGAGTCGCTAGGGCAACTCAAAGCAGCAGGCCACGAAGACACCTTCGCTAAGCTTGAGTCTGGCAAATGCTATCATGTCCTCATCACTCACCACGGGTCACGTGGCCTTGGCGCACGAGTCTATCAGCGAGGACTAGAAGCGGCGCTTGTCCACACGAAGAAGGTCGCAAGGAATGTGCCAGACGCGGCAGCGTGGCTCCCCATGGATACTCCAGAGGGCAAGGCCTATTGGGAGGCACTGCAGTATCTGGCTCGCTGGACCTATGCCAATCACCGGCTGATCCACGAACGTTTCCTAGCATCACTCGAGACGGTCGGGCTGGCCAACTTTGGAAACGAACACAATTTCGTATGGAAGCGAGGAGATCTCTTTCTCCACGGGAAGGGGGCTACACCCGCGTGGTGCGATGATCAAGATCGCCCGTTGTTAGGCCTCATTCCTCTTAACATGGCGAGCCCAGTCTTGCTCGTGTTAGGCCGCGATCAGTCCGATTACTTGTCCTTTGCTCCGCATGGTGCAGGGCGAAATCTATCACGCAGAGGAGTCCTCAAACAGTTTCGCCAGAAGGACGGCAGCTTAGATGAGGACGCCATGCAGCGCGCCATGACCAAAGCGACCAAAGGTATCGAGGTCCGCTGGTTTCAAGGTAAGCCTGACCTCTCTGAGAGCCCTATAGGTTACAAACCCGCCGCCACTGTTCGTGCTCAGATCGAGCAGTTTGATCTCGCTCACATCGTCGCGGAGGTTCATCCGTTAGGATCAATCATGGCAGGCCGTGGGAAAGGTCGGGACGAAGTACTTACCCCGAAACAGCGCCGGCAAATCGGCCATCGCTCCGATCGTCGGAAAGAAAGACAACGTCTTCGCTACGACTTGGACTAAGGTCCCTAGACTTACAGTGTTCGATTCAAGCCTTGCCTTTGCTAGGCTTGCGCTCTAAAATTTGAGCTAGATGGGTATCAACGACCGAGATTACATGAAGCGAGGCAGCTCACCGGAGCCACCTACAGCCATGGCGTTAGTAGTGGTCGCTGCTCAGACTCTGGTCGTTCTCCTTATTTGCTATGCTTGTCTAAGAAGTCCGTTTCCACCTCCGCTCAAGATTGTGCTAGCCGCGCTCGTCGTCGTAATAGGTGTAAGGCTGGTATTGAGGAGATTTAGCAGGCGCTAGTATAGCTGACAATGATTACCAAGCTCCGAGGATTCGTCATTGCTGCATTGATTCTGCTAGGTGTGTGGGGCGTATTATCATCCTCGAAGAAGAGGCGGGTAAACGTTGCGTCTCATGGTCAAACCCAATCTCATACAGCTAAGTTTGCTGGGAGAGGGGAGATCGAAATGGCCGGTGGCTCGCTTGGTTTAGTCAGATCGCAAGGGAGTGCGCCTAGAAATGAAGAGTCAGATGCTCCTCCTCCCGGCATTGGATTCGTCGCGGCTCAACTTGAGATTATTACGATTCCTGCCGTAGTTTTGAAGAATGCTTCTCTGGGAGAGGCGATGCGGATACTAGAGCAGGCCAGCAAACGATCTGATCCAGCCAGAATTGGTGTCGACTTAAAAATTCTCAGGAGCAGTGTGAGACCTGATTGGCCTCCAACTTCGGCAGGGTTAGTCAGTCTGAAGGGAAGTGATATAGTGTTACGTGATTTGTTAGGAAAGCTCACTCGATCGGCGGGCCTCAATTACTGGATCGATAAGGAAGGGGTTACCATTGTGCCATTGTCAAAATCTGTTCCTGATGTCCTCACGGCTCGCTATCAAATACCTGAATGGATGACAGACCCCAATAGCATTGATGATCCTCAGGCCACGCTTGAAGCCTTGGGGATTTCATTCAACTATGGCTCAGGAGCAATCCATCTTGTTGGCGGTTCTGAATGGGTGATTCGAAATTCTCAGGAACAGCTGGATCTGATCGAAGCCTATTTAGACACCGGCATGGTGCCGGAGAGGCATCCCTGATGACTACCGTTTAGGTCTGTATTTGCATTGCTTTGCTCTAGGCAGTTCTGAGACTGTTGGGCGTGGAGATCACCATTTCAGATAACAAGATTGAATCAGGACAGTTGGCGGCCCAGCGCGGCGCAACCCTCATTAGAGAAGCGATTGCTGCGCAAGGCGAGGCTACGATCATTGTGGCTACGGGAGCTTCGCAGTTTGAGATGCTTGAGGCTTTGGTCGCTGAGCCAGACATTGATTGGCATCGCGTGACTGGGTTTCACCTAGATGAGTATGTCGGTATTCCCATCACGCATCCCGCTTCGTTCAGAGGTTACTTGTGGGAACGCTTTGTGAGTCAGCTTTCGCTGCCATTGCGAGCCTTTCACTTCTTAGACGCCGAGGCCAATCCCGATGCAGAATGCGCGAGGGTGGGGGACTTGATTCAAGAAGAGCAGGTCGATGTCGCCTTCATTGGAATCGGTGAGAATGGCCATGTAGCTTTTAATGATCCTCCTGCTGATTTCGAAACGACTTCACCTTACCTCGTGGTCGATTTGGATGATGCCTGCCGTAAGCAACAACTCGGTGAGGGGTGGTTTCCGTCATTCGAAGCCGTCCCAGCTCAAGCTGTTTCCATGTCAGTGAAACAGATCATGAAGAGTTCGGCCATCATCTGCACCGTTCCCGATGAGCGGAAAGCGCATGCCGTGGCTCAGGCTAGCCAAGGCCCAGTCTGCCCGGAAGTCCCGGCATCTATTCTGCAACATCACGCCAACTGCCATCTCTACCTCGATCAACCCGCTGCTTCAAAACGCTCATGAATCAAGAACCTACACGAATCGGATTTGTCGGAGCCGGCTGGATGGGCACAACGCTTATGCAGCGTTTGCAAGAACACCCTCACGCTGAAGTCGTCGCCCTACATCAACGCTCCCAGGAGAAAGCCGAAGCTGTGCTCACCCAACTCGGCTTGCCAACTTCGCTCTACTGTCAGGACTACAATGAGATGCTGGCTAAGCCGGAGGTCGATGCGGTCTTCCTTTGCAGCCCTAACAGTGCCCATGGGCCGCAATCCATCGCCGCTCTCGAGGCAGGGAAACACGTCTTCTGTGAGAAACCTTGCTCCACGACTTACGCAGACTTCGAGCGGCAAGTGGAGCTAGCAGAAGCAAATCCTCAGCTCATCACTTATGTAAACTACCTGATGAACTTCGATACCATGGAGCAGCGTCTGCTCAAGATGGTCAAGCGAGGGGACTTTGGCACGATCACGCAGATCCAGGTGAACTACCGTCACCCTATCAATATCGCGGAAGATAAGGCTTGGAAACTAAGCAGCGAAACCATGGGAGACGCTATCGGCATGGGGATCATTCATGCCCTGAGTGTCATGCTCAATCTCATGGCTGCCCAAGACGCTCATCCGGTGCGTGTCTATGCTACGACCTGTCCGGTCAAGACGCGTCCTTTCGAGCCAGACGTGATCTATAACATCCAGGTCCAGTTTAGCAATGGCGCGACGGGGTTCTGTTTCGGTAATGTCGATCAAGCCAATGGCTACGATGCCTACCATCATCTCCATGGGACCGAAGGCGGATTCATCTTCGATAGCTACCTCGAGCGTTCGCACAAAGTGCGTCTCTGGTCTGAATCGCAAACGGACCGTCAGTGGATTCGCCCGCTCGATCCTGACACTTGCCCGGCAGATCTCCAGTGGCCAGAGGAAACGACCACACCTGATAGCGGAGATGTCATGCAGCATCAGACAGGTTCCTGCGTCGCCCACTTTATTGAGCAGGTAAGGCAGGAAACACCTTCCTTTCTAGGCTTCGATGCCTCAGCGTCTACTGCTGAGTTAGGATGGGCCATCCTCATGTCTGTGGCCCAGGGGGCTCCGATCGATCTACCACTTAATAGAGAAGCAGCCCGCCTTCATTTCGCGTGATGAAAGCCTGTGACCTTCAGGTGAATGGCTATGCTGGTGCAGACTTCTGTTCTCCAGACCTGACGGCTGATCAGCTTCACTCAGCTTGTCTAGCATTGGAAGAAGATGGAGTTGATACGATCTTGGCCACTGTGATCACCGATCACATGGCCGCTCTCTGCGACAAGCTCAAGAACCTGGTGAGTCTGCGAGAACAGGATCCACTAGCAAAGCGGCTCATTCACGGCTTCCATGTGGAAGGGCCATTTCTTAATCCCGAGACAGGTTGGATCGGTGCCCATCCAGCGGACGCCGTCATTCCCGCAACGCCCGACAATGCACAACGTCTTCTCGATGCCGGAAATGGACTTGTTAGACTAATGACGCTAGCGCCTGAATGCGATGTGGGCATGGCGACAACCAAGGCACTTCATCAGCAAGGTGTGATTGTCTCGGCCGGCCATGCAAACCCAAGCATGGATCAGCTCAAAGCAGCTATCGATCACGGTTTGAGCATGTTCACCCACCTAGGCAATGGCTGTCCTTTAGCTCTTTCGCGTCATGACAATATCATTAACCGCATACTTCATCTCTCAGATCAGCTTTGGATCGGATTCATCCCAGATGGAGCTCACGTGGAGTTCTTTGCCCTCGATCAGTACCTCACCTTAGCAGGAATCGAACGTGCCTTCATCGTCACCGATGCCATCGGTGCCGCACGCATGGGGCCTGGCCTCCATCAGCTTTCAGGCATGGAAGTGGAGGTGGATGCCGACGGCGTCGCGCGTCGGCCAGGCTCACCTTACCTTGCGGGGTCCACACTCACCATGCCACAAGCACGAAAGAATCTCACCCAAGCGCTCCGGAGATCAGAAGGTGAGATCGATCGGCTCACCTCTATCAACCCACGGCAAGCCCTTGGCCTTCCCGTCACTTCCTCCTCATCATGAAACGTCTTATCAGTGCGATCGGCCCCGCCATCATTGTGGCCGCTGTCGTCCTAGGACCTGGCTCGATTCTCCTCAGCTCGAAGGCTGGTTCGCAGTATGGCGCCGCAGCAGTTGGCATCGTCGCCATGGCGACAGTGCTCATGATAGCGATGGTCGCCCTCGCTGCTCGGATTGGTGTGATCTACGAAGATAGCCCCTGCGATCAACTCGCCGCTCGCTTGGGAAGACCCGTGGCTGTCGGCGTGGGATTGATCGTTTTCGCGTTGGTAGCTATCTTTCAATTCTCTAACAATGTAGCTATAATCTCGGGCCTGGAGCCGCTGTTTGAATCTGCTGATGGCTCAGGCTCTTGGCTTACGAGAGGTCACTCCTCAACCATCGTCCTTGTTGGCTTCAATGCGTTCGTCATTACCTGTCTCTTCCGATTGCGCCATTTGTACGGTTCGATTGAGAAGCTTATGAAAGGACTTATCGGACTGATGGTCATCGCGTTTCTCATCAATTTCGCCGTCGTGCTCCTGAGCCCACGAGGCTACACTCCTAAGCCTCCTGAAGGACCTCAGAATGTCATGCTCTTGCTTGGGCTTGTTGGTACTTCGTTCTCTGTGGCGGGAGCATTCTACCAAGCCTACTTAGTGAAAGAGAAAGGATGGAGACTAGCGGATGCTCGAAAAGGCGTCTTTGATTCCGTGCTCAGCATCACGATTCTTGGGCTGGTCACAACTGTCATTCTGCTAACGGCCACGCGTGTCTTCTACGGCAGGCCGGAACCTGTCGTGCTTAATAACGCAGGGGATATCGCACGCCAATTGCAGCCACTCTTTGGTTCCTGGGCCAAAGTGATCTTCTGTGGAGGCATCCTCGCGGGTGCTTGCAGTTCGTTTCTTGTGAACGCACTGGTCGGCGGCACCGTGCTGTCTGATGCGCTTGGAAAGGGGAGCCGCCTTGATAGCCGCTGGCTTCTTGGCCTTACCACGGCTGCTTTACTCACTGGAATGATCATTGCCCTGGTCAAACTACACGACGATAAGAATACGGTCGCACTCATTGTGTTCGCTCAAGCACTTACGGTCATTGGTGTCCCCGCACTGGCTCTATCATTGATTTATTTAGGGACCCGTCCGGATCTTTCTCCTGAGCGCCGAGTGCCACCATGGATTATCCGTCTCGCCATCCTAGGGTTTGTCGTCTCGTGTGTCTTAGCGGTACGCACGATTCTGCTGTTATTGGCTCGCTAGGTGTATACAGAACAGCCCTGCGCATCGGATGATGGCAGGGCTGCTACAAAGTGTCTTACTTAGACTAACGAGATCCGCGGCGCTGGCTGGAGCGTTCAGTTGCACCACTGCTAGAACGCGACGATGCATTTCTCACGCGGCCATTATTACTGCTACGTGAGCTTGAGGAAGCTGCTGGAGCCGCTGACGAAGAGCGACTAGCCGAAGCGGATCTTGTAGGCTGACGTGTCGTGGAAGACCGACTGGTGGAAGGACGTGACACTGTCGGAGTAGACGAGCGTCGAGTCGGAGCCGCGGTGGTTCGTGTCCGTGTGGGCATAGGCCGTGCAGTTGTACGCTTCTGAGTAGGCGATGAGCGCTGAATACTGCTACGACGAGCCGTATCAGAAGAAGACGACGACCGGCGAATGGCAGCACGGCTACTAGCACCTGGGGCCACTCGGCTCCGTGTAGAACTCGTGGTGCGGATCGGCGTAGACCGTGTCTCATTGATTGACCTTCCGTTAGTGGTTACACGGGTGTTACTCCGGCTATTTCGATTGCTACTCGAACGCTGGTCACGGCCTTGGGAGTCACGATCATAGCGATCTCTACGATTGCGATCGTCTTTATAAGTACGATTTCCGTAACGACGATGATGATCCGCTTTGTGGTAGTAGCGCCGACCATTGTGTAGGTAGTAAGGGCATCTAGTGCCACCTATCACGTGATAGTAAGTGGTGTAGTTTCGGAAGAAAGGTGAGCCATAGTAGCCGCCACTGATACTTCTCGGGTAGTAGACGTTCGAACTATAGCCATCGTTGTAGTAGCCGCTTCCGCCGCCGTAGCGGCCGTTGTCATAGACGGAATTGTAGTCATAATAGCTGCTATCGTAATAGCAGCTGGTGAGCCCGCCAAGCAGGGTAAAGCTGGCGGCCAGTGAGGCGAGGGCGCGTGTTGGATTCATAAGCTAAGAGGGTAGTCGATCAGGCATTGGACGGAGAGCTAGTCATCTCTATTCAACATTCTTTGACTCCTCTGGGAAGCCTAGGGTCACAGAAACCGATGTTTCTTAGCGACTAGGCAATCTGGAGCGGCGTGCCTTCGGGAATCAGGTCGAAGAGTTCCATCACCTCGTCGTTCCGCATACGGACGCAGCCGTGGCTCACAGGCTGTCCCAGGAGCTCTTCCTGATTCGTTCCATGAATATAGATATAGCGCTCATGGGTGTTCGCATTGTCCTCATCCAGGCCCACAAGCCAGAGGATACGGCTGAGAATGAGATCCTCCTCGCTCACATCACCAAGAGCCCATTCGCCGACGGGTTGGCGTCCTTTGAAGATCGTTCCCATCGGAGCGTCATGGCCAAATTTCTCACCAATCTCGAATCTACCCAAGGGCGTGCAATTGCTCCCTTCTTCACATCCGGTACCATTGGTTGCCGTAGAAATGACGTAATTCCGTATCTCCACATCTTCTTCGTAGATGCGCAAACGCTGCTCATCCACGGACACTTCGATACGCATCTGACTCATGACTAACCGTAGGTTTCCATCATCCGCCGGATCTTACCCTTCAGGCTGACCTTGGCAGCCGCTGGCATACGATCGATGAAGAGCTTGCCAAACAAATGATCAGTCTCGTGTTGGATCGCACGACTAAAGAGCCCATCGGTCTCGATCACTAACGTTTCTCCATCAAGTGTCGTCACCGTTGCTTTGACTTGCTCCGGACGCTTGATTCTAGCGCGAATGTCAGGGAAGCTCAGGCAACCCTCTTGTTCAGCCACTCGAGGATTGATCAGCTCCAACTTCGGATTCGTGAAAACGAGAGGCATGATATCCTCCATCTTGGCATCCTCGCCATTCACCCGCAGATAGGAAATGCACTCAGGATCATGCGAGACATCAATGACCGCCAACTGAATCGCCTCACCGATCTGTGGGGCTGCTAGACCGACGCCTTGCGCCTCGATCATCGTCTCGATCATGTTAGCCGCCAAGTCGCGCGTCTCTTGCGTGACTTCTGTCACTAGCTTGCACTTGGCTCGCAGAACGGGATCACCGTAGAGGACTATGGAAGGACCATGACGCAGAAATGTTAGGAACCGTGAACTTTCACGCCAGTTTTCAAACGAAGCGCATTCAAGTGAATGAAGCCGCTCGCGTCATCCTGATTGTAAGCATTCGTTGGATCCGCTTCCATGGTAGCCACATCAGGGTTGTAGAGGCTCAGTGGGCTCCGACGCCCAGCTGAGATCACATTTCCTTTGTAAAGCTTGAGGCGAACCTCGCCACTCACATTCTTCTGCGTTTCCGTAACCAGAGACTGGATAGCGAGACGTTCCGGAGCAAACCAGAAGCCATTATAAACGAGCTTAGCATACTCTGGAATGAGGCCATCACGCACATGCATGACTTCGCGATCCATCGTGAGACTTTCCATCTGGCGATGTCCATGGAGCAAGATCGTGCCACCTGGCGTCTCGTAGATGCCGCGGCTCTTCATGCCGACAAAGCGATTCTCCACCATGTCGATACGACCAATGCCATGCTCACCAGCTAGCTGATTCAAGGTCAGCATCACACCGAGAGGCGTCAGCAACGTGTAGCCATCCTGTTCACCTAGAGACTCTAACTTCTTCCCAGCGATGATCTCGGCGAGGCGCTCATTCTTCAGACCGATGCACAAGCCTTTCTCGAAGAGCATCTGGACATACTCAGGCTTATCGGGGGCATCCTCAGGAGAGACACTCATGACATACATATCACGATCCGTCTCCGTGGTGCCGTCATACCAAGGGTCTTCTAACACACCACTCTCAAAGCTGATGTGTAGTAGATTCCGGTCCATGGAGTAAGACTTCGAAGCCGAAGCCTGCACAGGAATGTTCTCCTTAGCCGCATAATCGATCATCTCAGCACGCCCGGGAAAGTCATCACGGAAGACCTGCATCCGCCAAGGAGCGATCATTTCAATGTCAGGATCGAGAGCCGCTGCGGACAATTCAAAACGCACCTGATCGTTACCCTTGCCAGTCGCTCCGTGAGCAATGGCGTCAGCGCCTTCTTTCCGAGCCACCTCGACCATGCCTTTGGAGATGCAAGGGCGGGCGATGCTCGTTCCGAGAAGGTACTGGCCTTCGTAGACTGCTCCCGCTTGGAACATCGGATAAATGTAGTCCGCTGCAAAGTCAGCACGGAGGTCATCGATGTAGCATTTGGAAGCTCCAGTGCTCAGCGCCTTCTCTTCCAAACCATCCAATTCTTCCTCCTGCCCGACATCAGCGCAATAAGCGATGATTTCTGCACCGTAGTGGTTCTTAAGCCACTTTAAGAGAACTGAGGTGTCTAAACCTCCCGAGTAAGCGACGACGATCTTCTTCATGATTGCTAGTGTTTGGTCGGGCTATACAATCAGCCCGTGAATCTGTCATCCGTTTCTTCGAAATCTCCTCGCACGATTGTCACCTCTGCATCTAGGCGTCGCTTTCTCCAAGCCCTCTCAGCCAGCGCTCTATTCAGTTTCGCTCCGAGAGATCTCTCTGCTCAAGGTCTCATCGCTTCAGATTCCGCTGCGCGGAAATGGACCCTCAATCTCGTCGGAGGTGCTCTTGGCGTGAATGCGGGACAGCAAGAGATCATAGATCTAGCTAAGAAATACGGCTTTGAGTCCGTCGAAGCACGTCCTTCGGAACTCGCCGCCATGGAGCCTGAAGCTATCAAAGCCCTCGCCGCTTCGCTGAAAGAAGCAGGCATACAATGGGGCACCGCAGGCCTCCCCGTGGAGTTTCGTAAAGAAGAGACCACCTTTGAAGAGCAGCTGAAAGCCCTTCCAAAGCTCGCCAAAGCCCTCCAAACCGCAGGCGTGAATCGCGTGAGCACCTGGATCATGCCCACTCATGCTGAGCACACCTACTTGGAGAACTTTGAACTCCACGCCAGCCGTCTCCGTCGCGTGGCTCAGATCCTCAAGGACCACGGCCAACGTCTCGGCATGGAATACGTAGGCACCCAAACTCTGCTCGTTCGCGAGAAATATCCCTTCCTCCACACCCTAGCGGAGACCCAGGAACTCATGGCACGCATTGGCACGGGAAATGTCGGGGTCGTTCTCGATAGCTGGCACTGGTGGACTTCAGGAGATACCTTGGAAGCCATTCGGAATCTCAAAGCAGAAGACGTCATTCTCGTAGATCTCAACGACGCCCCTCGCGGTATCGCTCGGGAAGACCAGCTCGACGGCAACCGTCAACTCCCAGCCTCCACCGGCGTTATCCCAATCAAGGGCTTCATCGAAGCGCTCACCACGATCGGCTACGACGGCCCCGTCCGCGCAGAGCCCTTCAACCGGACCTTGAATGATCTCGGAAACGACGCCGCCTGTCAGGCCACGATTGATTCTCTTAAGAAGGTCGTCGCTCTGACCACGGGATAGCCACGCATCGAGGCTTGTCCCACCAGCGGGATTCCGTCAGCGTTGGAGCATGATTCGTCGGCTCCTCGTCCTTCTACCGTTCTCTCTACTCACCAGTGTCGTCGCTGAACCGGAGGCCTTTGAAATTGGTCGCCAGCAGGTCAATGAATTGCCTCAAGGCAAGGAGGCTGATGGCATCCTTGGCGACTTCGTTCTGCGCAATGATAAAGTAGAGGCACTCATCTCTCACCAAGCACCTCATCGTCGGGCTAACATGTCAACTTTCTACGGAGAGGATGGCACGACCTCGGGCTGTCTCTACGACCTCACACCACGTGGCGTTGCTAATGACCAGATCACCATCTTCGCCCCGCTCAATCAGCGAGGAAATGTGTCCTATGTGCGTATCTTAGAGTCTGGTGAGAATGGCAGGGCCACCATCGAAACGAAGGTCTCCAGCGCTATCAATGACGGTGTCCAGATCACGCATGCCTATCATTTGCGCGATGGTTGGCAGGGGATCCTCATCGTCAGCACCGTGCTGAATGAGACCAAACAAGCACACACTTTCAAAGCAGCCGATACCTGGAAGAGTTTCCCCTCAGATCGGCAGGGGACTTATCGCGAGATTCACTGGACAGACGCAGTCGATCCCGCAGATAAAGCGGGCTACGCCTACGCCTGGTCCACTGAAGAAGGCGGCGTTGTCCCGACCGAGATAGATATTAGTCTCAAGCCAGGTGAATCCATCAAGCTCGCGCGCTTCCTCGCCGTCGGCACCTCACCAGCCCATGCCGTCGGCATCGTTGCTTCCAGAAACGGGGAGACTGGCAACCTTGTTAGACATCTAGTAGACGACAAAGCGCAACCAGTCACCACAGCAGCACTCAACGTCGTCTATCAAAGCGGCGACAAAGAACACCACCTCCCAGCCTATCCCGATGAGAATGGCCACATCAACATCGCGCTACCCAAAGGTACCCACAAGTTAGCCCTACGCGATCACGGCCGTGCCTCGCAGACTCACGATCTAGCGCTACGATTCGGACAGAAAGATGAGTCTGAACTTAATGTAGGCTCCGTGTCTCAAGTGACCTTCGCCATCACCGACGAAGCCGGCCAGAGCACACCATGCAAAGCGCAATTCATTGGCATCAGCGGCACGCCATCACCGAATCTCGGTCCAAACAATCGCGCCCACGGCTGCCTAGACCAGTACCACTCAGAAACTGGCCACTTCGCCGTGCCTCTAGACGCCGGCCATTACCGAGTCGTCGTCACGCGCGGCATTGAGCACTCACACTTATCGAAAGAAATCCAGATGGAGCAGGGGACTACCGTCGAAATGACCGGCACCCTCAAACGTCTCGTCCAGACACCGGGATGGGTCAGCGCCGACTTCCACAATCACTCCACACCCAGCGGCGACAACACCTGCGGCACGGATGATCGCATGATCAATCTCGCCGCTGAGCACATCGAGTTCGCGCCCACCACCGAGCACAACCGCACCTACGATTGGCGCCCACACTTAGAGAAACTCAAACTCACCAATCACATTCAAACGGTCCCTGGGGTAGAACTCACTGGCTCCGGCGCGCACTTCAATGCCTTTCCTTTCAAACCCGACCCACTCGCACAAGACGGCGGCGCACCGGTCTGGCAGAAAGACCCGCGGCTCAACGCCATCACGCTCCGTGATCTCCAGGGTCAGAATCCAGACCGCTGGGTTCAGATCAATCATCCCGACATGACCGAGAACTTTATCGACCGCGATGCCGACGGCCGAGTCGATGGCGGCTACCTCACGCTAGGCAAACTCATCGACGGCGTAGAAACCCAGAACTATCTCGGTGAAGACATCTTGTTAGGCGCCCCTTACAAGATCGTCAAAGAACCGAAGACGCTCGCACGCCAGATCCGCTATGTGCGCGAATTCATTTGGCTACAGCTACTCAATCAAGGCCACAAGATCTGGGGTGTCGCCGTAGCCGACGCCCATACCGTTCATGGGAACGGCGTCGGCAGTTGGAGAAATTACCTTCCATCCACCACGGACAATCCCAGTGAGATCGACTGGAAAGAAATGGTCCGCCAAGCCAAAGCCGGCCGCATGATCGCCACCACCGGCCCCTTCCTCTCCGTAGAAACCTCAGACGGCACCATCTCCGGCGGTACCACGCGAGCCACCGGTTCCATCGATCTCAAGGTCCAAGTCCAATGCACCGACTGGATCGCCATCGACCGTGTCCAAGTTCTCGTCAATGGCGTCCAACGCCCCGACCTCAACTACACCGCCGCCACCCATCCCGACTGGTTCAATTCAGGCGTCCTCGTCTTCGACCAAACCCTCACCGTCCCACTCAGCCAAGACAGCCACCTCATCGTCGTCGCTTACGGAGAGAACACCACCCTAGCCACCGGCTACGGCTCTAGCACTCAAGCAGACATGCACCCCTGCGCCTACAACAACCCCATCTTCGTCGATGTCGACGGCGGCGGCTTCACCGCAAACGGCGACACCCTAGGCTACCCACTCCCAACCAAGAACCTAACGATCGGCCAAGTCCAAAGCCACCTAGGCGAAGCCGAATCACAAACTCGTTAGATTCTCGCACAGAGGCACAGAGACACAGAGGAAAAGCATTCAAAAGTCCCAAGCTGACAGACAGGGTTTCTGTAAGTCCCGCAAGATCAAGCACCCAATTCGCGTTCATTAGCGTCCATTCGCGGTTCACCCCATAGCAACCTCTCTGTGCCTCCGTGCCTCTGTGCGAGATTAAAAACCTACTCTTTCAAAATCACAGGCTTAGCCTCACAAACCTTCTCCCAACCCGGAAAGTTCCAAGTATTCGGAAACCCCGCACACTGATCCGGCTTCGCAGGATTGATCGTACACTCAATCCCATCCAGAAAGACACACTCCTGGTTAGGCTTTTCGATCAACGTCAGTCCCTGGCGATTCGCACGCACCTTCGTATAACGAGCAACGAAATCATCCAGCGGCATCTCCAAGTAAGCCGCGATCGCATCAATCTCGCGATCACTTACCACAACCTCACCAGGCCACTTACAGCAATTGCCACAACGCTGGCACTGATAAAAAACCTTCCCCGAATCAGCCACGTCAACTACCTACTAGAAATTCCAAACCAAAGCCGCACCCACCTGAGAGCTTTCCTTGTCCTTCGCACCCTTTGATTGATTCAGAAACTCACGCTTATAATTTAACCGCACATTCACATCCTCGCTCACAGCCGTCTCCACATACGCATTGAAATCGAGGTCCCAGTTTGCCGTATCACGAGGATCCACGCTGTAACTCAAACCCTGGCCCACAGACACGGAATCCGTCATCTTCCAATTCAATTCTTGCTGCACGTGAGCTTTGTAAGCCTTGCCATTCTGCTCCTCGCGCTCAGCATCCGTGATCATTTCAGCCTTGAATCCTGGCGTCACATTCACCGTCAGCTGTTTCTCTTTAATCGGCGAGTAGCCGAGCCCAGCTGTCTGAGAAAGCCGCGTCCGTTTCTTCGTCACGTTGTCCACCTCAGCCTTTGTTTCTGCCTGAACGTAGAGCGACTTCTTATCGCCACGATGCCGCAGTCGCTGCGACATTCCATATCGATCTGCCGAGCGTTTATGCTCTTGGCTACGATACTGATAGTGCGCCTTCCACTCAGCCTCATTTTCTTTTGTCTTCCAAGCCAACTTGCCATTCGCCGAAAGCTCAGTCGATTCGGTCGTCTCTGAATTCTGGTCTGAATACCCAAACCCAAGCCGCGCTTTCCAATGCTCAGGAAGTTTCAGGAAGGGCTTCTTCCTGTCTGAAGCCGGTTTCACATCAGGAGCGTCACCAGCCACAAGCACAGGCGCCGAATCGCTCTTAGAATCCGAAGCAGGGGGCTTTTCACCAGTACCCGCAGAATCAAGCTCAGGAGCCAAATCCATTCCAGATGCTGAGAATTCATCCGCCGATGCCTCAGATCGCACAATCGCCGTGACCGAAATCCTCGGGAGCTCAATCTTCTGTGGCAGCACACTCGACTGGAATTCAACACGCTCAGCAGACTCAGAAAGCACCGAGCCTTGCAGCGTGTCACCATTTGTCAGTGTGATGGTATCCGCCAGGGACACCCCAAACCCAAGCAAACACGCGCCAGCAATCCTTAAAATAGCCATAGAGGAAGGCTCTAAGCGGACGGGGACCGTGTCAACCCACCCATAGGCTCGGCATTTCATAACTTAACACAATATATGTCATATAAAATAGACTGGTAGTGGGTCAGTCGCTCTATGGTAATTAGAAATGGATTCCCACCCGCGTGCTCGTAGGTTGCGGACTGTGAAAGAACTGACTTTTGAGGAACTAGAACGCATCATCGAAGCCTTGAGCAGCGCAACCACGCCGATGTGAGCTAGGCCTCTCATCAGAATTTCGGCTTTCTGGGCTTTGTCTAGCTGTTGCTTTTGTAAGGCCCCCGCCCCTCTAGCCCGCAACCAAACATCACAAACAGCAGGAAGCATCTCCGCATCAAAGCCCCTCAATATCCGCTTTCCGCTTTGGTAAACTATTGGCTCAAGGGGCCCCTCAAGCAACTCCTTGGTTATAAAAGGCTTAAGGTTCGTTGGGGCGACAAATAGAGGCAAAAGGGCCCCATCGTCCTCAGCCGCTTTTTTAAGCCGCTTGGATGCCCCGCTGCGAGAACCAAGCAGCGCGTTAGTTATATTCGAGCCGGTTGCTACGCAAACTCCTTGGTATCTTGATCCTGAAAGCGGTGGCCCTAATCCTGAGACGAAGAAGGAGGGAGTTCGCTATCCGGAGGACGAATTTCCTTTCTAGCAAGTTCCTCGCGCTCGTCCTGATGCCTAGCAATACTTGCGGTTAGCATTGAGGCGACGTACCCTTGGCAGCACTGATAGAGTTGGTATGTAGCGTCAGGGGCAGGTCCAATTTTCTTAATCATAGCCCTTAGATGCTTCATGTAATCCCTCTTATCATGAACAGTGTACAGCTTCTCGATTTGCATCGGAATTATCTCTTCCATGTGCAAATGTAGGAATGCTCGCTGCCCGGGTGTTGCATCTCTATCCTGCAGTTGATCAGCAGCCTCAGATAGCACCCGCATCTGGCTAAATATCAAATTGGCTCTTAAGGCACCTCCTGAGAGCGCCTTGGCCATGTCTTCACTCGCATCATCTTGCGCGATGGCTAATTCTTCCTGCCACTCCTGCCACTCCTGCTGATCCTCTAGGCGTCCGTATCGGAGTCTATAATACCAGCCAGCCCAAGGAAGCAGGCATGCCCACATGAACACAGCGATGGCCAAGGCCCACTTTTGGCCGCCTGGAAGCGGGGTAAACCATGAGTGAATCTCATCCATAGTCTTAACAAAGTTGGCCTTGAAGCCGATGAGACCAACTGCCGTTGCTACAGCCGCAATGATAGCCCAGGTCTTTCTTATTGCCCTCCACATTCGACGATGCTCGCCAGCAGGCATCACTCGTCAATCCCAATTTGCGCGATGTTAGCGCGAGTGAAACGCTCTCTCTAATTACCATAATAGCATTGGCCCACTACCAATAGACTGGGTCGGTTTCACTGAACTATGGTAATTCAGGAAGCGCGCAGCTTGCACCATGAGTTCGGCGATGACTTCGTCTTTCTCACGAACTTTGGCTTCGAGTTGCTTGAGCGTCTCTCCCGAGTCAGAGGGTTTGGGACCTCGTAGGCCATCGAAGATCATGGTCGCATTCTGGAAGAGCTGGGTCTGCCAGTCGTAGAATCGACTGGGTTGGATCTCGTGTTCGTAACAGACTTCGGAGATTGGCCGCCCCTCGACAAGGTGCTGTTTGAGGATCTTGACCTTCTCGGCAGTTTTGGAACGCCTTCTCGTGGATTTCTTGCTTGGTTTCTTCAACTTTCGGTTGGTTTACGAGCGCCCCAACCATTCCTCTAAACTCGATCGGCGAAACTCCCATTTCATCTGAAGTGCAACAGCATGTAGCTACGGTCAGACCCCATCGGCATAGGAACCATGGTTCTTTTCATGGTCTCCACAGTTTCGAGCATCTCAACCTGCTCATCTGGAATAGCCATGAAAGTGCCGACGGTATGCGCAATCCCCGTCAGGAAACACAGGATGGCAGCGCAGAGAATCAGATTGGAGCGGCTCATATAGAAAGCCTATTGCCTATTTCTCAGACAATCGTTGTGCAACTCTGCGTTAGTCAAACGAACGACGTTAGTCTTTCCAAACCTAGTCGCACCCTCCCCCGCTTGTTTGGCTAGAACAGCCGTGGTTTAAGAGTTCCGTCGACAATCTTTCCGGCGTCACGGACAGCCCTCTTACAGCGCCAATGTTCTTTAGTTGGGCAGGATGCTATCAGCGCATCTTTAACAGCGTTAGCCTGCTTCCTATCAATTGCACAGGCAGCTTGCAGAAGTAGAAACAGAGCCTCACTTCGTGACGAGATAGGCTGAGCAGTCCTCGCCAAGGCGACGGCTTCGTTCAGCGATTTCGTCGCTTGTTCGACGAAGCCTCGCTCTGCTAAAGCAGCGATTTCCCAGGCACGTGCAGCAGACCTTTGGTAATCGTCGCCACACTGCGAAGCTGCTTTGGCTGCCCGTTTGGCAATCGAGAGAGTGTCGGTGTGTTTGAGGATCTTGCAGCGGCACTAAGGGCTAAGGGCTTGGGCGCGACGCCAAGGATCAGCGATCGAGTCTGCTTTTAGTCGGTTGATCTTGCGACCACTCTTTACGCGATCGCGATTTAGCCGATCAGCCATGTTGTCCTAATTTGTGGCCTCGGCTTATTCATCTTGGCGTGAGACTTTAGCGAGGATTAATAGGTTTCGCTGAAAGATCAAGGTTGAGCTACTCTGGCGAGCTAAGACGAACCTGATTACACCCTACAATGCCACAATGAACAATGTAATTCCGTCGAGCGATTTACGAAATCTAAAGCTACTTGGTGGGACTGGGCAACGACGATGAAAGGAGTTCTCTCATTTCCGCCTGATCGCTCGACGGGATCAAGCGTTTAGGAAGGCTTAGAGGCAACAAAGGCGAAAGGTAGATAAGAAACAATGATGGGCTCTCATGGAAATGAGTGAAGCTATCCCAATTTAAGTGAGATGGATTTCCTTTGTCGTCGATCGTTGAGATGCCATTGACAGACACCACAGAATTGAATTCCTTCCGCATTCTCGGGTAGCGATTCCAATTTCGCCGAACGCGATACCTAAATAGAATGGGTGACATCACGGTCGCATAGACAATCATAGCCGCGCCAATGACGATGAGCATCATGTCAGGAGATCGGCCAGCAGGCAGCGATCCGAATAAAATTATTCCAACACCATAAATAAAAGCAATGAATCGAATCCATGCGCGGCGTTTAGCAGCGAGTATTCGGTGACATTCTAAATACTCATCGAAGGTCGGAGTTCCTTTGATTGTGTATTCTTTGGGCATCAGAATCTGTGTACCCCCCAAATGATAGCGGGGCCTCTAACGTCCAGCAGGATTACGGTCCTTTGGCTTAGCTAAAGAAGTTTAGCACCGGTGCAGGGTAGACGCCTAGCACAAAGATGATGATAGCGAGGACCACTAGCGCTGCTTTGGCTAATGGTGGGACGGTCACTTTGCGATCGTCCACAGGCTCTTCCCAATACATGGCTTTGACGACCTTGAGGTAGTAGTAGAAGCCTGCCCCTACCCCGATCACAGCAACAGCGATGATGACGTAGAAGCGACTCTGAATAGCTAACATGAAGACGTAGAATTTACCGAAGAAGCCAGCGGTAAATGGAACACCCGCTAATGAGATCATGGAGATGAGCAGCATTCCAGCAAGGAACGGCGAGCGTTTGGAGAGGCCTTGATAAGTGGAGACGTCTTCACCGCCGAGTTGGTCGCGGACCAAGCACATGACGTGGAAGGCAATCATAGTCATGGCAAAGTAACCGCTAAGGTAAAGTGCCATGACACCTTCGATCTTCACTTCGTCACCTGCAGCTTGGGCGCAACCTAGAGCTAGTAAGAGGAATCCTGCGTGAGAAATGCTAGAGTAGGCCAGCATCCGTTTGAAATTTGTCTGTGGCACGGCCGCCAGGTTTCCAAGGAGGATGGTGGCTCCAGAGATTGCGAGAATGAGCGTTACCAGTTGAGGTGCAGCGTCACTAGCAATGAACGGTTCCATGATGCGGTAGCCGACAACGAAACCGGCGGCTTTGGATCCGACAGAGAGGAAAGCAGTGATTGGTGTTGGGGCGCCTTGATAGACATCAGGAACCCAAATCTGAAAAGGCACGGCAGCGAGCTTGAACCCGAGAGCAACAACGATCAGGGCGAGGGCAAAGAGCAAAGCCTGAGGATGCACATTCATAGGCGACTGCTCATTGGTCAATTCTGCAGCGATCTCGGCCAGGCCGGTTTCCCCACTCAAGCCAAAGAGCCAAGTGAATCCGTAGACTAAGAAGCCAGTCGAGAGCGCGCCCAGTATGAGATACTTCACGCCTGCCTCAAGAGAACCGACATTCCGGCGAAGAAACGCCACGAGGACGTAGAAGGAAATCGTGACTAATTCAAGAGAGACAAAGATACTAACAAGGTCCTTAGCTGAGGCCATCCACATGAGGCCTGCGCACGTGAAGAGCGGCAGGTAAAGAAACTCACCAAGGCCTGCTTGTGGCTTCTCTTGATCAGCACCCATGTAGTGCTGAATGACGCCACGGTAATCTAAGCTCATGATGAGTACGATGATCGTCGTGAGCAGGGCGAAGCCTTTGTAGAACAGTGAGGTCGCGTCGACTGCGTAGAACGACCAAATGGCGCTTGTGTCCCCTTCTGCAGGCTCCTTAACAAAGAAGAGCGCTAGGAACACGACGAGGAGGCCGATGATGCCAATCTTACCAACGAATGATTTGTCTGCCTTGTCGACAAACGCCTCCACGAGCATCAGGACGATACCCAAGACGACGACAGCGGCTTCTAAGTAGTAGGCGGGCATGATTTAAAACGTGAGGAGATCGCTAAACAAGCGCGGGTAGAATCCAATAACTAACAACGACACCACGAGAATCGTGCAGGGAATACGTTGCATGAGCACTAAATCCTTTGTTGTCTTGAGCCCATCTGGCTGCTGACCAAGGAAGATACTGCGATAAGCGCGAAGCATATAGACTGCGGAAATGACCACACCCCAGAGTGCTAGGATGGTCGCCCACTGAAGATTGGTGAAGGCTTCGCCCTCGTAGCCTTGGAAGCCACCGAAGAAGACCATCACTTCACCACTGAAGTTGGCGAATCCAGGAAGACCAGCAGCGGCAAAGGCGGCGAGTCCGAAGATAAAGGAAAAGACAGGAATCTGCTTTCCGAGTCCACCTAACTTATCCATCTCCAGGGTGCCCATCCGTTCGCGAAGTTTTCCAGAGAGACCAAAGAGCAACGCAATCGAAATTCCATGCCCGAACATGAGAAGAACGGCGCCAGTGAGACCGATCGGCTCACCTGAAGCTGCACTCCAACTGGCGATACCTAGGAAGACGTAGCCCATGTGCATGACGCTGGAATTTCCTAACAAGCCGTCGAGATGCCTCTGAGCCAGCGTGACAAATCCAACAAAGAGGATATTTCCAACGATGAGGATGAGGAGCAAGTTACGCCATGTTTCCAAACCTTCGGGAAGCATTGGAGTGAAACGTAGCAGCCCGTAGAGACCAAATTTCTTAAGCACACCGGCGTGAAGCATGCTGGTAGGCGCTGGAGCCGATGCATATGCAGGTGCTGCCCAGGAGTGGAATGGGAAAAGCGATACCAGGATGCCGAAACCAATCAGTAGGGTGAGGAAGATCCAGCCCTGAGCCTCTGAGGAGATCCCATCCGTTGCGGCACGTTGTTGTAGCGTGACAAAGTCGAAGGTGAGGCCGCCCTCACTGAGCTGCATTTGGAAAGCGATCAGACCTGCGAGAAGCACGATACTTCCGACCGCGAGGTAGATGGTGATCTTCCAAGCGACGTTCGTACGGTTCTCTCCAGAACCCCAGAGACCGATCATGATAAACGTCGGAATGAGTGCTAGCTCATGGAAAGCGTAGAAGAAGAAGACGTCCGTTGAGAGGAAGGCTCCTAAAGCTCCAGCAGATATGAAGAGCAGAGAGCCGAAGTAAAGATTCTCGCGACTCTCAACCTTTGGGGCCATCCACATGGCACAAAAGCTGACGATGACGCTGAGAAGCAGCATGATCAGACTGAGACCATCGATGCCAACGGCATAGTTGATTTCAGGCACCGTTGTGACTGCGCGTGATGCGACCAATTGAAAGTCGTCTTTACTGGCGTCGAAGAGGAACCAGGTAACAACGCCAAGGAGCAAGTTTGCTCCAGTCGCAGCTATGGCAGTCGTCCGAGCAGGAGCGCCGAAGGCGATCGCAAGCGCTCCGAGCAACGGGAGAAGGATGATGATGTCGAGAATACTCACAGCGAGATCAGATCAGGCAAAGACGAGAAGGTAGACGACGAGAATGACACCGACGCCAAAGAGGAAGGCGTAGGCTTGAAGGTTACCCACCTGGATGCGGCGGAAGAGTGAGCCGAGACCGTTTACCGTACTGGCACTGCCTCGGCTCATGATGCCATCGACCACATGGTGATCGAGCGCCTTGCTGACAAAGGCCACGCCGTCCTGAAAGACGCGAACAATGGCGATGTAGATTTCGTCCAAGTAGAACTTGTCGCGAATGAACGCGATGGGAAGAGGCTCATGCTCCTTCCCTCGGTAGAGCACGTAGCCGAGACCTGCACCGACGATCATGGTGGCGACGGAGACGAACAAGACCTGCGTTGGCACCTCAACATGTGGGAAGTGCTCACCGAGAACGATCTTAGCAACGACGCCAAAGCCAGCGACAACAGAAACCGCCGCAAGGATGATGAGAGGAATGTTCATCACGCCAGGGACTTCCTTAGCATCCTCGGCATGCTTCGTCCGCGGCTTGCCCAGGAAGACGGCGGTGAACATGCGCATCATGTAGAACGGTGTGAGGAAAGCGACGAGACCGGCGATGAAGAACATCATCTTGTTACCGTTGTAGGCTGCTGTGAGGATCTGCTCCTTACTCCAGAAACCACTCGTGACGTAAGGAAACGCAGCGAGTGCTGCTGTGCCGATGGCGAAGGTGGCAAACGTGATGGGCATCTTCTTGGAGAGGCCACCCATCTTCCACATGTCTTGCTCGTGATGGCAGGCGTAGATGACGGCACCTGCACCGAGGAAGAGCAGCGCTTTGAAACCAGCGTGCGTGTAGAGGTGAAACATGGCCGCATCGGTCGAGTTCAAGCCAGCGGCCATGACCATGTAACCGAGCTGTGAAAGTGTGGAGTAAGCCAGGACCTTCTTGATGTCGTTCTGCTGCGTGGCAACAACGGCAGCAAAGAGGGATGTGATGGCACCGATCCAGGCGATCAAGTGGGCCGCCTCGGTCAGATTGAGAAGGAAGGAGACACGCGCTAGCATGAACACACCAGCAGCAACCATGGTCGCAGCGTGAATCAACGCGGAAACCGGTGTGGGTCCTTCCATGGCATCAGAAGCCAGACGTGCAGTGGCATCATCGCTGATTTGCCAACCGCGCCACAGAACAAGCAGAGCACTGCGATCCCGAACATCTTCGAATGAGCGGAAGCAGCGACGGCTGCAGGCTCTTTCATTTCCTCAAAGGCGATGGTGCCGGTCATGCCCCAGATCATGAGGATGCCGATCATGAAGCCGAAGTCACCGATACGGTTGGTGAGGAAGGCTTTCTTAGCCGCCTCAACCGGAGCGTTCTTTGTGAACCAGGACCAATCAGGAGGTAGGAACTAACACCCACGAGCTCCCAGAAAATGAACATCATGGCGAAGTTGTCCGCGAGGACAATGCCAGTCATGGAGAACATGAAGAGAGACAAACAAGCGAAGTAACGCCCCTTGCTCTCGTCTTCCTTCATGTAACCGAGCGAGAACACGTGAACTAACGTTCCGATGAAGGTCACGATGAGCATCATCCCGCGACTCAGTGAGTCGATAGACAGCCCGATGTTCAGTTTGAAGTCGCCAGCAGCGATCCAAGTGAAAGAATCAGAGGCACCGGTCTTCGTGCCATTGAGAAGCATGACCACGCTGATCAGAAGCGTTGCCGCTACTGACGCTACGGAGATGTAGGCACTAATGCTCCCGTTCTTGCGCGTGACCAACGCGGTAATCGCGGCGGTCACGAGCGGGAGTATGAGAAGAAGCCAAGCCATGGTTTTAAGAGATCAGAGCGAGTGGTCGATAGCGTTAGTATTTCATCGCGGTGATATCGTCGACATTCGTCGTGCGGCGAGCACGGAAGAGAGCAACGATGATTGCGAGACCGACCGCGACCTCAGCCGCGGCGACGGTGATGATGAAGAAGACGAAAGACTGACCGTTATAGTTAGGTAGACCGTCGACTAAATTAAAACGGGAGAAGGCGACGAGAGACAAATTGGCCGCGCTCAGCATCATTTCTAAACTCATGAAGATGATGATCAAACTGCGGCGGAGCATCACGCCCGTCAGCCCAAGAGTGAAGAGGACTCCACTCACAAATAGATAGTGATTCAGCGTTACCATGTCCTTAAGTCAGTTTCCGCTTACTTAGAATGATCACACCAATGGTAGAGACGAGCAGAAGCACGCCAACCATTTGGAGTGGGTAGTTGTATCTGGTGAACAGCGTGCGTCCTACCAAATGAACATCAGGAAGCCTGTCTTCTCTTAGCTTCTCGTTAGCTGTCTCTGGCAGGCCAGGAAGGTTTTTGTCCAGGGTGAGTTGAGATTGCTGAGGAGTGAAACCGACATCGCCAGCTTTGAAATTAGATAGGACAGCAGAGAGCTGAACCATGAAAACCATAGCTAGAATTAAGCCTCCGGCGAATGCCATGTAGTTCATCGATTTCTTCTCCTCAGCCTTCAGATCTAGGAGCATGATGATAAAGAGGAACAATACCATCACGGCTCCAGCGTAGACGAGAATTTGGATAATCCCGATGAAGAAGGCGTCCAACTGAATGAAGAGCGCGGCCAATCCGAGGAACGAGCCGACCAAGCACATGGCGCTCGTCACTGGATTGCGACTGATCACAACCCCGAGGCCAAAGGCGATCATGATCGCCGAGAAGATGTAGAAGAGAACTTCCATAAACTACTTCAGCTCATTCCATTTGTTAACTAACCCTTCGCGCACGCCACCGATCTCATAGAGCTTCTCTTTGTCATGCACCATTTCTTCACGGGATTCACCCGTGATCGCGTAATCTTTCCGGAGGTAGATCGCCTGTTCTGGACAAACTTCCTCACACATGCCGCAGTAGATGCAACGGATCATGTCGATATCAAACTCAGCTGGTCGTTTCTCGACCTTCTCCCAAGTGTCGCCCTTCTCGATCTCACCAGGGATGATCTTGATCGCACGTGGCGGGCAGATGAATTCGCATAACTGACAGGACACACAGCGCTCGCGGCCTTGCTCATCAGTGACTAAAGCTGGCGCACCGCGGTAGTAGTCTGGCAACTGATCATCCCACTTCTCCTCAGGATACTGTAGCGTTACCTTCTCAGCGCGGCCAAGCACCCGCTTGATGGCGTGGCTCAGGGTGATCCATAACCCCTTCGCAATCCCAGGAAGATACATCTTCTCTAAGAAGCTTAGCTTGGGTCTTTTAACGACGATAGCCATGGTAAGTAGGTGGTAGAACGCTCTCTAACGGAAGAACATGAGGATGCCCGCCGTGAGGAGGATGTTGAATAAAGCGATTTCAAAGAAGAAGACCCATCCGAGACGCATGAGCTGATCATAGCGGAAGCGAGGGATAGACCAACGGATCCAGATGAAGAAGAGGATGAAGCCAATGACCTTGGCAAAGAAGGTGCCAATGTTAACCAAGCCCCAGAAGAGTGACTCTTCACCGGTACCACCCCAACCAAATGGCAAGGACCAGCCGCCGAGGAATAGCGTCACAGCAAAGCCTGAGCCGATGATCATGGCGGCATATTCTCCAAGGAAGAATAGCGCAAACTTCATCGAACTATATTCGGTGTGATAACCGGCGACCAATTCGGTCTCACACTCAGGCAAGTCGAATGGCAAGCGATTCGTCTCCGCGAAGAGCGAGGTCACAAAGATCACGAAGGATATCAAAAGTGGCACAAGCAAGGCGATATCGCGCATGCTTACAACTGGAGTGAAGCCATCCAGCGTGACCGGAAAGAGTGCCCAGCCCTTCTCATGCTGCTGTTCTACAATGCTGCTCAAGTTGAGGTCACCGTAAATCATGAGGATCGGAATAACGGAAAGTCCGAGGGCGATCTCATAAGAGATCATCTGACTACTAGCACGAACGCCACCGAAGAATGAATACTTGGAATTCGAAGCCCAACCCGCAATCACGATGCCGTAGACACCGAGGGAAGCGATAGCGAAGACGAATAGGATTCCAACATCTAAATCCGCGATGACCATATGAAACGGCTCATCGAAGAAGGGTAGTTTGAGGTGACCGCCAAATGGTAACACCGCACAGGTCAAAAGCGCTGGGACCATGGTCAGCGCCGGGGCTAACCAGTAGTAGAACTTGCGAACATGCCCTGGTGTCAGGTCTTCCTTAAGAATGAATTTCAGGCCATCAGCAATAGGCTGACCGAGACCTGCCAAACTGATCTTGGTAAAGGGAATGCCAACACGGTTTGGACCGACACGATCCTGAAGCATCGCACTGAAGCGACGCTCAGCGTATACTGAGTAAGCCACCATGGGTAAGATGACCATGAAGACGAGCGCCACGATCTTAATCGTGGGCTCTACCAAGCTCAATAAAATGGATAGAAGTTCAGTCATCAATTCTGTTCTGCTATCCTACAATGATGCCCTTGGCCACTCGTTCACGTTCACGCTCTAACAGAGGGATGGTTTCCTCCGTTTCCATGATGGAAACGCCTTCATCACTGATCTTACTCAAGCTCTGTCCTGCAAACGCAGGAATATCAGCGGCCATCAGTTTGAACACATCCTCAATCATGTAGAGGCCATTCGAACCGGTCACTGCCTGAACGAGGTCACGCAAGACTTCCCACCCATCCATGGCTTGGCCTGGAGGCTGAATCGCCTGATTGAGGCGTTGTAAACGTCCCGTCACGTTGACCATGGAACCACGCTTCTCAGCAAAGCCAGTTGATGGGAAGACGAGATTGGCCAAGTCGGCTGTGGGATTCGCCAGCAAGTGGGAACTTAGGAGGAAGCTCAACTTAGCGAGCACACCTTCACCGAATCCAGCTTTGATCAGATTCTCATCGAAACAGAGTAGAGCTTTGATTTCGCCTCGATCGATGCCCGCTTTGATTGCGTTCAGCCTCGAACCTGGCTCATCGATCCCCAGAATCAATTTCGCACCATTCGTGTTCGGATTGCCATCCTTCGAGATGAGCATGTTGTCACCATCCTGAGGGCGAGCGACCACGTCGATCAGATCGATTTCTAAAGCTTCGGCCAAACGACGCGCCATGAAAAGCTCTTCGTTCGTCATCCGAGCTGAAGCCACCATGGCAATCTGCTTGGGCTCGCAGGCTTTCAAGCAGGCTGCTGCGAGCTGATGAGATTCGCTCCAGGAAGCCACCCGATGGCCCTTGTCCTCCTTGATCATCGGATCAGTCAGACGAGTCTCGCTATGAAGATAGTGGAAATCCAGTCGTCCGGAATCACACATCCAAGTGGAATTCACTTCGCCGTTCTCACGCGGTGTCTGCCGATGAACCTCATTCTCACGAGCGCCGATCAAGGTGTTACAACCACGTCCACAGCCAGTGCAGAGACTCTTGGTCTCTTTGAGGAACCAAACTCGCATCTGGAACCGGAAATCGTTCGAAGTCAGCGCACCCACTGGGCAGATATCAGCTGTATTCAGACTGTAATTGTTCGCCAACTGCTTGCCAGGATGCGTTGTCAGCACTGTGTGGCTACCGCGGTCAGTGAAGCCCAGCACATCATCTTCAGCGATTTCTTGGCAGAAACGGATACAACGCGAGCACATGATACAGCGCTCGTCATCTAGACGGATACGAGGACCAATCTCGACATTCTTCGGCTTTTTGACCTTAGTCTCGAGAAATCTCGACTCGCCTTGGCCGTGCTCGACACTGAACTCCTGAAGACGGCATTCCCCAGCCTGGTCGCAAATTGGCAGTCCAGAGGATGATTGATGAGGAGAAACTCCATCACTCCCTTGCGGCATTCATCGACCAAAGTCCCTGTTGTGCGAATGCCCATGCCTTCAGCAACTGTATTCGCGCAGGCGATCGCCGGCCTCGGCATCCAAGAAATCTTTACATGGCCGTCCTCGTCCTTCTCAGGCTCCTGACCAGGCGCTAGGCGCGGTGGCATGCCCATCTCCACTAGGCACATCCTACAATTTCCCGGTGAACTCAGCTTCGGGTGATAGCAATAATGAGGCACTTCAGCTTCCGCCGTCTTACAGGCCTCGATCATGCGAGTTTCCTTTCGGGAACTGCATCCACTTCCCATTAATCTGGACATTCACCATATCCACGTCTTTCGAATCGCTCACAGGGGCTCTCGTTGGGTCAGAAATTGAGTATCGTTGGTGAAGGGTAACGGCTCACAACGAGCCCGCCACGGGTGGCCTCACTATTGGCAGCCGAGAATTTCCCAGCAAGGTGAATTTGTGAAAAATTTCACAAGCTCGAAATCGGCCACTTTATCCCTGTATTTCTGTCCGATGACTGCTGTGGGCTTGTGCTTGCAAGTTCTCACTTCAGAGATTCTCTTGATCTTGGCGGTCACCGCCTCCCCTACTCCATCCATGAAACGGCTCTTAAACGTGATTCTTGGCCTCGTGCTCGGAACTGGTGTGGTCCTCGGATACCTCTACTTTACTGGCTGGTTCCACGACCCTCAAGTAGCCTTGCGTGCACTCGAGAAGCTACAGGTCCCGCCAATGGCTGAGCAAGCCTTCAAGGCAGTCGAGCAGGATAATGGCGAAGTCCTTACCCTCCTTCATCGCGCTGGCGTTTCGATGCGATCTACAGTCACCCACCGGCGATACACCGCTGCATGTGGCCATAAGGGAATCCAAATGGGTCACTGCGACTCTGCTCATCGATCAAGGAATTGATTTCGATGCACGCAATACAGAGGGCATCGTGCCACTCGAGACAGCGGTGGAGCGGAACAATCTAGCTCTGGCTCGCGCCATGTTTGAGCGGGGTGCTGACCCCAACATAGTATACTCCTCAGGTGAGCCTGCACTCATCGCTGCGATCACGGCGAAAGGCGAGAAAGCACCAGAGCGCTTCTGGACCATAAGGCGGATCCTAACATCGTCAATAAGTCCAAAATCTCGCCTCTCTACCTTGCCATCCACTCTGGCCAAGCGAACCTCGTTCCCGATCTCCTCAAAGCAGGAGCTGATGCAAATGGCGTGACCCCAGAAGGTCAGCCTCTGCTCAACTATATCTGCCAGCACTATAAAGCTTGCGGATTCGATAGCACCTCCGCTCATCCCATCATTCAAGAGCTTCTCACCGCTGGTGCTGATATTGAAGCTCTGGATGCCTCTGGTAAACATCCACTTCAGCACGCTCTTGAGCAAAGTTTCACCACCGCAGCTAAA
Source organism: Caprella mutica (assembly GCA_947561585.1). NCBI lineage: Eukaryota > Metazoa > Arthropoda > Malacostraca > Amphipoda > Caprellidae > Caprella > Caprella mutica. The sequence goes on from CANNZV010001032.1 coordinate 570,502, forward strand.
GAACTCCTACCTCGAGTCAAATCCGTTGCTCACACCTTGTGGATTCCGCTAGAGCGCGGTGATTGGGAGGTCGTCAAGGCATTGGTCGAGAAGGGAGCTGACGTCAATGAGCCTAACAGTGATGGCGAAACCCCTCTGACACATACAGTGCGCAGCAACAACCCTGCCATGGTGACCTACTTGCTAGACAAAGGCGCCGATCCTCTTAAGCCAGGCAAGGAGGGGCAACCAGCCATCCCCCTTTCCATTGTGCTCCGGGATGAGGTCACCACTCTAGCGCTACTCAATCACGAACGAGCACCGCAAGTAGACACCTTCCTCAATCATCCTGTAAGTGCGGAATTTCGCAAATTGTTCACCAACGCCCTGCTCGATTTCTACCTCAAAAACACTCACGACATCACTCCGCTCATGGCAGCGGTTTGTCTCGACCAAGAAGACATCGTTCTCAAATTGATAGAGAAAGGTGCCAATCGCTATGCACCAACGGCCCCTCGCAAGGTCTTCCCAATTCAACTAGCTGCTAAACGGAAGAATGTCAGGATTCAGCAGATCCTCATTGGAGTTCCTCACGAAGACAATCAGCAAGCGCGCGAGTTCGTCATCGATCTTTCGAAGCAAAGGGTCACGCTCTTCAAGAATGGTGAGAAAGCCAAGACCGCGTCCTTTCATCTGGGCGGCGCAGTCACCCAACCATTCCTGGCAAGTATGTCATCACGGACAAGTCGAAGATGCACTACTCTAACATCTACAATAGAGCAAGATGCCCTATTTCCAGCGCTTCAGCTGCACGGCGATGGGCTTTCACCAAGGTTCATTACCTGGCTACGCCGCCTCTCACGGTTGCGTCAGACTCTCGATGTCCACCGCCAAGCTCTTCTACAAAGAGTCGAAGGTAGGTGATCGCGTCACCATTGAAAAGTGAATGATCCTTCGGGGCTAAATCTTCCTAGCCCAGTAAGCCGCCGCTTCCGGATGTGTTTCCGTAAGAATCATTAGGATGCCACGCTTCTCATCTTCACCGAGATAGTCAAAACCATCCACCGGCGTGGTAAGAACCTCCCGAAGCTGATGGAATATTTCCTCCTTCAAAGAGGCAGGCAACGCAGTAAAGGCCTTCGAGTAAATCATGTAGCTACAGCGATAGTCAAAGATGCGCCCATGCATCCTAAGATCTTTGAGAGAGCGACCATCCGCAGACTGCCTCCTATCCGCTAAGAACACCTTCCGGTAGTCGCCACCATCTTTCCAAGGAGCCTCGCCATGGAAGCCTCGTCCGCGAAGAGCATGTAGCGCATCAACCGATCGACTGTCCGACTCAGATCGGCGCGATCTTCACTCTCTATCGCGTCCAATGACGCTCGCGAGACATCTTTCACCTTAGCGTCGTACAATCCCTGACGAACACGGTAGTGTGCCTCCATCATCCAGTGATGCATGCTGATCTGGTGGTCATGTAAGAGCATCGCCAAGACATCACTGTCAGGGCGAAGATGGACATCAGGCTCAAAGAACTCTGTGAGCTTCTTTGCTGGCTTAAGAACAGGCTTGCGATCCTTGATCTCGGCCAAGGCATTTCCCATGTGGCGCGCGTTGCCAAGATCTCCAGTCACAAACCATCCTCCCCAACGCTCCTCGAATGGTACCTGATGCCCGATGCGCTCGAAGGTCTTCACACTCTTCAAGCTGCGCCCCGCCTCGTCAGAAAAGACAGATTGCGCGAGCAATCCAGGCAAGAAATTAGTCGCGCTACCAAGCATGACACCCCAAGCAGGACTCCTCGCGATGAAATAGCGGCTGATCCACCTTGTCCAACGGTCGCTGAAAGTAGAAGATCCCTCCGACCTCAGGATCCATGCTTGTGATCTCGATCCGCCCATTCGGCATCCAACCAAGATACACGTCCTCACTAAAGTAAAGGGCCGAGGGCTCTCCGGATTCACCACTCTTCGCTGGAGGCTGGTCTTCGTGAAGACCATGATCTGCGATTCCGCTGGGATGTTGAGCTCTTCGAGCAGCCGCTTTACCAGCGGCTTTCCATTCGGTTCGCTCAGAGCCTTATTAGGATCTCCCAGTCGCTCAAGTAGCGCAGACATGGGATCATTTAACTTCGCCCCAAAGTAATCGTGGGGTTCGATATCATAGTCGTTAAACGACTGCCCGTAGGCAGGAACAGCAACAAGCGCGAACAATAGACCTCTGAGCATACGACGACATTACGCAGCCAATGGCAGAGGTGAAAGGATTTCTCGTCGCCGAACTCAGGCCGTCGAAGCCGCAGCGTCCATGACAGCTCGCAACGTTCTCGCCAGCTCTTCAGAGTCGTAAGGCTTCTGCACAAAGCCCTCTGGCTTAGCGCCAGTCTCCTCAGCGAACTCATCTAGATCTACCAGATAGCCACTACACACCACCACGGGAATAGGCGGATAGTCACCAGCACGCAGGTTCCGGAAGGTATCGCGCCCAGACATCTTAGGCATCGTCAGATCCAGCATGATGATAGCGATTTCGTCGCCACGCTCACCGATGATCTCCATGCCTCTTCACCATCACCAGCCACAACCACATTGTAACCATGATGCTTAAGCACGCCTTGTCCGACCATACGCACCACAGGCTCGTCATCGACTAGCAGAACTGTTTCCGTGCCACTTTAACCGCTTCTTTCTTTGTTTCCATAATTTCAGGGAGATCATCCACGTCACCTCTCGGCAAATAGATGTGAAATGTCGTACCAACGCCCTCTTCAGACTCACATGCAATCCAACCACCATGCTGCTGAATGATACCGTAGGAAGTCGCCAGCCCAAGACCCGTTCCCTTCCCTGCTCTTTCGTCGTAAAGAACGGCTCAAAGATATTGGCCTTCACCTCGGAACTCATTCCTGAACCAGTATCCTCTACTGAAATACGGACATAGTCACCAGGATTTGCGTCGCTCACCAGGGAGGCATGAAATTCATCGATCTCCAAATTGTTTGATCCAATCCTTACCCGTCCCTTAACCTCACCAATCGCGTCTTTGGCATTCACAGCCATGTTCATGATCACTTGCTGCACCTGATTAGGGTCAGCGGAGATCGCCCAGAGATCATCTTTGAGGTCTAGCATAATTTGAATTCTAGGGTCAATGGAATGAATCAATAAATCTCGAACCTCCCCGGCAATCTCATTCACATCGCATCGCTCCAGCTTCAAATGACTGAGACGAGAGAAGCCAAGTAATTGCTTCACCAACTCCGCCGCACGCTGCCCAGCATGCTTCGCCGAAGCTACCAAATGATCTATCTTTTCTGGATGCACCTCTTGGTTCATCTGGGCGAGTGAAAGATTGCCGATGATGCCGGTCAAAAGATTATTGAAATCGTGAGCAACACCACCCGCTAGTCGACCCACCGCTTCCATCTTCTGCGCTTGCCGCAAACCATTTTCTAGTTGTCGCTGCTGGGTCAAATCCCGGAACATCCACAATCGAGCAAAGGTCACATTCGACGCATTCTTCACTGGCGCACTGTAGATAGTCACCACCATCTCACAGGGCTCTACGACAGACCATTCGTCTTCATCTACAAAGCTCAGACTATCATTACAGCGCTTCCAATGATCAGCGAACCGATCGTGCTCCAAGAAGCAATTGCCCACCTTCTCTTGAAGCTGAGCAGGATCCATCTCAGTCGCCCCATCAATCCCAAACAATTCACAGAACCTACGATTGGCTGTCAGAACCTCACCGTCAGTCTTCACTACAAGAATAGCTTCCTGCGTAGAATCGTAAGACGCCCTTAGCTGGGCAGTGAGATCAGACAACTGTTCCTGTGACTCGCGCAAGTTGCGAGTCCGCTCTTGCACCAATGACTCCAACCCCTCGCGATGCTGCCTCAACTCTCCCACCATCTGATTGAAGTCTCGCGCCAAATCCTTCATCTCTTGAGGACCTATTTCAGGGATTTGTGTGGCAAGTTTGCCCTTAGCGACTTGGCGGGCAGCCTGAGAAACTCTGGTTACTGGTTCTGACAATCGTCTAGACAGCCAGATACCTATCAATATCGCAAATGATAATGTACCTAACCCCGCCAGAAGCGTATGTTCGGTATTCTCTTTGATGAGCTGGTCAGCTTCTTCTTTGGATTTAAAGCCAATAAGCACCCACTCTTCAGGCACACTCTTGCCCCGAGTTTTACGATCATACGGGTGTATGCGATGGGAGGTGTATACTTCTTCTCCATAGTTACCTCTTACTTCACTCAGCCACCTATCTGAGGTATGCTGGGTGTCAAATTTCGCCGGATCGAATATTCTAGAACGATTCGGATGATACAGCGGATTATTGCTGCGATCCAAGAGCACAAAGAATCCGGTATCGCCCATCCGAGAAGCATCGATAGATTCCCAGAGTAGCTGGAAATCCAGGCTCGCATGAATAACAAAGGCGACCTCACCACCATCCATCACCGGCAAAGAGAAGACTACTTCCACCTTTGGAGTCTCATTCTCTTCTGAAACAGAGTCTGGAATACGTGGGTTGGAAATCGAGGCGTGTCCATCTACCGCAGTCTGGTGCTCTAAGGTATCACCCTTCTCGTAACCAAGATTTGTTGCCTTAGTCGTGGATGCAACATAGGCGCCGCTCCGACCATGGAGGGCAATATCAAAGAATTGAGTATAATTACTGGCAACCCGAGTAAACTCTTGGCGTTTTTCATTTAGGAACTTTTCATAAGCCTCTGCTCGCTCATCCTCCGTCCAGTCAGGATCTTCTACAAATTGGCGACGAATGATCTGATTCGTAGTAAGATTCTGTAGATTCTTATTCGAATTGTCTAAGAATACCGTAACCTTGCGACCCACCTCTTCGGTGAATCCCGCCATTTGATCGAACTGTGACTCTTCAATAGCTCGCCGGGTCAACGTCTGGCTAATAAAGAGGATTACCAGCAGGGGAACTAGTCCGGCTGCTAGCAGAACCAGAAGAACTCGATTTCGAATGGATGTCATTCTGTATCGGCGTCTTCAGCTTCAACAAGCTCGCCAGAGATTGCTCGTTTGTTCTTCACGCGATCCCAGCCCTTGTTGAGAGCGCGCACGCGAACGTCATCGACCTCTTCGAGAAACGCACACTTTCGCACGACTTCGTCCACTGGATAAATAGTCGTATCAGCTTTAAGTTCTGGCATTAATGCTGCGTGATTAAGCGCTGCCAAATTGGGAGATGCGTACCACAATTCATTCGAGCTTTCTGCTGCTATTCGAGCATCAGCCATGAAATTGATAAACTCATGAGCTAAATCAACTGACCTACTGTCACGTGAAATCGCAAAACTATCCGTCCATCGAGTAGCACCCTCTTCGGGGATAAAGAATCCAATGTTCTCACTATCTCCGGCAATGAGAGCTGCGTCACCGCTATACATCATGGCTATGTGACTTTCGCCTTTCTCAAGATGGCGCTTCATTTCATTGTCGGAACCGAACTTCGCTTTGGCATCAACCGCATCCAGCAGCCTATTAGTAGCAGCATCGAGCTCTGAGAGGCTATTGGAGTTCATGTCGTGTCCTAAGACACGAAGCGCTGCAGCAAAGCACTCCATCCTTTCATCCAGAAATGACACCTTTCCTTTGTGTTCAGGAGAAAACAGGACTTTCCAACTCTTCTCAATGTCCTGCACGAGATCAGTGCGATAGGCGATAAGCGTCGTGCCCCACATGTATGGCACGGAGTAGCGAAAACCCTTATCATACGTAGCACCGGCCCGGAATTCTGGATCAATGTTTGTTATGTTGGGAACCTTCCCGTGGTCAAGTGGGCGCAGTAACCTCAAAGCTTTGGCCCGCTTCATCGACGCGTCATCAAGTACGATTACGTCATAGTTTGCCCCTTCTGACTTAAGATTTTGAAACACTTCATCAGTGTTTTCATACTTTTTATAGACTACGGTTAGACCGAATTTAGCCTCAAATTCACGCAGTAAATCGTCCGCGAAATATTCATCCCAAGAATAGAGAGTAAGGACATTCGAACTTTCCGGTCTTTCTACATTGACCACAACATCGGAGGTATTTGAAGAACCCTTATCGCAGCCGACAAGGACAAAAGAAAGCAGAGCAAGAAGCAGGCCCAGCGCTATTCGGTGTGCATGGTCTAAGTATCTCATAGGGAATTGTTCACAGGAAAGAAGACGACGGCAGGGGCCTTCTGAAATGTGATGTTAATCTTTCAATTATTAGATTGATTCAAAAAACCATAATTTCAACCAAATACTTTTTGCAGGCTCTGAACGTCTATGTTGTAGGTCCAATGCATACGGACTAGAAGGCCGCGACGTGGCCGATCAAAGCAAAGCAAATTCAATGATCCCCCCTGCCCCTAAGCATCTTCTTCGAAAGATGCTGCTGCTCTCAGCTCCAATAATTGCGACTCAGTATTCGCTGGTTCTTATGCAATTCATTGATGCTTGGATGCTTGGCTCGATAGGAAGTGCCGAACTAGCGGCGGTCACTCCCGCTGGACTGCTCATCCAAGTGCTCGTAAGTTTTGGCGCAGGATTTCTCACTGCGGTGGTAACTCTCGTCGCTCACGCTCTGGGCAAGGGCCAAACCTCTCTCTGCAGATCGTATGGTAAGCAGGGACTGATAGCTGGAGCGGTCGGAGGACTTTGCTGCATAGCTCTTTGGCCATTAGCTGAGCCGATCTTTCGAGCTATGGGACATCCTCCGGTCGTGATGCATTTTGAGACGATTTACTTCCAGGTGAGTTTGATCTCCATTGCGCCCCAGCTCATCGCTATCGCAGCTTCAAATTTCTTCATTGGGATTCAACGAACTGGCCTTGCTATGGCAGGCAGCATTTGCGGAATGTTGTCTAACGTATTTCTAAATTACGCGCTGATCTTTGGCGCATTTGGGTTTCCCGAATTGGGTTTCGTTGGGGCCGCGTGGGGAACCGTGCTAGCCTCGTGTATTCAAGCTGTAGTTATGTTAGTTATGATGGCGGCATGGGGTGCTCGTCGCCCGAAGGGACGCGATACGGCGATAGATTGGAAGCCGATCACTGCTATGGGGCTTCCAGCCGCAATTCAGGGAGCCCTCGATATCCTCTCGTGGGGAGTTGTCTTGACGATGCTTATTGGGAAATTTGGAACAGCTCATTTAGCCGCGGCTACGATTCTGATAAGATGCATGCAAATCTCTTTCCTTCCTTCGGATGGTCTCGCTGCAGCACTACAAACTATGGTCGGAGAATCGCTCGGAAAGAATAATACTTCAGAAGCAATGATAATCACGAGCATCGGGCTCAAGATAATCGTGACCTATATGTTTGGTATGGGGGTCGCGTTCTACTTCTTTCGTGCAGATATCATCACCTTCTTTTCTGATGATCCTGAAGTCATCATTATCGGAATAAAAGCCATGGTCTTCGTTTCATTCTTTCAAGTGTTCGACGCTTTTAATGTCACCTTCATTAATGCTCTTCACGGTGCAGGTGACACGCTGCGACCGATGCTATTGAATGCCTTCCTGAGCGTCTTCATTCTATGGTTAGGTGGATCGATTGTTGTTCACTATCTGCCGCATCTCTCGTCTTACGGTATCTGGTTGGTGGCATCGATCTATATCTTCGCGCAAGGCATCAGCTTTCGTGAGCGATGGCGGCGCCGAGCTTGGGCGTCGTAGGGCGCAACCGGATCGCTCCAGAACAGGTATTGCATTACTCTGTATTTACGAATTCACCGAATTGATATGATAAATACAGATTAAAAAAAACATTTCTTGGTTTCAACTTGCTAGTGCAAGACAGCTGAGAAGTAAAAGTGTGAGTATCGCAGTTGTGTTGGTGTGATCTCTAAGCAAATTGTCTAGCCGATTTCACAGTGATCCCATAGGGCTAACTGAAAAGATAGGCTGGGATCTCTGGGTCTAGTCTGCTACAGGCAGACTTAGTGAAAAAGCAACCTCATCGATCCCAGCCAAGAAGTAGATTCTCCATTCTCAACGCGGTTTGCAAGTATATCCCGCCTTGTCTCGTCTCCAAGTTGGCCCGCAAGCACGGCTGCGACAAGCAATCTCGAACGTTCTCCCCCTGGAGCCATCTCGTTGCCCTGATCTATGGCCAAATGACCAGGGCGCTTAGTTTAAACGATATCTGTGACGGGCTTCAAAATCACCCAGGAAAGTTGGCCACGATCAGAGGAGCGACAGCCCCTCGGCGCAACACTTTCTCAAATGCAAACCGCACGCGTAATCCCGCCATGGCCGAGGAGCTCTTCTGGAAAGTGCTCGAACATTGTGAGAATCAATCCCCGGGATTTGGTAGGCGAAGTCGTTACAGCAAACTTCCAACGCGATTCAAATGTCCGGTCCACGCGGTCGACTCCACGACCATTGCCCTGGTTGCCAACTGCATGGACTGGGCCAAGCACCGGCGGCGAAAAGCTGCAGCGAAGTGTCATCTCCGCCTAAACATGCAGGACATGCTTCCAAAGTTTGCCGTTGTTGATACGGCCAACGAAAGCGATTCCAAGCGAGCATGGGAAGTCTGTCACGGTATCAAGGCCGGGGAAATCGTGGTCTTTGACAAGGCCTATGTCGACTTCGATCATCTCTATGAACTGGCGAGCGAAGACATCACGTGGATCACGCGTGCCAAAGACAACATGAGTTACCGAGTGGCCAAGAAACGCCAGCCCCCCAAAGTCCAAGGCAAAGTGCGACGTGATGACGAGATCATTTTGAAGACGCCGAAGAGTAAAGCTGCCTACCCACAACGACTTCGGCGGGTCGAAGCACGAGTGCTCGTCAACGGTGAAGAGAAAACCATGGTCTTCATCACCAATAACATGGACCTGGCTGCCAGCAGCATCTGTGATCTCTACAAGAGTCGTTGGGCGATTGAAGTCTTCTTCAAGGAACTCAAGCAATGCCTACAGCTCTGCGACTTCATTGGTCACAATGAGAAAGCCGTCAAGTGGCAGATCTGGGTCGCCTTCCTCACTTACATCATCTTGCGCTACCTTGCCTACCTCAGTCGCTGGCAGCACAGCTTCACTCGGTTATGGACACTGATTCGAGGAGTCTTGTGGTCACGGTTAGACCTACTGGGACTGCTCCAAAGCTATGGGACAGCCGGTGGGTGCTTCAGAGCACTGGGGCAGCCCGAACAGGCCTATCTCCCAGGATATCGGCCAACTTGAATGGGACAGCCAAGCCGCTCGACCACCCTAACTCCTCCGATCATCCTACGAACCTGAGTTTGCGCGATCCGAAAGCTGGCTCAGAGCCCCTTTTAAACAAGGGACTCACGCAACCATATTGCCCTGTTTCAGGCAGCTATGGGACCACTGTGAGCCGATTTCTGGATGCCCATCAACGGCGTTCTTAGCCAAATGAAGCATAGTCCTCGCTCGCTGAACATGATGACTGGTGGCGGCGGAAGCAAAGGTGTCCAGTGATCCCGCAGGAACAGAGCGCAGCGCAGTGACGAGGACAGCACTTGATTCCTTTGCTGTAGCTGGCGGATTGTTCTGGTTCAGAGATGCTGGTCGGAGACTCTCTTTGCGCGACTATTGCTCAGGCAGCACGTAAGCGATGAATGTAATCAGCAGGAGAAGCAAAGTCGAGTGTTTTGCGAGGCCGTTCGTTGATCTCCTCTTCAACCCAGTTGAGAGTGCTTTGGCTTACCTCTGCGAAACTTTCACCTTTCGGATAGTATTGACGTAGGAGCCCGTTGTGATTCTCGACCAGCCCCTTCTCCCATGAGTGATAGGGCGTGCAGAAGTAGCCCTTAGCACCAAGTTTTCGTGTAACCTCGAGATGGTCGGCGAACTCAAGTCCATTGTCATAGGTCAACGACCTCACTTTGTAGCCACGAAGCCGACTGACGATAGCACTTGCTACCGTGGACGCTTTCTTGTCTTTAAGCTTCTCGAACAGGCTGTAGCGGCTCTTACGATCCACCATACTAAGAATGAAGCCTGTTCCTTTAGCTCCTTCGACAAGATCAACCTCCCAATCCCCATAGAACTTTCGGGCTTCCACCGATGCAGGACGCTGCGAAATGTCGACTCGACCAACGATCTGACTACGAGTGCCTTTCACACGGGGTCTACGGCGACGACGAGAGTTGATTCTCAAGCATACAAAGAGTTCTCCGCCTGCCTTCTTATCCCTAGCGATGTAGCGATAGATCGTTTCGTGACTAATGGTCTCGCTGTTATCTCTGCGTAACGAGCCCGAAATCTGCTCTGGACTGTGTAGCAGACGAAGGCGCTCTTCGACTTCGTCTGCAACGCGGCCTACAATCTTCGGTCTCTTCCGCTGCCTCGCTTTACGTTCAGCAGCAAACGCCCCGGCCTGCTTGGGCCGATACCCGCGCTGCCCCGAGTTGCGTTGGATTTCTCTGCCTATCGTACTTCCGTGAAACCCAAGAGCGTCCGCGATCTCGGAATGGCTATTCCCTTGCCGAAGCATACGGGAGATGGTATTTCTGTCATGTTGGCACAGGCGTCGGTAAGTCTTTGGCATTGTTTGGTTTAGAAGTTGAGCGATGCTCTACCACCTTACCACGTCTCTGCCGACATTCTTTGTGCGCTAGCAAGTTGAATCCGCCTTTGATAAATGGGTCAATCTCGGAGGATTACTTTTGACGCTTAAGATCTGCCTAATATATACTATATCTTACACTTGGTAAGTGTAAGATATTTTAGATGGCCGCATCCTGTAATTACAATCATAAGCTACTGTTAGGTCCTAGCCCTCTTGGGTTGGGGCTAGTGGCGCGTAATTCTATCCTAGCGGGTGACGTTTGCGGTTACCTATCAGGTCGATTGATTGGGTTTCAAGAATCAACTACTGAGGAGGGATGCAACTCGGTTCAAGTCGGGCCTGGAATCTATGTCCTGCCGTCCTTTCCAATTTTATATGCCAATCATTCATGTGAGCCGAATGCGGGCTTGAGCCATGATCTCTCCTTGATCGCGATAGAAGACATCGCTCAAGGAGAAGAGCTGTTTATTGACTACTCAACAACGATGTATGAGCGGCACTTTACGATGGAGTGCCTGTGTGGGACGCCATCTTGTCGAGGGGCTATCACTGATTTTGACTTGTTACCTGTCGATTTACAGTTGGAATACATGGATAAAGGCATCGTCCAGTCTTTCATTGCTGAGAAGGTTTGGTCGCACATTCACCGGACTTCTTCGGGTCTAGTGGAGGCTATTATCGAGGAATGCGGTGAACCCGCAGGTGTCGATCGCGTTAGGTTTCTTGAGGGCGCTGCTCACTAAATTTCGAGCTCATTTAAGTAGGCATCCTGTGCTTCTAACAGGCCTTGTGGCCGTTTGATGGTTAGGCCGATGTGACTGGCTAATCCTTGTCCTGTGGGGCTTTGAAAGACGGCGGCAGAGAGGAGGTTGTCTTGGAAGAGAGCGCCTGCTAGGTAAGCTCCGCTAAAATTGGCTCCTTCTAGGTCGGCTCCGCTGAGGTCGGCGTTCTCAAGATTAGCGTCTTCGAAGTTGCCTAGAGTGAGGTTGGCGTCCCGGAGATTGTTTCCGCTCAGGTCTGCTCCTCGGAAATCGCAAGCTTTGAGTTGGAGGGCGTGGAGATCTCTAGTTTTGGGTCGCCAGTTGCGGAGGTTGGCTTTGACGATGACTGACTTGGGCGAGTCGGTGCGGTAAAGACTGTAGTCTGTGAGGTTTCGGAAGAGCTCTACTTCTGCTTGGGAGGTGAAGCGATGCCCTTCTAAGCGTTGTTCGGACCATGGGTCACCATTGTTGTGGTAGCCTGAGGTCCGCTCCCAGAATCCTAGCTGATCTTCTTTTAGGAAGACGATCTCTCTCAGCCACTTGAGGCTCTTGTAGAAGTAGCGAGAGGGCGTGACCAGTCGAACCGGAAAACCATGCTCTGGTGAGAGAGGTTGGCCATCATATCGATGGATGAGCCAACTATCTGCGATGGCCAGTTCGAGTGGGACGCTGGTGTCGTGATTTCGATCTGAGTAGGCAAGAAATCTGACGAACTTGGCTTCGGGCGTTGGCGTGACCATCTGATTTAGAAGCGTGGAGAATCGGATGCCTTCGAAAGTCATGCCGAGTTGCGACCAGCTCGTGACGCAGTGGATATCGGTTTCTAGAGTCTCCTGTGGGAGGGCCATCAGGTCTGAGAACGATAGCGTGGCGGGCTTCGTGACCTCCCCGTGGATCGCGAGAGACCAATTCTTCTGAGAAAGAGCTTCGGAGGCGTGTTTCTCGCCAGTGACGGGAAACTTCTTAGTTAGCGTTTGGCCTGGGGGCGTATCGGTGGGATTCATGAGATCGCATTTATCATTGTCAGCTTGACCCGTCAGGTTAGGTTTCATCATGACAACCCCTTCCGAACATTCACGCCGTCATTTCCTGCGCAACGCACTCGCTGCCGGTGCTACTTCAGCCATGCTGCCTCTAGCCTTTGCTGATCATCACGGTGGAGACAAGGTGCCTTTTAAGATTTCATTGGCCGAGTGGTCGCTCCACAAAGCTGTCCGAAAAGGCGATCTTAAGAACATGGATTTCCCTAAGTTCACGAAGGAGAAGTGTGGGATAGAGGCCGTTGAGTATGTGAATCAGCTCTTCACTGACGGCACGGTGAACGACAAGTATTTCAAAAATCTGAAGAAGCGTTGCGATGACATTGGCGTGAAGAGCTTGCTCATCATGTGTGATGGCCTCGGCAAATTGGGTGATCCGGACGCAGCGAAGCGTCATCGTGCGGTGCTTAATCATGCGCTTTGGATCAACGGAGCACAGGCTCTTGGGTGTCATTCAATCCGTGTGAATGCTAGTTCAGAAGGTGAACGCGAAGAGCAAGAGAAGCTTGCTGCTGACGGCCTCGCCGCTTTGTCAGAGCTGGCTAAGCCTTACGGCATGAATGTGGTGGTGGAGAATCATGGTGGGCTCTCTTCGGATGGGTCTTGGCTTTCCGCTGTGATGAAGCGCGTGAACATGCCGAATTGCGGAACGTTGCCTGACTTTGGAAATTTTAACATCGGTGGTGGGAAGACTTATGATCGCTACAAGGGTGTGACTGAACTGATGCCATTCGCCAAAGCGGTCAGCGCGAAGAGCAATGACTTCGATGCCGAAGGCAATGAGACGAAGACCGACTATTACAAGATGATGGATATCGTCTTGAAGGCTGGTTACCACGGCTATGTCGGGATTGAGTATGAAGGCGGCAACCTTGGTGAACTTGAAGGTGTTATGGCAACGAAGAAGCTTTTGGAAAGTGTGCGCAGCAAGGTCAAAGCCTAACCTAATACTCACTTACATGATCACTCCTTTGAGTAAGATCTTTAGAGAAGTCGGGGTTTCCCGGCTTCTTGCCATTCTGGGTATCGCAACCACGTCATTAGTCTGGGCCGAGGATAAGCCAGCGGTTTCTCTTCTCGATCAGGCGCGTGCAGCCGCCAAGGCGGGTGATGTGACTGGCGCGATGCTTCTCAGTGGACAGGCCGTGAAAGCGAAGAAGGATGTTGATTCGCTGAGGCTTCATGCGCAACTGTGTGAGGCTAGCAAGAACTACACGGCACAGGCTGATGCCTATAGTGAACTCCTCAAACTAAAGCCTGAGGTCTCCGGTTGGCTGAATCTGCGCGGTGTGGCCAACTTCATGGCGGGTGATTTCCAAAGCTCGGTGAAGGACTTCGATGCCTTTCTCGAAGTGCAGCCAGATTCCATGCCGCGGCATTGGCAACGCGGGCTCTCTCAATATGGAGCGGGGCTTTTCAAAGAAGGCCGCGCTCAGTTTGAGGCTCATCAGAAGGTGAATCCGAATGACGTGGAGAATGCTGCCTGGCACTTTCTCTGTGTCGCCTCGCTAGAGGGTGCGGAAGCTGCTCGCAAGGCCATCATTCCTATTCGTGGTGATGGCAGAGTGCCGATGGCGGAACTACACGATCTCTTTGCCGGCAAGGGGTCTGAAGAAGCCGTGATGAAGGCGGCCAAAGCCGAGCATCCGCAGCAGCGGAACCATCTCTGCTACGCACACCTTTATCTAGCGCTTTACAAAGAAGCTATTGGCGAGAAGGCCGCAGCCCTCAAGCACTACAAGCTAGCTGCGGTCGATTACAGCATGTCTCACTACATGGGTGAGACGGCGCGCGTCTTCTATGAAAGTAGAAAGAGCGCTTCAGAGTGACTCGCGGAGCTGCTCTAACACCATGGCGTCCATTTCTACGAGATTCCCCTTCTCTGGGAATCGGCCTTCGTTCACGTCGGCCACATACTCGCTGAAGGCGGCGATACGCTCCGCCTGAAGACGGCGATGTTCGGCCAGGAAATCTCGGTAGGCTTTGGCATGCCGAGGGAGCCGCTCTTCGTAGTCACCGAGGATGTCATCTGAGAAGAGGAACTGCGTATCGCAGCCGCCACCAGATCCCAGGGACATGAGTAGCATGGATGTCTCCGACGATAGGAAACTCGCCAATTGGTGAGGGACGACCTCGAGTTCGGCAGCGTAAGCACCGGCACTCTCGAGTTGTTTCATTTTAGAATGAAGGGATTTGGCTTCTTCAAGTGTCTTGCCAATAGCCCGGTAGCCAGTCCAGGTAGCGTGACGCGGAATGAGACCGAGATGGCCGACGACGGGAATCCCCTCTTGAGCCATCGCTTCGACTAGGCGTGGGCTAGCAGAGCAGTAAACCGAACTAGCGCCGAGTTCGAGTGCTCGGAAACTGATGCGAATAGCTTCCTCTGGCGATGCCATTCCATGCGGTGTGGCACAAGACAAGAAACTGTTAGGAGCAGCCGCGACTAGAAGCGGCAACCTTGCCTGTGCCTCTGGACTGTCAAAGCTACAACTCATGAGATCTATCCCGGCTTGCTCGGCCGCAGTGGCTTCTTCCGGAGACTTCACATGAATGTGCGTGAGGCAGCGTTTCCCCTTGAGTTGCTGGAGATCGTAGACGGTGTATTTCTTGCGCGGACGAAGCATGGGAAGGAAAGAACAGGCCTTATGCTCGCTTGGCAATGCTATTCCGCGACCTTCGCGACGTAGACGGTGCTGGCCGAGTCTTCCTCTCGCATGGGATTCTCGAAGGTCACGACATGAGATTCACATTCCGAGAAGACCTCATTGAGAGCATCCATGAAGGATGCCTCAGGAGGATCATCCGACCAGAGAGCGAAGACACCACCGGGGTGAATCTTTGATGCTAGGTGTCGTAGGCCTTCTGCCTGATAGAAGCTACCGTGACGCTCGTGAAGCAAATTGTCTGGCGAGTGGTCAATGTCTAACAGGATCGCATGAAACTTTCGATCAGCGTTCTCTGGATCGAATCCGCTTTCGCCGGAACCGGCCAAGGCCAGCTCAAAGAAATCCCCATGAACGAAGTGACAGCGAGGATCCTTGGTTAATCCCTCGCCAAGTGGGACAAGCCCCTGCTCGTGCCATTCAATGACTGGCTTGAGATAATCAACGACAAAGAGCTGATGGACCGAGTCATGCTCCAGCGCGGTCCGAGCGGTGTAGCCCAGGCCCAGACCGCCCACGACGACATCGAGAGAAGTGTGATTTCCTGACACTTCTGCAAGTCCAAGATTGGATAGGGCCGTCTCCACTGCCGTGTAGAGGCTGGACATAAGGTAGGCATCTCCAAGGATGATCTCGTGAACCTCGAGATTGTCCAAAGCGAGAATCGTCCGGCGGCGGAGGATGAGTTCACCTAGGGGAGTCTTTCGGTAGTCTAGCTCTTTGAATTGTGGGATCGGATGTGGCACGACTGCGCTCGTAGCAGGACGAGAATCCTCTGTCAAAGCCCACTCGCCTATTGCTTCAAAGTTGAATGGCTCCTTAAGCTGATCGGGTGAGAACATTCCTGAAACTTTCGTTCCTCTACCTCGGGCTCTTAAGCAGTCTTTCTGCGGCTGAACCGCTGATCACTCTTCAGAAAGAGGTTCGTATCGCCCTGGTCGGAAATGGCTTGGGTTCGCGGATGATGGCCTTTGGTCATTTCGAAACTGAGCTTCAGCGGCGTCATCATGATCTCGGTTTGGTCATTCGAAATCTTTGTGATGAGGGAAATACGCCAGGGTTTCGTCCGCACTCAGCACGGCCATCTCCATGGGCTTTTCCAGGAGCGGAGGCGTTTCATCCTCCGCTTTCAGAAGCCAAAGATCGCTGGGGATCTGGGCATGTCGGTGTCGGTGATTTCGATTCTCCCGATGGGTGGCTCAAACGCGTTAAGCCCTCCGTCATCATCGCGTTCTTTGGGTTCAATGAATCCTTTGCGGGGGCTGCAGGGTTGGAGAATTTCCGAGGCGAACTCACGGCCTTTGTAAAGCATACGCTAACCCAGTCATACGATGGCGAGAAACCACCATCACTCGTTCTCGTCTCGCCAATCACCTTTGAAGATCTCTCAGCGACTCATGGCACACCAGATGGACAAGTCATCAATGCGAACCTAGCACTTTACGCGGCAGCGATGGAAGGCGTCGCCAGCACGGAGTCTATCCCTTTCATCAATCTCCTTCCGGTCACGAGACGTTGGTTGGATGAGTCTGAGGAAGCCTTGACCATCGATGGCATGCAATTGACGGATGCTGGCTACAAACGTCTGGCATCCGAGCTGGCAGATCAGCTCGTTGGCAAAGTCACGCCTGCTGGTTCTTTCGAAGCCGTGCATTCCGCGATTCAGGAGAAGAACTGGATTTGGCAGAAACACTACAAGATTCCCAATGGTGTCCATGTGCACGGGCGACGCCACCGGCCCTTTGGTCCGCAGAATTATCCTAACGAGCTTACCAAGCTCGAGGAAATGACTCAGGTCAGAGATCGCGCTATCTGGGCGGCGCTAAGAGGCGAGTCTTTCGACTTAGCGGCCGCTGATGCCACTACGCATCCCCTCCCCGAGATCGAGACCAATTACAAAGTTAGTAAGAAGAACGGCTCGAAGACCTACCGCTATGGCGAAGACGCGCTCGCCTCGCTCATGGTGCCCGAGGGTTACGAAATCGGCCTCTTTGCTTCTGAGAGAGAATTTCCCCACCTTGCCAACCCCGTTCAGATGAGCTTTGACAACCGAGGACGTCTCTGGATCGCCACCATGCCGACCTACCCGCATTATGAGCCCGGCGATGCGAAACCTAATGATAAGTTAATCATTCTCGAAGACACTGATCAGGACGGCAAAGCCGATCGAGAAACGATCTTTGCCGATAACCTTCATTTGCCGACCGGCTTCGAACTCTCACATGACGGCGTCTACGTCGCCCAGGGAACGCATCTCATTCATCTCCGCGATACCAATGGTGATGATCGTGCCGATGTGAAGACCATCGTCATGAGTGGCTTTGATGACCACGACACGCATCATGTCATCAGCGCTTTCTGCGCCGATCCCTCAGGAGCGCTCTACATGGGCGAAGGCACGTTTCTCCATAGCCATGTGGAGACTGCCTACGGACCTGTAAGAAGCTCTAATGGAGGCTTCTTTCGCTATTCGCCACAACGCAAGCACTTGGAACGCTCTGCGCGCATCTCTATTCCCAATCCTTGGGGCACAGCGTTCGATGACTGGGGACAGCCTTTCTTTCTGGACACGTCGGATCCCAATCTTCGTTGGATGCTTCCGGCCACGGTCAACGTCCGTTATGGTGACTTCGCGCCTAATCCTCCCAGTTTAGTCGAAGACAGACACCGTGTGCGCCCCACATCGGGCCTTGAGTTTGTCTCAAGCCGACATTTCCCAGAAGACGTGCAGGGCGACATTCTCTTACACAATACCATCGGCTTTCTTGGAACGAAGCAGCACACCATAGAGGATGACGGCACTGGCTACACAAGTCGTCATCGCCAAGACTTGCTGACTAGCACCGATACCAATTTCCGCCCTGTAGATCTAGAGTTTGCACCTGACGGCTCACTCTATCTACTAGATTGGCACAACGTGCTGGTCGGTCACATGCAACACAGCGCGCGCGATCCTCTGCGCGATCATGTCCACGGTCGTGTTTACCGAATCACCTACCCGAGCCGTCCACTCGTCACGCCAGCCGTGGTCCACGAAGCGTCAATCGCCGATTTGTTAGATAACCTCAAGTTGCCAGAGGCCCGCACCCGCTATCGGACTCGGCGCGAGTTGCGGGGCAGAGCGCCCGAAGACGTTCTACCAGCCATTCAGAAATGGTTGGCCACTTTGGATTCGAGCGATCCCGCAACCGCGCATCATCAGTTGGAAGCGCTCTGGGTTACCTGGGGATTGAATCGCGTCGACGAAGCGCTACTACGTTCTCTGCTCGCCTCACCAAACGCGAAAGCGAGGGCCGGTGCCATTGGCGTTCTGCGCTACAACTTTCACGCCGTCGAGGATCATCAAAGCCTCCTGCGCAAGGCCGTTCAAGACGAGGATGGGCGCGTGCGTTTGGAAGCGACAGTAGCCGTATCGTGGCTTCCTGCAAACGAAGGCCTATCGATCCTTCACGGCGTCAGTCCAGATCAAATCGACGACTGGATTCGGCCTGTTCATGACACCGCGATTGCGCAGCTATCAGGACAGCACTCCTCGCTTCCTGATAAAGCCCCTATCACCACCTCGCTCACGGGCAAAGCGAAAGAACTCTTTATGTTAGGGGCCGAAGTGTATCATCGGGAAGGCCATTGTGTGACCTGCCACCAAGAGAACGGCCTGGGTCTTCCGGCTGCTCAGTTCCCGCCAATCGCTGGTACCAAATGGGTGAACGGAAACGAAGATCGCCTAATCAAGCTCACCCTTAATGGCTTATTAGGGCCCATAGATGTCAAAGGCGCCGCCTACCCAGGCCAAGTCCCCATGACAGCCTTCCGAGCCCTCAGTGATGAAGAGATCGCAGGTGTCCTAACCTATGTGCGCAACCACTTTGGGAATGAGGCATCCGCGGTTTCTCCAGAACGAGTCGCTCGCGTTCGCAAAGAAACTGAGAGTGCTCCCATGTTTTACAAGCCTGAGGATCTTCTCAAGGATCACCCTCATGATTGAGCGGTAGAATTCCTTGAGAGACAGCGATTTGTATTAACGTATCTTAGGGCACAATCATGCCCATCGTGAAGCCCAATCGAAAACTACCATTGCTCAAATGGCTCTATCCCACTCTGCTAGCTATCATCGCTGGGCTCGTACTTGCAGACTCGGTCATCGACAACAATCACGCTGTTGGTGATCAGCTTCGAGTCTATCGAATCGCCGTCGCTGCGACGGGTGAATTTACTGACTACCATGGAGGCACGAAGGAAGGAGCTTATCAGGCGATCGAGGACATCATCGATGAAGTGAACAAGGTCTACGAGCAAGAGCTCGCAGTCCGTTTAGAGCTCGTCTCGATGACTGGTTCAGTCGACCCACTCGACATTATCTATCTGGATCCGGCTACCGATCCCTATTCCGGCACGTTGACGAGCACACAGAATCTAAACCAGAACCAGGATGACATTCACAACATCATCCGTCCAGGCAACTACGATCTTGGACATGTGTTCGGAGTCCATGCCGACCCTACCATCAGCAGCGGAACGGCACGTACCGGGTCGGTCGGCATCGATAGTATCAAGGCTAAAGGTGCAACCGAATCCGGCACCCCATCAGCTTCGAATACTAGCTTTATAGGAGTCGTTATTCATGAGTTCGCCCATCAGTTCGGCGCAGAGCACACTTTCAATGCTTTCGACGATTCAGCCACCAACCCGAACAGTGCCTGTACCAGCGCTCTACAATATGCCTCTACCAATGCCTATGAACCAGGAAGTGGATCAACGATCATGAGCTATGCAGGAAGCTGTGATCTAGACAACCTACAGGCATCTCCTGACAGCTACTTTCACGCGGTCAGCTTCGAGCAGATCAATGATCACATCGCGGATTATCCTCCTTTTACGACTCAATCAACGGGGAATAATATTCCCACGATCAACGCTGGCAGTGATTATACAATTCCGGCAAACACGCCATTCGAGTTAACTGCTAGTGGAAATGATCTGGATGGTGACACCTTAACTTACACCTGGGAGCAGCTAGACCGAGGCGCTCCGATGCAATTGCCACTCTTCGATAACGGCGCAGGCAATAGCCCACTCTTTCGCTCGTTTCCGGCGACCTCGAATCCAATACGAACCTTCCCTCGACTCAGTGATTTATTGACTAATTCCCTCGATCCAGGAGAAACTTTCCCGACGACTAGCCGAGACCTTCACTTCAGAGCAACAGTTCGCGACAACAATCCCGCAGGTGGTGGGCTAAACTCAGAAGATGTGGTTGTGAGCACTGTGAACACTGGCAGCGCCTTCACAGTCACCTCTCCTAATGGTGGAGAGGCCTGGACCGGTGGTACGAGCAGGACAATCACATGGAACGTAGCCGGAACAACAGCGAGTCCCATTAGCGCAACCATGGTGGATCTCCTGATGTCTGTCGATGGCGGGCTCTCCTTTCCAGTTTTACTTAAGACCACCCAGAATGACGGAACAGAAAGCATTCAAATGCCAAACATTGATGCTAGCAACGCTCGTCTTAAGATTCGCGGCTCTGGAAATATCTTCTTTGACTTCTCTGATGCGGACTTTGCTTTGGCTGCTGATCCTACAGTCCCTGGACTAAGGATTCAGGAAACCGACTCGGCGAGTATCATCGGTGAATATGGACTTTCTGATAGTTACCTTGTGAATCTATACACCACTCCGAGTAGCCCGATTACGCTCACTATTTCCTCCGGAGATCAATCTGAAGTCAGCGCTGACAATGTCACTTTCTCAGATACGCTGCCAGTGACGCTTTCCTCGACGGCAGCAGTTCCTATCTATGTTCGTGCGGTTGATGATAGTGACACCGAAGGGCTGCATGCTAGCTTCATATCACACACGGTCACCACGAGTGCAGACGCCAGCTTACCCGCTGGCACCTTGTTGCCGAGCATCAAGGTAACCGTTGGTGACAACGAATCTTATCCGCTTACTGCCGTTGATATCGACTCTACGGATACGATGGATCATCCAACAGGCTGGAGAAACGTTATACTCCCTAGTTTCTCCTCGAGGACTGAAATGAATGTGAAAGATGAAACCGGCACCAGCAACGGAATAGATCTAGTCATCACCAATCCAAGCAGCTACAGCTTGGGGCCTTCTACCCCGTCGGGATCCACGATCCCCTATCATAGCCCATCAATCGAAGCTGTTGGAAATACCGCCCTTCCTACAAACCCCATCACATTCAAATGGAAAGGCCTCACGCCTCGCAATCGCTATAGCGTGTATGTTTTCGCAGTGGAGAACTTCGGTGGTATTGAGATCGATCAAGAGATCACCATTACAGGACTTGGCGACAACGATCCTGCACCTTTCACACAAACGACGACTGCCAACAGAAGCCTTCAAATAAACGGATCAACGGGGGCGTCTTCCCAGCCACTGGAAACTTACGCTGTCGATGTTAGGGCATCTGCGATTGGAGAGATCGATATCCACATTGCGCAGAATGGAGCTACACAGTACGTCGTGTTGTCTGGCATAGCTATCCAGGAGAATCCCCTACCACCTTTTCCTGTGTCTATTGCTGCGACGGATGCCACGGCGGGAGAGCCTTCTGACCCTGGTTCCTTTACCCTCTCGCTTCCGACAGGTGAAATCGCTCCGACAGGGGGAGTCTCCATCAACTACAGCATCGGTGGCACGGCAGATCCGACGGATGATTACCTTGCCTTGTCTGGGACAGTAATGATCGCGTCGGGCCAGGGAAATGTCGTTATCCCAGTCACTGTGGTTAATGATATCGATGAGGAACTACCGGAGAACGTCATTGTCACGCTTATCTCGACTGCGACTGAGGGCTTCACGATTGCTGATGCTCCCGACAACACCGCCTCTGTCACGATTACTAGCGATGAAGCGAGTGGTCTCCAGGCATGGACGGCCGCCACGTTTCCTCTTACTGATGTGTTAGATCCAGCGAAAGAACTAACTCTCTGGGGCACAAATGCGGATCCAGATGGTGACGCTCTCATTAACCTTCAAGAGTATTTCTACGTGACGTCGCCTTTGTCCGTTACGGAAGATCCGACGACTTCGGATACGACTGTTTCTGCTGATGTTGAGTATTTGGAGCTCATCTTCCCTCGGCGAAAGAGCCTCTCTGGTGCTCAACAGGTCATTCAAGAAGCGGGTTCACCGAAGTCTACGGATTGGAGCACTGCTACGGGCATCCTGGAAGAGGTTTCGGAACTGGATGAAATGACTGACAAGGTGAGAGTTCGTTACCCAATGGGATCGCAGACTCGAAGGTTTCTGCGCTTGCGCGTGGAGTCGAATTAGCGGTGGTCACAGGTAGGTTTGCTTGGTTACTCTGCGCCTACACATGAAGCGAAAGATCTTGCGACTCCTCTTCCTCTCTTCCGTCACGGTAATCGGCACCTTTACCTGTTTGGTAGGCTGCATGGTGGTGAAGCAGGACAAGATGATCTACCTGCCGCGGGCCTACTCGGGGGCGGATGAGAAGCAGTTCCAGCAGGATGGGCTTGTTTCCCTATCATTCACGCAGAAGGAAGGAAAGCAGACGGCCTATTGGCTCGCGCCGCGTTCGGGTGGGACCGGCTCTTACGTGTGGTTGGTGTTCTCCGGAAATGGTGGTTGTGCCACGGATTACCTCAGTGTGGCTCAGGCTGGGCCAGACGAATGCGGGTGGCTCTTTGTCGACTATCCAAGCTATGGCGCTTGTGAGGGACGGCCGAATCCTGACTCGATACGTGCCAATGCCTTTGGCGCGGTGGGCGCGCTTGCTAAGTATCTAGGCGAGGCGCCTGATGAGTTGAAATCGCGATTGGGAGCGTTCGGTCATTCGCTTGGGGCAGCCGTGGCTTTGGATGCAGCTGCGGAGATGGGCCTGAAACGAGCGGTCTTGGTCTCGCCCTTCACTTCTATGAAGGACATGGCTGCACAGTATGTCACGCCGCTCTTTACGTTTCTGCTAAGGCATCGCTTTAACAATGTTTCTGCAATGAAGAAGTTCATCGCTCAAGGTGGGACTGCTCAGATTGTCCACGGCGAACTCGATAGAGTCATCCCCTCGTCCATGGGAGAGACTCTTGCTTCAGGTGGTGGAAGCGCGTGTAAGTTTACGCGGGTGGCCGGCGCTGGTCACAATGATATCATTGCGATCGCGGAAGAGACTATTGCTGCGGCGCTGGAACGGTAGAGGGTTCTACTCTGCTGCGTAACCAGCAGCTGGAGTACCGTCTTCATTCAGCTGATGACTTGCCCATAGGAGACCACGGGTGACGAGATCGAGGTAGAGAGGTTCCATCATGGTTTCATTGTGATGGCCCACTGTCGTGGAGAAGACGCGGCCTTTGCCATGATCGTTGACCCAGACGCACGGGTGACGCACTTCACCGCCATTGATGGTGCCATCAGCTAGCACTGTCGCTGTCGGCCAGACTTTCTTGACGTTGTAAAGTTCGCCTTTCGGTGTGGTCCAGAGGTAGGGGAAACCTTGCATGACGGGGTGCTTGGACTCCGTGGTACGCATGGTGATAGGGTGCTTCTTGCCGTGATTCATCGAGGTCACGCCGAGAAACTTTGGCCAGGCCTCGGTCTCGACATCCCAGTGGTAGCTGTGGGCGGTGCAATGAATGGCGACCGCGCCAAGCCCTTGCTTATGAGTCTCGGTGATGGCTTCGATGTATTTCCCGTCTGTCTCCCGCGCGAAACAGATGTTGTAGATGACGGCGTCGTATCCCACTTGCCAGTCTTTCTCTAACAGCTTTGCGTAGCGGTGCTTATGACCGCTACCACCGGCGTGGATGACTTCGAATTCGACATTGGCTCGCTCTCCGATCGCTGCGCTGAGGATCTCTTTCTGATTGCCGTAGTCATGACAACATCCACCGGTGAACATGAGGACTTTGAGAGGGCCTTTCTTGGCCTTTCCTTCTTCAGCCGCATTGGCAGCCTGCTGCGAGAGAAAGGTGCCTGCGGTGGCTGCTGCCATGGAGAGAGGGATAAACTGACGTCGATTCATGGGGTGACAATAGGTTAGGAGACGCCTCCTTAACAACCCCTAAAAGCAAAGAGGCGCTTCCTCGAAAGGAAGCGCCTCGGATTTACGAAATCTAAGTTTCGAGCGTCTTACTTCTGAACGCCGCGGTAGAAGCCAGCTCCAAGTCCAGCGCGAGCGGCTTCAGTTTCCTCGAAAGGACCGGTCAGGTCTGCTGCGATGACTTCCCACTCGATCAAGTCCTCAGAGAACTCGATATCGTAGGTGACACCTTCAGGAACGGCGAAGCCGAACTGCCCATCTACAGAGAACGCGATCGCACCGAGAGGAAGGACTTCGCCACCTCCGCCGCCATTGTCGCTTCCAGCAGGGAACGGTGATGTCGCTAGTGTAGCGACATCTGCTGCGCTGAGCGTGGTGTTGTAGGTGGCCCAGCCGTAGACGATACTGCCTTCGCCCATGGGATCTGTATCAACGCCTGCTTGCATAAGATTGACTTCGCCAGACAAGACAACAGCTCCGCTGGCAGTTCCCGCGGGTTCGCCATTGATGTAGATGCTGGTCTCTCCAGCAGCTGAGTCACTGACAAAGACCACATGAACATCAGTATCGAAGATAGAGGCGACTCCTTCAAAGATGTTGTCTGCCACTCCGAACTGGGTAGTGCCGAAGACGCCCAACATGTTCCACTGATCTAGCTTGAGACCCCAGACGCTGTTCCCCGCAATAGCTGTCGAGGCCGCGCCTCGAGCAGCGTTGAACGAGAATTCGTAAGTTGCGTCACCTGACAATTCGCCAAAGTCCACGAATCCTGGAACGGTCTGTGGACCGCTTGATACGGCGACGGCGCCTAGACCCCCACGCGCTTCGGGCACTCCGAGGAACTCGACTTCAGCAATCTGCATGCTGTTGTCGTTGCCCGCGTCTTTGAGCGTCGGGAAGACCAAGCGATAGGCCACATAAGGAGTCGAGTTCTCGAAGCTTATCTCTTGATGGAACAGAGCTGTCGTGATCGGCGCGGCAGCATCTTGATTGCGTTCGTCAGGCAATGCTAGATCACCTTCGGAAATGATCTCAAACGGACCCTCTGGGCCCGTGGCGGAACCGCTGAGCTGGTAGCTTGCTGGATCGCGGGCAAGATTGTCATTTGCCGAGTAGAGACGCAGTCCGCTGACGACGGTGGCACCTGCGCTTGGCGTCACAATGAAGCCAGAGTTGAGGTCGAGGAAGTTGAGGTGCTTGGCCGCAAGATCATCAATGACATGGCTAATGACTTCGCCAGCGGGAGGGGCTCCGGCATCACCATCGCCATCATTCTCACCATCAATTCTAACAAGAGCATCTCCAGGAGCGGTGACATCTTGAGGTTCGATAGGAGTGACGGGTGTGGTCGCCGTTTCACCTGGATTGGCGAAGAGGAACTCGACCTCGGACTCCGCGAGTTCGCGTGAGTAGATCTGAACATCGTCGATGATTCCAGTGAAACCAAAGCCGCCGTTCAAGGCACCGATCTGAATGACCGATGGAGCCACATCTTCATAGCCATTGCCCTCTTCTAACTCATTGACGAGCACACCGTCTACGTAGAGGCGAGTGCGAGTAGAGCCTAACTCTAGCCCATTAGCATCGAGTTGAGTGATGACGACGTGATGCGTCTGTCCCACGGAAAGCACGGGATCTGTCTCAATTTCTGGGGCTTCTTGAACGAACCACAGGAGCGGGTTTGTGTCTCCCACAGCATTGGTCGCGAGGGCGAAGGGATCTCCTGCTCCGGTGCCTTTGGCCAGAAGCATGGAGGCTCCGACATCGGCCGCATCTGCCTGAATCCACATGGAAACTGTGAGATTCTGTAGTGAGGGAATGCTAGCTCCGGCATCAAGTTGGCCAAAGCCGCCACCAGCGGTCGCCTCGCCTCCATCGCTGAAGCGGACACCAGTTCCTGTTGCTAGGCCATCTGCTTGCAGGGCAAAGGAACCGCCTCCATTGGCGCCGTAGGTGCCATTGTAACGCTGTCCTGAAGCATCGGTCATGACCGTGCCGTCAGTCTCATCCATTGGGTAGTGGGCTACAAGTCCTGAAGGATTCGTGACTCTAGCAGTCACATTGAGTGTGATGCTAGCTTCGCCGCCATCATTGCTCATGATTTCGATGCCAGCTTCGAATAGGCCAGATTGTTCATTGGGATCAAACTCGACGACGATCACGCCTTCCTCAGCGGAGGCTAGCGTTTCAGGGAAAGACACCACCGTGTAGAAGTCCTTCTCAGGACCGGTAGGTGTCACGCTTGAGATGGTGAGGTCTTTGGTATCACCACTGTTGAAGACCACAATGCGACGAGTCTGCACAGAGAGGTCATTGCCCAAATCTCCGAACGTGTTGCGGGTCGATACAGTTGCATTGGGATCATCAAACAAGATGAGCGGAAAGCCTTCTGCTGTGGGGCCGCCTAGAGATTCGATCTCGACGTCTGACATCTTGCCTTCGCGGATCTGCACGCTGTTTACATACCAGCCGACATTCTCATCACCGTTGTCAGCAAAGAGAATGGAATACTCGTCTAACAAGGCACGGCGAGGTTGATCGATGCTAGTCTGTACCCAGTCGATCAGTTTGATGCCATTGGCATACTTCGTCACGACCGGTGGATCCGCTGCGAGATCGACGGCAAAGACCATACGGTACCATTCGCCAGCTTCGATCTTACTGCCATCAGGGAATCCGTGGTAACCGCCGCCGCCTTGGCCAACGGTTCCATTCTGCCAGAAGAAATCACCGTCTCCTGAATTAGGAATTGTCCCGTTCGCTCCAGGACGCGGCGAGTCGATCTGAATGATGCCGCCAGCACCAGACGCATCAGGTGCAACCATCACGTCCATGAGGAGCGTGTATTGATTCACTCTGGTCCCGCCACCATTCGGCTCGATGCCGTGATACATGACGTAGCCAACATCCGCTCCGTTGCCTTCGGGCTTGGGGACAAACATCACATCAGCAGGCACGCCGTTGATGTCTGGCACGCTGAGAGAAGTCGTGGTGCCAAACTCGGTAGTGGCCGTGAGACTGTCACGGAGGAACTCCATGTCACGTCCTGTGCTAGCGACGAGGTCGCCATTGTCGAAATCCCACTGACCCGTCACCGTGGTGACACCTTCGCCAGGAGAGATTTCAAATTCCCATGATTTATCGAAACTGCGTCCTGCAGTGTCTTCATAAACGACTCTCACCGTAGTGGAGAGATCATCACGTGCTGGATTTGGCTGATAAGCGATGCTTGTCTGGCCAGCCGAGTTTGAAATGTCAGCGTCGCCTGTGACCTCACGGTCATTGACAAAGAGCTGCACAGAATTGGCCACGACGACGGCTTCGGAGTCTACTAGCAAGATTTCAATCTTGTCCGTGGCAGGGATGCCACGGGAACCAGGCTGAGGTCGGCTTTCTGCAACGTATGGATGATTGTGATTCGTTGCCGTGCTGCGCTGGAAGGCTTTGATCGACCGCTCATCTTCGAGGTCATTGATGAGGATCTTGTCACCAGTGGCTGAATCGACTGAATACCATTCTAGTCCTGCGCCAGCACTTTTCTGAATGTAGATGAGTCTGAAGGGATACAGACCATCTGTGGGCGCGGTGAAGGTGAAAGTGTAATCATCCGGGACGGACTCGAACTGCGGGGCATCCGGTGATCTTGCGAATTCGCCTAACTTGGTAGCTAAGAACTCGTTCGCGTTGGTATCGGAATAGACAGCGAAGTTGTCGTCGTCACCGCCGCCTGCGGCGTCCGTTCTTTCGATCCAGACCTGGCCACCAAAGGTGTGCTCACCGGCGGTCAATTCGAGGAAGGTAGAAACTTCCGTGGTGAAGTTGGTCGTGTGCGCAGTCGCTCCTGGAATGCCGGGGAAGAGTGCATTGGGATTGAAATTGGTGATCGGGCCACCTCCCTCTTCTGGGTCGCCATTGACGTCTTCGACCAAGGCTTCCTTCTCAAAGTTGATCAAATCGACCGAGAATGAGCCATCAGCGTTGGTCCCTGCGGCAGCTTCGTTCGCGGCGTCTATCAGAGTGCCATTGAGCTGGAAGATGCCTCGGCTTAGGATGGTCGGTAGCCCTTGGCCATCTTCTGCAGACGGTGCCTGCACGGAGCGGACTCGGAATCCTGGATCGCGGCCACTGCCTGCGGGACCGGGAACCGACTCAGGGATGTCAACGGCGGCAGCCGGCAAGGCCATCGCTAGAAGCGAAGCTAAAATGGAGCAGTAGTTTGTTTTCATACGATTGGATAGCAGCATAGATCGTGCCGCTGATGACAATGGTCTAGAGAAGAGATTGTCTTTGTAGACAATTTCCACTTAGGCTCAGCTTATGAGGTTCTTACTTCTCCTTGGTCTTGCTACATTTACCTTAAATTTATCGTTGTTGGGAGCATCTCCAAACATCGTTCTTATCATGGTGGACGACATGGGCTACGGGGATCCTGGATGCTACAATCCTAATTCTAAAATCCCTACTCCGCACATTGACTCACTCGCCTCTCAAGGCATGCGATTCATGGACGCTCATGCGCCGGGGCCTCTCTGTCACATGTCTCGCTATGGCTTGCTCACGGGACAGTATCCATTTCGCACAGACGTGAGACGCTGGCCAAATCACGCCTTGATTCAGAAGGATCAGACGACCATTGCCTCTCTACTCAAGCAGCAAGGTTACCACACAGAGATGGTAGGCAAATGGCATCTGGGCTTCGAGGAGAACGGGTATGAGAACCCTTTGCCGGGTGGTCCGGTCGATGTCGGTTTTCATAGTTACTTCGGCATTCGAGCATCGACTGACATTCCTCCCTATTTCTATATCAAGGATCGCCAAGCGGTGATGCCGCCCACTCTTGAGATCGCAGCCCGCGCGACCGAAGGTTGGTCCCCTATTCAGGGCGAGTTCTGGAGGGAAGGGCTCATTTCTCCGGACCTTCAATTGGAGGCTGTGCTTCCCCGTTTCACTGAAGAAGCCGTGGCAGCCATTGACAAACATGCTAAGAAATCAAGCGAACAACCGTTGATGCTCTACCTTGCGTATCCGGCACCTCACACCCCCTGGCTTCCGGCGACTGAGTATGTGGGTAAGAGTAAGGCGAGTCTCTACGGTGACTTCATGGTCATGGTGGACGCCATGATAGGCAAGGTGTTAGATAAACTAGAGCAGTCTGAGATGCGTGACGATACGATTGTCATCTTCACTGCGGACAATGGACCTGTCTGGTATGAGGAAGACACGGTGCGCTTTGGACACGATTCTTGTGGCCCTTTGCGAGGGATGAAGGCCGACGCTTGGGAGGCAGGTCATCGCATGCCCTTCATCGTGCGTTGGCCAGGTCAGGTGCAGCCTGGATCCATGAGTGCCCAGACGATTTGTTTCACTGATCTGTTAGCGACATTTGCCACGATCACGGGGTATCCTCGTCAAGCCCACGAAGGTCCAGACAGCTACGATTTCACGGACGTCTTGTTAGGCAAACGCGATGATACGAAACCAGTTCGGCCAGCCTTGGCCATGCGATCCGGCAGCGGCTTCATGACGGTAAGAGTCGGAGACTGGAAACTAATCGAAGGTCTCGGCTCAGGTGGATTCACCAAACCTAACCGGATCAAGCCGAAGGATGGGGAGGCTCCTGGCCAACTCTACAATCTCAGAGATGATCTTGGCGAAACGAAGAATCTCTACGCTGAGAAGCCAGAGATTGTGGCTAGGCTCAGCAAGACCCTTGCTGAAATCGCAAATCGTTAAGATTGCTTTTGTCAATGATACCTCAAACGGTATCGATATGCCTTATGATGTGGACTCGGCCAGCTTGCGCGCATGGTCGAACTGGTCCTTATCTCCGTACTCATCCTTCTAGGTGGGCCCTTCATGGCATTCTTTGCCCTCGCCCGAGGAGCTAGAGCTGAGCGAGCGGTCGAGAAACTCGATATCAGACTGCATGTTTTAGAGCTGAGGCTTGCCAAGACGAGTCCGGCCAATGCTGGTGTCACGGAGAAAGCTGTCATACCAGTTCCGCAGAAGCCTAAGGCAGCAGTCCTGGCTAAGCCTCTAGCGCCTAAAGCAGAGCCTGCTTGGGAGAGAGAGGTCCCACTGCCACTACCCAAAGCTGCACCGAAGCCGCCGGCACCAGAGCCCGCACAACCGAGGACGGAGAGTAAGAGTATCGATTGGAAAGGCTGGCTACGACGCTTGCACTTGTGCCCTCCGGATAAGGAAACGAATAGCGAAGTCGGTCTCGCGGCATGGTGGACTACCCGAATCGGGATCTTGCTAGGCGTGATCGCGGTTGTCTTTCTCGGTGTCTATGTGAATCACGTGACCGCACCCTGGGTTCGCTTTGTCGAGCTCTTGGTTATCTCTTGCGGCGTCTTCGCTGCGGGTTGGTCGCTTCAGAAACGTCACGGGCGGTTTGGCGATATCGTCAGTTCAGGAGGGTTGGCCATGCTCTACTTCACGGCGTACGCCTCTCATGGTATCGCGGCAGTTCAGATCACGAATGAGCCATTGCTCGGCGCGTTTCTTCAGGTGCTTGCGCTCGGGCTTATGCTAGTTTGGAGCGATCGCAAACGCGATCCGGGTTTGGCTGCCTTCGGCATCAGCCTAGGTTATGTCAGTTGTGCTTTCGCAGCGTCCCAAGGCCTGCCGGCAATGACTCTTGGTGGGCTTCTTTTACTAGGCGTCATTGGAAGCATTCTATTGGCCAAGCGCGATTGGCACCTGCCTTTCCTCGCATCTATCGTTGGTAGTTACGGTGGGCTCTTGCTCTTTACATTCGCGCAGCGTGAGGCGCTGACTCTGCCTCACTTATTCACCACAACGGTGGCCTTGCTCGCTAGCTTCAGTGGTGCTTTGTGGGTGCGTTCGAACCGAGGTGACGCATCCCTCAAATGGGTTCATCGTATCTCTCTTGCGCAGGCCTCCGCAGCGAGCGTCGTCTTACTGGGCGGCACGCTTCTTCTGGCGCATGAGCAGATTTCAGCGGCTTACGCCATTCTCTTTCTTGTCTTTGCCATTCATGCTGTTCTCGCATGGAGAAAGGTCGCCTTTCCAGCACTCTTTCCAACGTGGACACTCAAAGCTCTGACTTTCCTCTCACTGTTTATCGTCGCCGAGTTTGAGGGGCCCACCCGGTGGATCAGCTTAGTCGCGCAGAGCTTCGCCATTCTCTGGACCATGCGCGATAAGCCTCGCAAGCCACTTTGGTTAGAAGTCGGCTTCTTGGCGCTTTGGGCGACGTCCTTTGGGCTCTTTCTAAACGACTCTATCGGCTGGCAAGCGAATGTCTTTCTGACGAGTGATCCTCGACGCTGGGTAAGCTGGATTTACCTGACACTCGCGTTGCTCATCGCTACGCTCTATCATCGTCCTTGGGGCGCACGTGAACTCAGATCCTCTAACGAACACGTCGTCGGTATCGCCATGGGCATCGCCGTCTCGATCGGTAGCTGCCACAGCCTGTTCACCGCCTTGCCAAACTTTGCTCCGCTGCTTCCCCTAGGTGCACTGACAATCATCTTTCTAGTCCTCGCAAGACGGCTGAAATCCTCGTTGCCGCTGATTCCAAGCGCAGCGCTCATTCTTCTAGGTCATGGCCAGCTTTGGCTTTCCATGGAACCAACAGTCTCGTGGGCACGCGAGGTGCTCTTCGTCTTTGGGTTAGGCGGGCTCAGCTATCTGGTCACTTACCGTATTACAAGAGCCACTGGATATGTTGCCATTGTGACTCCCGTTTGGGTTGGACTGACCTTGACCTCTGGATCCTTCTTGGGATGGCATATTCATGGTATCAATTCGACCAGTGGCCTTGCCGCTTATATCGCAGTATTTGTGGTGTGTTTCCTCGCCGCGGTCGGTTCTCGCTACCTGCTCTCCAATGAGCAGGCGACACTGAGAATCGTATTGTTGGCATGCGTAGGGGTGGTGCTTGCCTCATTTGCGACCGTCGCTTTCGAAGCTGTTGTGATTCCGTGGAGTCTCTTCATCACGGTTGGCGTGTTCTTGGGCCTAACTAAGCTCGTCGGCGACCGACTCCTTGCAGCAGTCATGGTCGCCCCAGCGCTTCTCGCGACTGCCTACTACATCATGGGACCTGGCGGGTCTTCCTGGTCTATTGGTAAAGACCTGATCCTCGGCTTGGGAATGATCGCTAGTATGATCTTTGGTTCGTGGTGCTTATGCACGGAAACCAAAGCGGCCCCTAATCTCTGGCTAGATGGGATTCTGCAAGTTGCGACTATTCTAGTATTCTTCCAAGGGCTTAGCCGTCATGTGGATCCGAGTATGCACGGTCTTCTCATCGGCATGGTCACGCTATCGCTTTGTCACTTTGCGAGCCGCCTCCCCTTCCCTACACTTCCTTGGGCTACCTGGTTACTTCCCGTTCTCTTACTCACGCTAGAAGGATTACATTTCACACATGCTTTTGCATGGATCACGTCTGCACTTCTTCTCTTATCCTGGAGAGTAGCGACAAAGGCTCGTCCGATCGCCTTGTGGGTCAGTGCGACGACGTTGCTTTGGACCATTCTCAATGCCACTCCTGAAAGTCTATCTCCGGTTGCACTCGTGGCTTTGATGGGCGTGATCTACGCGGGAATCTATCACTACCTTGAAGAAGAGGACACGGCCCACGTCGCATTGGTTGTGGGTGGCATAGCGATCTTGTTTGGCTTCTCTACTGTCCTGAATACTGATTCGAATGGAGTTGGCTGGATCCTTCTTGTTTCGGTTGGCCTGGCTGCAATGGGGTGGCTTCTCAAAGGGCTTGGGAATCAATGGCGCGTGTGGCGAGATGCTGTCCAGACCTGGGTTCTTGGAGCGGCGGCTTTGCTCTTGCTACAGTTTACTGTCGTAAGTTCAGACTCTGGAATGGGTGCCATGGCGACGCCTTACTGGGGATTGGCAAGCATTGTCCTCTTCATCGGCGGACTCTTTGGAGGGCTCCGAGCTTACCGTATGATTGGATTGTTAGGGCTTCTAGCGTGCGTGGTGCGTATGTTTGCCGTGGATATCGACGATACTTTCAATCGGATCACGGCTTTCGCCGCAGTGGCTGTTGTCCTCCTGAGTGTAGGTTACCTCTACACGCGTTTCCGTAGCTGGATTGAGCAGCAGGATGCTGACGTCTAGGGATGCGACATGGCAACGAACGAAAGCGGCTCAGACTCTTGGCTTGCCTAGAGACGTGATTGCTCTTTGATTTCATACGATGAGTTATTCTGAACAGCGTCCAAGATCTTCTACGAATGGTTGGCTGGTATTGTTGTGCTTCATCCTCGGGCTTATGCTAGTCAAAGACTACATGTTGGAGAGACGGGCGACGCACCTGGAACGCCCTGTGGCTCCACGTGCAGATCTGGCGAGCGATGAGCAAGCGACGATCGAACGCTTTGAAGAGGCCTCACCTTCGGTGGTCTTCATCAGCAGCATGCGATTAGAGCGCACGCGCAGTCGCTTTGGTGGCTTGAATATTCATAAGATTCCCAGTGGCACTGGCACAGGTTTCATTTGGAATGATCAAGGACATGTCGTGACGAATTTCCATGTCATTCAAGGCGCAAGTGAAGCCAAAGTGACGCTAAGTGATCAATCAGAATGGGACGCCACGGTGGTTGGTGTAGAACCGGACAAGGACATCGCGGTGCTCAAGATCGGAGCTCCGAAGAGCCTGCTCCAACCACTTCAGATCGGCTTATCCTCAGATCTACGAGTCGGTCAGAGCGTTCTCGCGATTGGTAATCCCTTCGGTCTCGATCAAACTCTTACCACGGGCGTGATCAGTGGCCTTGGACGTGAGATCGAGTCTGTGTCCAAGAGGCCTATTCAAGATGTGATTCAGACTGACGCTGCTATCAATCCAGGCAACTCTGGAGGGCCTTTGTTAGATAGCTCTGGCCGTTTGATCGGAGTGAACACCGCGATCTACAGTCCCTCAGGATCCTCTGCTGGTATCGGCTTCGCAGTTCCCGTCGATGCGGTGAATCGCATTGTTCCTCAGATCATCAAGTATGGCCGGGCAATCAAGCCAGTGCTGGGGATTTCCCTTTCTCGCCAAAGCAGGATCGAGGGTGTTGTCATTGATCGGGTCGACCCAGGCTCTGGCGCGGCGCAAGCTGGTTTGAAAGGCCTTTGGTCAGACCGCTATGGGCGGGTCTTGATTGGCGACGTCATCATAGGTATCGAAGGTCAAGACGTTACTGACATGAATGCCCTCTATCGAGTATTAGATAGATTCAAAGTAGGTGACCAAGTGATCTTGACGGTGGTGCGGCCAGGCGAGAAGGCGCGCGATGTGAAGGTTATTCTGACGCCGAGTTCGCGCTGAGCCTGAGAGGAAATCTCTAGTCGAATTGTAACGGCGATTTCGCGGCGAGATGTTAGCCTCTACTCACGAACATGAAACGAAGAGTCGAGTTCAAGCACCTAAGAACGGATTGTATCATTGATACGCTGACGAAGCTGAATCAGCGGCTGTCCAAACGGTTTCCAACGGCAAGTTTGACCAAGCTTTGTGACGATCTCGTCACGGTTGGAAAACTAGCACAGCAACGAGCAGATGAGTTCCGCAAACCTCTGATAGGGCTGCGCGTCTTGTCTGCGGTCTTTGTGTTGGGGATCCTCTTTGGTACTGGGGCTGTCATCTCGGCCCTGCGAAACAACACTGCCGATCTCACGCTGGTCGAGTTTATTCAGGTCTTGGAAGCGGGAATCAATGATGTCCTTTTGATAGGGGCTGCGGTCTTCTTCCTCGTCACCCTAGAGGGTCGTGCCAAGAGGAAGCGCGCCTTGGAGGCGATCCATGAGCTGAGATCGATTGCCCATATCATTGACATGCATCAGCTCACGAAGGATCCCCTCTATGTCGTGACAGAGGGTAGGGTGGTCTCACGCGAATCCGATAGGGCCATGACGCCCTTTGAGCTGAGCCGTTACCTCGATTACTGTAGTGAGATGCTTTCACTCTGTGGCAAGATCGCAGCGGTGTATGTGCAAGAGTTCAATGACGCCGTTGTTATCGCCGCGGTGAACGAGATTGAGGATCTTACTACGGGGCTCTCGCGAAAGATCTGGCAGAAAGTGCTCATCTTGGAACATCAGATCCAGAGGGAGACGATAATCATCGAGTCTGAGCCTGCTTACGGAGACGAGCGAGATTCTATCAATGAGACTCCTTTGGATACCGCACCAGAGGGGCGCGATGAGTCACCTAAGACGATCGAGGCGAGGTAGTGTCAGATTGCGGAAAGTGCTTGATTTCCAGCATTAGATACTTAAGATGCCTTTAATATGAACGTTTCTAAGCATCTGGCTTTCAGCAGCGTTGTAGCTCTTGTTTTGAGTGGCTGCACCTATGGTGATTATGGCTCCAACGGTTATGGAGATCCCTATCAGCAGCAACAGGGAGGTGTTTATGGGAGTCCTCAGCAGGGCAACTATGGCAGTGGAGCCTATGGCGGGCAGCCTCAGCAGAACGCTTCACAGCCTGGATACGGTTCCGAGTCAGGTGATGTGGTCACTTATCCCGGTGATGGTGGTGCGCCCTCGTACGGCGGGACCACAGGAGGCGGGTACACCGCTCCTGTGCCGGCACCAAGTCCAAGTGGCACAGGTCGCAACTATACGGTGCAGAAGGGCGATAATATTTACCGGATCGGCAAGAAATACGGTGTCACGATGGGAGAGATCATGCGGGCCAATGGCCTCACAGGCAATACGATCCATCCAGGGCAGGAATTAATCATTCCGTAGGCCTAAGACTTTTCTGGTGCGTTGAATTACGGGGTGGGCTTCGGCTCACCCCGTCTTTGTGTGTAATTGTTAGCCAATTTCCACCATCGCTTTGAGCAAGCCAGGGGTGCCTTCCAGAGTCGGTAGTTTCTCTGGCACTTCTTCCAAGCCTAACCGATGAGTGATCCAGGGCCGCGTATCAACTCGGCCCGATTCGAGTTGAGCGATGACGTGATGAAATGTCGAGACAGGTGCGTTGCGGCTTGCGAGCACGGTTAATTCTTTGCGATGAAACTCAGGGTCACTGAAACTTAGGTTTCCCTGAACGATGCCTAGGAAGACAATCCGACCGCCGTGTCCACTTAGCTTAAATGCTTGCTCCATCGAGCCAGGATGACCTGTGGCGTCCATGATGACTGTAGGTCGACCGCTAAAGTGTTGTTCGATCTGCTGTTCTGCTTCTCCAGGTTTAAGGAGCAGCGTCTCTCTAATGCCTAACTGTTTCTGACAGAAGTCGAGACGATCTGCCGAGACGTCTGCGAGGATGACGCGCTTGGCTTCAAGTTGCGCAAATTGATAGGCACTCAACCCAATAGGACCCGCGCCAATGACCAATACCTGATCCTCTGAGCTGAGCGTGGCACGTTCACATCCATGAGCTCCGATGCAAAGTGTCTCCACAAGGGCCAAGGCATCAAGATGGAGCGATTCCGATCGGTGTAGTTTGTGGGCTGGCAGGACAAGATGAGGACACATGCCACCGTCCATGTGGACACCCAGCACGCGCAAGGATTCACAGCAGTTCGTCTTGCCCAGACGCGAGGCTGCACTTTCCGGATCATTTAAATAAGGCTCTACCGAACAGCAGTCCCCAACCTTGAGCATCGTTTCAGTGTCAGGACCGATCGCAGCGACCTCTACCCCAAGCTCGTGGCCGAGGATTCGTGGATATTCAAAGAAAGGCTGATTTCCAGCAAAGGAGTGCCAATCCGTCCCACAAACACCGATGCGTCTCACATTCACTCGGATTTCTCCGGACTTGGGATCGCCAGGGTCCGCCACGTCGATTCTCTTAAGTATCCGAGGGTTATGGAGCTGGATGGCAATCATTCTTACTTGAATAAGGGCTTCAGAGGATGGATGGACAATAGTTAATTGCGTTCATCCCTAAGTTGCTACTGCCATGTCCCCTGATCCATCATTGAAGAAGGGCTCGCCCGTCCTCCAGTTTACAGTCATGCTAGAGAACCGCGTGGGAGCTCTCAGCGGGGTCGTCAAGCTCATCCAGGACTCCCAGGCCGAAGTGTTGGGGATCAATCTCGCTGACTCCTCCGATGTCACCCTGGCTCGCCTTGTGGTGACCGATCCGGATCTCGTCATGCAACGCTTCCTTGAGAAGGGCATCCCCCACTCCATGCGTGAGGTCGCTATCGTGGAATTGAAAGATGGTGTAACCTCCCTTCACGGATGCCTTGAGGTTCTCCATAAGGCAGAGACGAATGTGCACTCCTCCTTCTCACTCTTGGTCCGCTCGAAACGCGATCAGCCGCTAATCGCCTTGCACCTCGAGGACGCAGAGTTCGCCGTGTCTTTGCTAGAGCAGCAAGGTTTTCAGATGCTTTGCCAAGAAGACCTTAGTCGCTAGACTAAAGGGGCTCCCCTTTCTCCACTCCTCCAGACATGTCACCCTACTTCATTCACGACGACTTCGTTCTCCAATCTGAAACGGCCAAGGTTCTCTACCATAGCCATGCCAAAGATCAGCCGATCATTGACTATCACTGCCACCTACCTCCCAAGGATTTGGCGGAGAATCGACAGTTTGAGAACCTTACGGAGATTTGGTTAGAGGGAGATCACTATAAGTGGCGGGCCATGCGTGCCAATGGTGAGGCCGAGCGATTCTGCACCGGCGATGCCGAGCCGTATGACAAGTTCCTCGCTTGGGCCCGAACGGTGCCACACACGATTCGCAATCCGCTCTATCATTGGACGCATCTCGAGCTGAAGCGCTACTTTGATGTCGATGAACTGCTCAATGAGCAGAGCGCTCCCGCGATCTGGGAAGCTTGCAACGCCAAGTTAAAGGAGGAAAGCTTGCGCCCTCACGGAATCACTGAACGCTTCAAAGTAGAAGCCATCGGCACGACAGACGACCCCGCTGATGATCTTGCTTTTCATAAGCAAATGAAAGGCGCTGGAATGGCGACGCGCGTCTATCCCGCCTATCGTCCAGATGCGGCTCTCGTGGTGGACGATCCCGCAGCATTCACTGCCTACGCTGAGAAGCTTGGGCAAGCCGCTGATCATGACACCGGAACCTACCAGGGCTTCTGTGAAGCGTTGCACAAGCGGCACGACTACTTTCATGCAATTGGTTCGCGCCTGTCTGATCACGGCTTGGGTGCCTGTCACGCTTCCTTCGCTAGCGAGGCCACGGTGAGCGCCATTTTTGACAAAGCTCGTGCTGGCAAGGCTGCCTCCCCTGAAGAAAAGGAGCAATTCGCCACCGCGATCATGGTGCTGAGTGGTCAGCTAGATGCAGCCAAAGGTTGGGTGAAACAGCTTCATCTTGGAGCCTTGCGCAATACGAACACACGCAAGTTTAAGGAGCTTGGGCGTGATACTGGGTTCGATTCTATCGCTGACACCATGCAAGCGGAGACGCTTCGAGCTTATCTCGATTTCCTCGATCAAGAGAATGCCCTGCCTAAGACGATCATTTACAATCTCAATCCTCGAGACAATTATCTTTTCGCCTCGATGATAGGAAATTTCCAAGACGGCAGCGTTGCTGGAAAGATGCAGTTTGGCTCTGGCTGGTGGTACCTCGACCAGAAGGAAGCGATGGAGTGGCAAATTAACGCATTGTCTAACATTGGTCTGCTTTCGCGATTCGTAGGCATGCTAACGGACTCGAGGTCTTTCCTCTCATATCCGCGACACGAGTATTTCCGAAGGATTCTCTGCAATCTCATCGGCAAAGACGTCGAGTTGGGGCTCATTCCTCGAGACATGGAATTGTTAGGTCAGATGGTTGAGAATATCTGCTATCACAACGCGAAGAATTATTTCCAGTTTCCGGCCTAAGCCATGCTCTTAAAGCTGGAAGG
Source organism: Caprella mutica (assembly GCA_947561585.1). Lineage (NCBI taxonomy): Eukaryota > Metazoa > Arthropoda > Malacostraca > Amphipoda > Caprellidae > Caprella > Caprella mutica. The sequence continues at coordinate 609,360 of CANNZV010001032.1, forward strand.
GCTGGAGAAGCAGTACGGGAAGCAGCGTGCGCTGAAGGCCATTGATCTGGAGTTAGGACCCAACCTTTCTTCTCTCGTGCTCATAGGGCCGAGCGGAGGAGGCAAGTCCACGTTGCTTCGTATCCTTGGGGCGCTAGAAACACCCACTGGAGGTTCTGCTAGTGTCGATGATCAGAAGAATACTCCTGACACAAAGGAGCCGCAGCTACGTGGCGCCCGCCGGGCTCATGGTTATCTCTTCCAGTCATTCAATCTCTTTCCCCATCTCAGCGCGCTTCAGAATATCACGTTGCCGCTTGAAAAGGTCCATGGACGGACTTCTGAGGAGGCTGCAGAACGGGCCCGTAGTTGCCTGGAACGTTTCAATTTGGGAGACCACGCACACAAACGTCCGGCGGAGCTTTCCGGCGGGCAGCAACAGCGTGTCGGGATCGCTCGGGCGATTGCGCACCAACCGCAACTTCTCATTCTCGATGAGCCTACGTCGGCGCTCGATCCTGAGATGACGGCCGAGGTCTTGGAAGTGATCAAGCAGCTCCGGGAAAGTGGCCAGCAGATCATTCTATCCACTCACGAGATGGGCTTTGCGCGGGCTGTGGCCGATCAGGTCCTCTTCCTAGCTGATGGCGAGGTGCGTGAGCATGGCAGTGGTGAGACAGTCTTCGGGCAACCATCCACCCCAGAAGCCAAGCGCTTCCTCTCCAAGGTGATGCATTATCGTTAGCCCAAGATTGCATTTCCGGAGAGAAAGCGGTTCGTTTGCACTAGCCGCCATTTCATGAAAGCCCTCCGCCGCTACGCACCGTTCCTAGGCCTCCTCATCTTTGGGGCCCTCGTTTGGTTAGGCATCTACGCTTACCAGGATGGTTTTACGAAGAAATGGCGGAAGCTGATCGTCAAAGAGTTCGCCAAGCACGATCTCACGATTAGTTTTGATACCTTGACCATCGACCCCTTTCAGGGACTGGTAGCAAACAAGGTGATCTTGTTAGAAGGTGACACAGAGCAAGAGATTGCCCGTATCTCTCAAGCACGGCTTGATGTTGATCTGACCAAACTCATTCGTAACGAGCGCTTTCTTGAACGCATCGAACTTGATTCTGCCAACGTCTCACTCCCCTACGACCGAAAGGATCCTAGCAGTCAGCGAGTCGAGTTCAAGAACCTCCAGGCGAACATCTATTTGCCTGACGGTGAGATTGAAATAGTCAATGCGGCTGCAGATTTTTACGGTGTCCGGCTGAATCTAACAGGAGCGCTGAAACGCCCCCTGGCAGACAGCAAAGAGACCATTCAATGGAACACGGAGAAGATTCGTGAGGCCCGGCCCACTCTGGAGAAGCTTATTCGACATCTCAAACCATTGATAAGTGAAGCTGGTCGCGAGCCTGTCATGAACATGGCCGTCTCGGGTGACTTATTGAAACCCGAGACTCTCGAGCTGAAGACCAACTTGGATGGAAAGGATCTTCAGTATGGAGAGCTTTCCCTGCAAGAAATCAGCGCTCGCACAACGATCACGAATCAACTTGTGTCACTATCTTACTTGAATCTCACAGATTCACAGGGTGGTAGATTCGATATGGAAGGTAAGTTCCCCCTAAAGGGCGAGCGCGAAGCAAACGTGGCCATTACTTCTAGCATTGCTCTCGGGAAGTTGCTTCCTTCGCTCACACCGCCAACTGGCCTCCCTCTGCCTATCACTCTGCACACGTCGCCTCTGCTATCCTTGAAAGGGACTCTTCGCTTAGACCAACCATTCGAATGGTCGGCACCCCCAGCAGATCTCATCGGACGTATTGATGCTAAGACCTTTGCTATTGGGGACGAATCTTTTGAGGGCTTTGTAGCCGACTTCCATATTGATGGCCCTCGTTTCATTGCCAGGAACATTCAGCTGGATCACCAATTTGGAAAGTCGCGTGGCAAGATCATTCACACGCCTGAAAAAGGTATTCGCTATGAGGTCGATCTGGGAATGGCCCCCACCTTGCTCCATCAGCTGCCCTTGATGGAAGAGGCCAAGTCATTCTTGAGCCGCTGGGAGTTCCGCGTCAATTCAGGAATCAAAGTATACCTCGTCGGTGAGCGTAAGGCGCAGGACGCCGCTTCATGGGAACATCGAGGATCAGCGACACTGACAGAGTGTCGCTTTGAAACAGCAGAGATCGATAGACTCCAGCTAAAGTTTAATTTGAAGCCTGATAACTATCATTTCTCTCAAGTAGAGACCCAAATCAAACCTGACCTGCCCCATGGATATCCTGGTGGCACGGTCAAAGCAGAACGTGTGGCTGTTCAGGCTCAGGATAGGATTGTCGAAGTCAGTGGCCTCCACGGAACGATTGACCCTGGTCAGGTCCTACGTTGTTTTAGCCAAGGCGGTGCTGATTACTTAGACGACTACCAATTTAGCCAATCTCCAGAAATCCGAATTGCGAAAGGAACGGTGGATTTGAAGACCGGGGCTAAGACTGATCTAGAAGTAGATGTAAAAGCCACTGGGGACCTCAAGGCTGAAATTCTAGACAAGGTCGTTTCATTCTCTCAGCCAAGATTCGGTCTGCGCTTTCTTGCGGATACGCTTCTTGTCAGAGTGGATCATGCTAAATTATTCGGAGGCGATCTTACCGGTAGCGGTGACATACGTCGCCTCGGGCAGTCTCAAGATTACACTGCAAATGTGACCCTAACGGAGGTCGATTTCAAATCTCTGGCAGCCACTTACTTTCCAGGGCATGCTGCGGATGGACAACTAACGGGAGATTTCGCCTGGCGAGGGCGAGGCACCGACCTTGCAGCGGTCGCAGGATCGGGTGAGGCACGACTTTTAAATAGCCGCTTCCTTGAAGTTCCCCTGCTCGGCCCATTCTCTTCGCTACTCAAGCGGGTCGCTGGTAAAACGAAGACTTCCGAAGGCCTCATTCACGAGCTCGATAGTAAGTTCCTTCTAGAGTCTTCGACGGTGACTCTGGAGACGCTGACCATGGACGTCGGCAAATTCATGGTCAATGGCAACGGAACGATCGAGCTCCCCACATCGACGGTAGATTTGATCGTTTCGTTGAGTAATCAGTCCGTCAGAACGTCCGTGCTCAACGTGCTCTATGATGCTTTTGGCACTTATCAGTGCACTGGAACACTTGATGAGCCGGAATGGACGATGGTGAACCGGGGGGATCCCACCAAAGCAATCAAAGAAGCCGTTAGTCAGATTGATGACCAAGACAATTCTGACAAAGATCCAGAAATTGACTCAACAGCCGTCTTAATGGAACTTTTGAGAAAAGAGTTCGAGAAAAGTAAGGCAGCAAAGGAAGAGGAGTAAGGTTCATTGAGGTGGCTGAGCTAACGGAGCCAGTCGATGCCGAAACTTAAGTAGGATCTCAAGTAGTTGTTCTTGTTAGTTCATGAGGTGTGATTTGTCAAAGAGTGATACTTGTATATCACGGATGTGTAATCGTTAGATTTGAGGCCGAGGCCGAAATTCTAACGATTACGCTGCCAGCTCAGGCGCTTCGTTTCGCTCTAGCTTCGGTAGCAGTCCCCGGTAAGCTTGCCATGGCGTTTGCCCTCCGTTCGCTGTGTGAGGTCTCCAGGTATTGTAGCGCTCTATCCACTCAGCCAGTAGTTCCTCCAGTTCCGGGATTGTGTTGTATTCATGCAACAACACCCATTCGTGTTTCACGCTTCTCCATAGACGCTGATATGGCTGCCCATTTGTCAATAGGGTATAGTGGTATCGTTCCATGATCTGTGTAGATAGGATTGTTAGGGGAGTGACGGCAGGATAGAAACGAGGAGAGTATAGCGGCGGGGTGATCTGATTTTACGCAGACGGGTATGCTGACATTCGTGGACTGGTTACGCACAAGTTTTGTCTTCACCGATGGCCTTGGACTTCATCTCGAGTCGAGGGCTCCGTTCGCGTGAGCGAACGTACCTCATAACGTCATCTAGGGTGTGTTTGATAACGGTTTCTTATTGAAAGACGTGTCGCTTTGCGTTAGTCTTGATGAGTATATGGACAAGATCCGCAAGCCTAAGTCGGAGGGCTCGAAAGTGAGAGCCCTAAAAAAATTCACTTAATTCCACGGAGGCGCTCTAACACAGGGCGATAAAGGCGGGCGACCACCGATGAAGATTGAGACCGTGATTCGAGCGCTTCTCTTCCGGCTCCGCGAAGGCTGCCGCTGGAGAGCTTTGAAGATCTTTGGCAAATGGAGTACGATCTATGGACATTGGCGGCGATGGGTTAAGCTGGGTATCTGGGAGAAAGTGCTCAATGAGCTGACTTTAAAAGCACGCGGTAAACTTTGGTCTATTGATTCGACCAGTTGCAAGGTCCACAAGCACGGTCACGGCGCACCGCAAGGCCCTGAGCATGAAGATATTGGGAAAAGCAAGGGTGGCCCGAATACCAAGATTCATGCAATAGCAGATGCCAAGGGGCGCATCGTTGATCTTTTCCTCAGTCCTGGCCATAGAAGCGATTCCCTTTACGGAGAGGCTCTCTGCGACGGTCTGCCGGAAGGAATCACCGTGTTGGCTGACAAGGCTTATGACAAAGATGAACTCATTGAGTTTCTCGAAGATCAAGGCCTTGGACACTGTATACCGAGCAAGAAGAACCGGAAAGTGAAGCGCCCTTTGGATAAAAAGAAATACCGGCTTCGCCACCGAATCGAGAACGCCTTTCAAAGGTTGAAGGAGTTTCGAGCCGTAGCCACTCGTTACGAGAAACTCGGCGATAACTTTCTCGGCTTCGCCACACTGGCAGCGATTCTTGCCTGGATATAGCAATGGTAGATAGTTTTCAAACACACCCTAACGCTGGGCCCATAATGGAAACTTGGCGGGGCACCAAGAAGGTTCAGTTTCGCATCACTCCAGAGGAATCAGCCAAGCAAGTCGATGTCATCATGCAGTCTATCGATAATTCGATCAGCTTACTCTCTCCAAAGAACCTAGCTAATGTCACGAAATCGATTCATTCGGCATTTCCCAAAGGGTCAGCACCTCCTCCCGCCAGTGATCGACCAAAGACGCTGGCTTGGATTTCCAATCAACTAACAAAGGCAATTCAAGAAGCACACAGCGATCTTGGCCCGTATCCCGCATTCCTCTACGCGTCAGCTGCAGTATCAAAGACTCAGGTCCTTAAGCCTGAACTCGAATGCAAAGGCAAAGTCGGCATTAAGATTGGCAATGGACTATTGGTCAGCAACATCAGTTTAGAATCTATGTCTGACGCAAACATAGTATCCAAAGACCACAAGCGCTCCATTGCCACGAAAGAGGTAACGATCAGAGGAGGTGTCGCCATCCGAATCAAAGTAGTGACAAAGTTTCCCGGTGTGATCGAGCTTCCAGGCGAAACTGTATTCTCTGGATGCAGTCAGAGTGTGAAGATCAGCAAGAAGGGTTCAAAAGAGGAAGATCTCACATTTAGAGAAGAATCCGCAGACGCCTCACGACCTCCCGCTCATGACTGAGCTTTCTGGGTAGAGTATTTATCAATGAACGTGTGCGTTCGAAGCTTGCTGGCTCTGCTGTTCTTGGATCGCTGCCGTGATTACCGCAAGGTTCTTATCAGGCGCAGAAGCGAAGGTGATGTAGCCCAGCCCCATCCCTGGAAGGCCATTGTGCCAAAGAATATCACCGGTCTCCGGGTCGAGCCCCCAGAGTTCGCCGCGAGTGGCACTGATGATTGCATTTCCCTCAGAGCTAACATTCACAAATCCTGATCCTTTCAAATGCGTCACCCAAAGTTGTTGGCCCGAGAGACTGTCGAGCGAGATCACCCGTCCTTTGATTCCAATATGTAACCTATGCATGATGACTTTATACCACTTGGGAATCGCCACCGCGATTACAAGTCGCTCATCAGATTGTAGACGAATGGCCGGGCTATGAATCTTGTGGACCAGGAGGGGCCCTCTGGTATCCACTGTGCCCATGAAATCGAAACCTCTCATCTTCATTCTTTGTACTGTTCCGTTGATAGCAATCCCCTTCCTATGCGCAGCGGATCCTAAGGACGGCTTCGTTTCGCTCTTCGATGGCAAGACCTTGAAAGGCTGGCATGTGAGCGCAAAGACCGGCCATTCCAGCGCAAGCGAACACAAGTCAGGCGGGCGTTGGGTCGTGGAAGACGGAGCTATCACTGGCTCTCAGGACATTCCCGGTAATGGCGGGATCGTGATCACTGACGAGCAATTTGGAAACTTCGAAGTTTCGCTCGAGATGAAGAATGACTTCGGACCAGACAGTGGCCTCTTTCTCCGCAGCACCGAAGATGGCAAGGCTTGGCAAGCGATGATAGACTATCACAAGGACGGAAATTTGATGGGCATCTATGGCGAAGGGCTGGATGGCAAACCACACGTGCGGAACTACAATTTCAAAGACAAGGTCACCGAGATCGAGGAGAAGAAGACCGGCGAACATGACGTCGCTCTGCCGATCAAGCCTGAAAGCTGGCCCTACTTCTGGCGTGCAGATCAGTGGAATGAACTTCGCGCACGCATCGTGGGCAACCCTCCTCACATTACCACATGGATCAACGGTGTGCAGATCATGGAGTGGCAGGAGAAAGAAATACGTCATCCAAAGAAGGGCGGCATTGCCCTGCAAGTGCACGGCGGCGGCGATCAGACGGAAGCGTATGTTCGCTACCGAAACATCCGCGTGAAGCGCTTAGATTGATGTCGTTTGTAAGTATTCTTGACTTGTCAGCGCTGCCATCACTGACGATGACACGGCATGGCTTCATCCCCGAGCATTTGGAAACGCTTTCGATTTCGTATCGAGGCGCTTTGCTTGCGGGCCATGGTCCAGATTATTCCGTGGCTGCCCCGCTCTGGTCTCCTACGATTGGGCCGCGTTCTGAGCTTCTTGGCTTATCGCTTCGATAAGCGCGGGCGCACGATTGCCGATGACAATCTTGGCGTGGTCTTTCCTGACAAAGACTGCACAGAACGCGCGAGATTGATTCGTTCATCCTACTTCCATCAGACGATGAGCGCGCTCGATCTGATGTGGGCCCCGCGCAACCTTTCGGTTAGCAGTTCGCCTGATCTTGTTCGCTACACGTTTGAAGACGAGAGCGACTTTGAGAAGATCGGCACGGAAGCGGCCATTTGGGTCACACCGCATTATGGGACTTTTGAATGGCTCTCTATCGAATGGTCGCTCAGCCATGATCTCAAACCAGTCATCGTGGCTGAGGATTTCCGCAATCCAGCGCTCACTCCTATCTTCAAAGCTTTACGCGAGTACTCTGGAAACACGATCATTCCCCAAGAGCGCGCCATGATGCGTCTCCTAAAACACGTGAAGCGAGGCGGACAGACAGCCTTCCTCACAGACTTGCGAGTCAAGCCTAGCAAAGCATCAACGATCATCGAGTGCTTCGGCCTGAAGACCAGCGTGACCATTCTCCACGCCTTTCTGGCGAAGCAAACGGGCGCACCTGTCATCCCCGTGATCTGCCTGCCGCAGCAAGATGGCACCTACCACTTTCACTTTCACAGGCGCCTTACCATAGCCTCTGACGCTACTCCTCAGGAGATCGCTCAACAGTGCTGGGATGTGTTTGAGAGCACCATTCGCGATGATCCAGCACCCTGGATGTGGATGTACAAGCACTGGCGTTATCTTCCGACAGACGCTCCAATCCCCTACCCTTTCTACGCTTCGGAATCAAAAGCCTTTGCCAAGGCCGAGGCTCAGCTGAAAGATCAGGCATGAACAACCCAGCGTTTCCCACCATTGGTTTTATTGGCATCGGCGTCATGGGACGCTCCATGGCGGAGCACCTTCTCCATGCCGGCTATCCCCTGCATGTTTACAACCGCACCCAATCGAAGGCAGACGATCTCATTTCCGAAGGCGCCCATTGGCAAGACTCGCCAGCAGACGTAGCCAAGCTATCTGACATTCTCATCACCGTCATCGGATTTCCTCAAGATGTCGAAGCCGTCTATCTTGGCCCCGATGGGATCATCGCCCATGCCAAGAACGACGCCATTCTCGTAGACATGACGACCTCAAGTCCGAAGCTCGCACAACAGATTGCCAAAGCAGCAGGCGGGCGTGGCTTGCAATCGCTCGATGCTCCTGTGTCGGGTGGCGATCTTGGGGCACGAGAAGCTCGCCTTTCTGTCATGGTAGGTGGTGAAGAATCCGCCTTTGAGAAGGTGAAGCCCATCTTCGAGGTCTTGGGGAAGAACATTACTTACCAGGGCCCCGCAGGAAGTGGTCAGCACACGAAGATGGCCAATCAGATCGCCATCGCTTCTGGGATGCTGGGCGTATGTGAAGCCGTCATCTACGCTGAACGCGCCGGACTCGACGCCCGGCGCGTGCTCGAAAGCATCTCTTCTGGCGCTGCTGGGAGCTGGTCCCTCAATAATCTCGCCCCAAGGATCATCGCTGATGACTTCGATCCCGGATTCTACGTAAAGCACTTCATCAAGGACATGGCGATCGCCCTGCAGGAAGCAGAAGCTATGGGGCTAGACTTTCCTGGCCTAAGCACGGCAAAAGCAGCCTATGAGAAACTAGCTGCTGAGGGTGGAGAAGACCTCGGCACACAAGGACTTTACAAACTCTATCGAACTCGCGACTAGAAAGCGCGACCGGGACGCTTGACAGACCAGCGCCTGGCCCGTAGAGAACGCTCCCCAACACAACAGCAACTATAGAAGACCATGGCTACGATTGATATTATCCTGCGCGAGAAGATTGAAGGACTGGGAGCTGAAGCGGACGTCGTCGGCGTACGCCGCGGTTTCGCTAGAAACTACCTCATCCCCACTGGCAAAGCCATGGAGGCTACCCATACGAACAAGTCTCAGCTGGAGAACCTCAAGCGTTCCCGTGCTGTGCGTGAGTCCAAAGAGCTCGACGAGGCCCAGGCCATCGCAGCGAAAGTGGCTAAAGTTCGCATGAAGTTGACCATTTCTCTCGGCCAAGGCGGCAAAGCTTTCGGTTCCATCACGACACAGCAACTTGCGGAAACGCTTTCTGATCGTGTGAAGACCAAGATCGACCGTCACCAGATCCAACTGGACAAGGCGATCAAGGGCACCGGCAAATTCGAGATTCCTGTGAAACTCCACCCAGAGATCAGCGCCAAGCTTCGCTTGGAAGTGATTCCTGAGGAGAAGGAAGAAGAAGCAGGCGACAAGTAAGTCAGCTCTTTATCCATTCGATTTTATAAAGAAGCTCTGGGCGAAAGCTCAGAGCTTCTTTTGTATCTACCACTTGCTAAAAAGTTTTTAAAAAGTTTACCGGCACAATGCGCGGTTTCTAGAGTTCGTGGTCTTGCGCAATCTGGTCTTCCCCCAGGATAGTGGACACGAATCGGATAGATCGCTTTGTTAGTTTAGTTGAGATTTCAGGTTCTTAAAGTGCTGATTGAGAAAAGTTTCTGGGGACTGGTTTCCAAGCGAGCTGTGCCGACGCTTGTGATTGTAGAAGGTCTCAAGGTAATCGAAGATTCTTCGCCGAGCTTCGTCTTTCGTGTCGAAACAACAATCTGCGGGAAAGGACTCCCGCTTCAAACTAGCAAAGAAGCTTTCGTTGGCCGCATTGTCGTAGCAGTACCCTTTGGCGCTCATGCTCTGAGTTAGTCCGTAGAGAGCTACCAGCTTGCGAAATTCCTTACTCGTGTACTGACAGCCGCGATCAGAGTGGAAAATTGGCTGCCTGCCTCGTGGACTGGTCACCATGGCTTTGGCCAGAGCGCTTGTCACAAGAAAGGTATGCATGGATTGTGCAATGCTCCAGCCCACGACAGCACGGTTATAGAGGTCGATGACGACTGCAAGATAAAGCCAACCCTCTCGGGTGGCTACGTAGGTAATGTCACTGACATAGACCTTGCCAGGAGCCTCTGGAGGACCAACTGATGCGAGCACATTGGGAGAAGCCTTCTGAGTGGGATCTTGAGTCGTCGTCTTCGGGCGAAAAGTAGCTTTGTGGCGGGCTTGTAGCCTGTTCTTCGCCATGAGTCGAGCGACGTGGTTCTCCGAGCAAGACAGCCCATGCTCTTCGTTGAGTTCTGTGGTCATGCGTGGACTGCCGTAGGCTTTGAGATGACGATCATCATGAATCTCTTTCATCTTGGAAACGATGGCTTCGTTGTGTCTGGCGCGCTTCGAAGGAGGGCGTTTCTTGGCAGCGTAGTAGCCACTCCTGGAAATGCCATAGACCTCGCAGAGTTCGTTCACTTGATAGCCTTCCACCCGCATCCTATCAATCAATGCATGCCTAGCTGCGGGTCCTCCGCTAGGATGCTGGCCGCCCTTTTTAGGATCTCGCGTTGCCTCTTGAGCTTGGCATTCTCCTGCCGGAGTCTCTGGTTGTCGTCCCACAGTTCCTTGGCACTCGCTACGGGATGGCCGTTGTCGCCTACGGCTCCTCCGCCCATCCCTTCGCTCGCACCAAGGAACTGGTTCTTCCAATTGCGCAAGCTAGCGACGCTCACGCCCAGCTCTCGGGCGACTTGTGACAGAGGCTGGTCACTGCTTCTCAAGAGGTCTACCGCTCCTTCTCGAAACTCTTTTGTATAGGTCTTTCTTCTTTTTGACATGGTCTTCATCTGGTTGTGTCAGACCTGTCCGATGGTGTCCATCAAATCTGGGGAACTTCAATCGGCTCCCTGGGATTCATATAACGGCTATATGTTTGCCCATCCTGAAGAAGAGCAAATATTGTTTTCTCAAGCGCCCTGACAACTTCACATCGAATCAAGAGCTGAAACTTGGAGAACTTCTCCAGTACAACCTGAGAAGCGTCCGAGCCTACCTGCTGAAAGAGAGCTTTCGAGCACTGTGGGAATATGATTCAATCCGATGGGCGAAATGGTATTGGAAGAGCTGGAGCGCTCGGGCCATGCGTTCGAAACTTGACCCGATTAAGAAGTTCGTAAGGACGATGCGCAACCACGAAGACCTAATCTTCAACTACTGGGCAGCACGAAAGGAGTTCAATTCCGGTGTCGTGGAAGGCCTGAATCGCAAAGTGAATGTTGTCACAAGAAAGGCCTACGGCTTTCGCAGCGAGGACGTCTATAGAATCGCCTTATTTCACACACTGGGGGACCTGCCTGAGCCCTGAGCCACCTGTGACCCACAGATTCTGCTGAAGACTGAAGAAGCCTTATTTTTAATGCAAAGGGGCTCTGGGCGATACGCTCAGAGCCCCTTTCTTTTGGCAATAGATGATGCGCAGAAATTTTAAAAAATACTCTTGCAAGAATCGGATAGCCATGTTTTTTTGGCTCTCCGTCAAGTTTGCTGGATGGAGAGCTGCCGAAATTTCAGCCAGGCGTAGTCCATGTTAGTGATTCCGCAGGCTCGATGCACCACTCTTGAAACAAGGTTGTTGAATCCTTCAATCTTTCCCGACGTGATGCGGTGCTTGCAGAATGCCACGATCTTGTCGGCTCCCTTGCGAAAGCCCTTGGCCAACCTTTTGAAAGGAGTCAGCTCGCTCGCCTCCGCCATGTCGCACCACTGCTCAAGAGCCTTCCTAGCACTACCCGTGTAGCTGTAGGTGTGCACCACTCGAAACTGTTCTTTCAGATAATGGGCTGTTGCGATGTCCTCATTGATCTCTTGGATGGCTGCCAGTTTTTCACTGCCTTTGTCATCAAGGTTCTCCTCGTTTGCTAACAAGATGAATCGATTTCCTTTGATGAAGGGCTTGTCTTCTTCGCTCGCCTTTCTCCATTCTTGCCGACGGACTTCATCAACGGCGGCGTTGAGATTGAGGCGCAAGTGAAAACGATCATAGACGACCGCAGCCCCAGGAATCTGCTCGCTCAAGACGCTTTGATACGAGCCTGCGCGGTCGATACAGGCAGCCTCAATCGACTCTCTCTGTCTTTCCGTTAGCTTTTCAAAGAAGGACTCCAAGCTTGCCTTCTTCTTACCTTCCGCCATGTGCAAAAGCTCACCGGTCTCGCCATTGAGAACAAGGGTCACGTAGCCATGCCTTCGACGAACCGATTTCTCGTCGATGATGATCACGCGCAAGTCATCAAGGTTGGGTTCCGGTAGATCTTCTTTGAGAACAGCCATATCATAGCGGCGAACGGTTGATTCTCCGAGGCTCATCATCTCAGCAACAGCAGTCACTGGGGCATACCTTGCCATTTCGCTAACCCTTCTCATCAATCGCCAGGTGGCATCTTTCGTAGGATGGACTTCCTTCGGGCGAGTCGTAAAGAAGAACTGACACTTTCGACAGTGGCCTTGAACTACGGGGAAATTCAAATAGACGATGAGACCACTTGCCACAGGAAGATCTGCCACAGATTGTCGCAGACAGCGGTGCTTTGGGAGGCGGTTTCCACAGTTCGGGCAACGGGGCCCACAGCGACCATCGAACTCAAGGTTTACTTGCGCCCCAATCTTCTGGCAGCTAATCTTGTCGACGACATACCCGTCGAAATCGTATAAGGCTTTGATGTTCAGGACTTTCACAACCCTGACCTCAAGCTGATCTTGGCGGGTTTGTCACCTATTCTGTTAGGAATTCATCCAGCAAACTTGACGGAGAGCCGTTTTTTTTAGTCTAACTTGCATTGGATGTGCTAGACCTGTCAGACGGATAGGCAGGCTAAGTAGATTTGCCTGTTAGAGGCAGCTCGAGTGATGTGAGGAATGCTCATGTTAAACCTTAACGCAATATGATAAGATGAATACTTCTCAATATAACCTATTAACAAGAATCTACGCTCTTACGATATTTTCAGCGCTAAACATCTTTGCAAGTGCCGCTACATTCACTGTGACGTCTTCAGCAGATTCAGGGCCTAATACATTACGGCAAGCTATTGTAGAAGTCGGCACGCATACCAGTATTTATGATACTATAGAAATCCAGGTTCCAACCATCACGCTTACCTCCACCCATATCATTGAGATCATATCTTATAAAGATGTTACTATTGAGTCAACCGTCCCTGGAGGGACCACAATAAATTGGTATCGTCCGAAATGTGGGGGGCTAACTGACCACATCAACGCCAAGCAGGACAATGATAGCGTTGCCAGCAATCTGCTTTCGGCCTTCCCAGTGTTCCTGCCAACCGCTCGGATTCAAGATTCGTGCAATCACCATTCGCGCCATCTTGGCTGCACCTGATTCGCTCCACCCAAACGCGATCTTCTTCAATCGACGTCCGATCTCTCGCATGAGTCGCTCAATCAACGACGTTGTTCGTGGGCAGCGGATTCCGAGTTCTAACCAGGTCCCGAGATAGGTGAACAGGTGGCGTTTGGCATTCGACACGTAGTTCGCCGCCACTTGGTATCCCTTCGTATCCAAATCCTCGATAAACTGATCCAACTCTCTTTCCACTTTCTCGTAGCGCTCTAGCAATTCCGCTTTGTCTCCCTCGCTGATTTCATCCACCGAACCCTTTGGCAATTCAATCGCGATCAACTGGCTGAGCTTCTTCGATTGGATCTTGCGCTCCCTCAGCGGCGCCTCGTCCTTCCACATCGAGAAGCCGAGGTCTCTGGGCAAATGCCAGTGACAGCGCTGCACTCCATCTGCCAGATGCTCTAGCCCTTCGACCATTCCAGGTTCGCCATCGACCACCAAATTATCTGCCAGCGGACGGTCTTTCTTCGCAGCATCTTCAGGATCAAGAATGGTGGCCCCTATCTCCGTCCAACTCTTGTCCGACCACACTCCCATTGGAAGCGTATTCCCCTTATCATCAACGCCTATCATCACCTTCAGTTCTCCACGATTGCTCCCTCCCGGGTTCTCGGGACGTTTCTTATACCCAGTGCCATCCGGTAGGATCTGAGCGAACTCAAACTCTAGCTGTTGCGCTACTGCGTCGCACGGAGTGGCTTTGATCCAATCGTGAGCTGTGCTCTTGGGGATCTCAAGATTACCAATGATCTTCATGTGCTGACTCATCCGTCGGTAGCTCTGTTCCGTGATGACTTCACTGACGATTTGCTCAAGCTCCACGGTCTTCTTCTGATAGCGTTCCAGTTTGAGAAAGTTAGCCAACGGAGCCTGTGTCTTTCGACAGTTCACGCACCGTAGATGTCGGCAGCCAAAGGCCAACAAGCCGATGCTCGTTCGTATCTTGCGTGGCTTCACCCCTTTGGATTCCAAAGAGGGATCACCGCAGCAGGAGCACAGGTGAGGCTGAGAACGGCTATCTTGGCGATGGATTCCAACACTGATGGACTCATCAATGAGTCGGAGGAGGAGCACGACGAATCCGGGTAATCCTTCGGAATCGAACAGGGCCTTGATCTTGGCAACCAGTTCATCGAGAGAGCAACCTTGATCGGAAATGCTGTTGGCAACTTTGAGGGCAAGAGTATACTGCAAGGGCTTGAGTCTGTGGTTAATGTCAGTGGGTAATCTTTACCCCACACAGGCTCAAGCGCTCAACTCTTTCCAGCCTGAAATCCGGTTAGCCCCCCATTTCCCGGACGATACCAATAAATTGCACGTATTCTGACAATACCAGTAAGCGTTCAATTATACTTCGTTTAGCGGGTCGTGAACTTGAACTGCGGCGACTCAAGTTTACGAAAAGCGTTATAATCGGGGACGTTTCTGATTTCCTTGCAGTTGAATGCGATTTCCAGGGTGATCACGAGTCAGCTAGTGGGTTGGGTGTTTTTAATAGTGGACCGGGATATAAGGGTAGAATGGATGTGGATCTGCTCAGTTGTAAGTCGCACGACACACATGAAGACGGGGTGCAAGTTAATCGTTGGGGATTTGGAGACTTAGATTTTTACGCAAATAACTGCAGATTTGATTCCGCAGGAGATGAAGGCTTGGAGCTACACCAAACTGGAGCCGGGTTTTTGAAAATATACATGTTTAATTGTTACTCTGCAAATTGTGGGCTGCAGCAAAATGGAAGTAACTTTAACTTCAAGGAAGAAGACTCTGGTGACCTCATTGCGAGAGTCAATTATTGTTCTGCAACAACATCCAGTGATAGTAATTTTGAATTCAAGGAATCCGGAAGTGGTAGCGTCAGTATGGCGGGATCTAGCGGGATGTCATACGTTTCGTGTAGTGGTGCAGCAAAAGAAGCAATTCAGATAAAGGGAGAAGATAGCGGTGGGGGGAAATATATATCTCGGAAATGTTACTGCCACAAATGCCCAACAAGAGGGTGTAGAGGTTAAGTTTGAGGATTACTCTAGCACCTATGTTCGTGTTACGTGCTCGAACGTGAAGTGCAATTCTAACGGCGGCTATGGTTTTAGTATCATATGCGAGCAGCCATTGAGCACGAGTTTCGGATCAGGCTGCCGATTCGTTGGAAACGGATGGTACGGTGTAGCGATATATGGCGGCTGAGACCAGTTATCCCCTATCTTTTACTAATGTATTCTGCCAGAATAATGTCGGCGGTGCTGTAGCTGCTGTTGAAAAGAGAGTCACATTGATGATGTACTATCAGAGAAAAAAATTACTGTGATGATATACCATCAGGGAAAAGAGTCACTGTAATGATGTACTTTCAAAGAAAAGAGTCACTGTGATGATGTACTATCAGTGAGAAGGAAACACTGCTATGATGTACTTCCAGAGAAAAGAGTCACTGATATGATGAACTATTTGAGAAAAGATTCATTGTTATGATGTACTATCAGAGAAAAAAAAGTCACTGTGATGATGTACTATCAGAGAAAAGAGTCACTATGATGATATAGTATCGGGGAAAAGAGTCACTGTAATGATGTACTTTCAAAGAAATGAGTCACTGTGATGATGTACTATCAGAGACGAGAGTCACTGTGATGATGTATTATCAGTGAAGAAAGTCACTGTGATGATGTACTATCAGAGAAATGAGTCACTGTGATTATGTACCTTCAGAAAAAGAGTCACTGTGATAATATTCTATCATAGAAAAGATTCACAATGATTATGTACTATCAGAGAAAAGAGTCACTCTGATGATGTACTCTCATAGAAAAAAGTAAATGTGATGATGTACTATCATGGAAAAGATTCACAGTGATTATGTACTATCAGGGAAAAGAGTCACTGTTATGATGTACGTTCAAAGAAAAGACTCACTGTGATGATGTACTATCATTGAAAAGAGTCACCGTAAAGATGTTCTTTCAAAGAAAAGAGTCACATTGATAATGTACTATCTAAGAGAAGAGGCACTGTGATGATGTACTCACAGAGAAAAGAGACACTGTAATGAAGTACTATCAAAGAAAAGAATTATTGTGATGATATACTATCAGGGAAAAGAGTCACTGTAATGATGTACATTCAAAGAAAAGAGTCACTGTGATGATGTACTATCAGTAAAAAGAGTCAATGTAATGATGTACTTTCAGAGAAAAGAGTCACTGTGATGATGTACTATCAGGGAAAAGAGTCACTGTAATGATGTACTATCATAGAAAAGAGTCACATTGATAATGTACTATCAGAGAAAAGAGTCACTGTGATGATTTACTCACAGAGAAAAGAATCACATTGATGATGTACTATCAGAGAAAAGAATTACTGTGATGATGTACTATCAGAAAAGAGAGTCACTTTGATGATGTACTATCAGAGAAAAGAATTACTGTGATGATATACCATCAGGGAAAAGAGTCACTGTAATGATGTACTTTTAAAGGAAATAGTCACTGTGATATGTCCTATCAGGGAAAATTGTCACTGCAAAGATGTACTTTCAAGGAAATGAAGCACTGGAAAGATGTACTTTCATGGAAATGAGTCACTGTGATGATGTACTATCAGAGAAAAGAGTCACTGTGGTGTTGTACTAACAGAGAAAACAGTCACTGTGATGATATATTATCAGGGAAAAGAGTCACTGTGATGATGTACTATCAGAAAAGAGAGTCACTTTGATGATGTACTATCAGAGAAAAGAATTACTGTGATGATATACCATC
>CANNZV010001033.1:0-188363 GCA_947561585.1 Caprella mutica
CTATATCACTTCAATTCATCTTCTACCACAAAATTCTACAAATTTGGCTCAATATGAAGGAGTTATCCATCTTCTATTCATCCTCAAAAAATGATCACAATTCTTCCACATTTCTTGTGTTTCTTCTCTGAGTACAGTCTCCAATTATTATCCAAACAATCTCAATTCGATTGAGGTGAGGACTCTGTGTAAGCCAGCTCATTAGAGCAATTTCTTCATCTTCTAATAGAGTCGTAACTTTTTATCTGAGTAGTAGGGTACGTTGTCCTGCTTGAAACTCTGTGGTTGAAGGTCAGCTGCTTGTTGATAGGGTTTCCATCATCACTAGAATGTACTTTCGACCACTGATCAATCGACCAAACGACCTACTCATGACAAAACACAAGTATCACTTTCCGTTTCTTTTTTGAGATTGAAAGCTTCGATGCAGGGAAAAATTATTGCAAACCAACTTGTTGAAGTCGAAGCGAAAAAGTAGACTGGGACACCGCACAACCAGACATGGCATCTATCTCACGAAAAATTTGACCAGAAGTGTTGAAACTACCTTGCAAGATACTGTGAAGACTTGCATAATCTTCTCTCAGCAATGCTTTGGGAAGTCTACCATTCTTCGGTTTGGAATCAACAACTCAATACTGCTTATGTTGAGCCACAATATGTTGCACAATCCTTTTGGTCCTTCATGTGGCAATAGAAATCTCTTGCAACGACAATTAGAGACTGTATCAGAGGGGAAACTTGTGGACATTTCTTGAGGATGAATAATAGATGGATAACTCCTTCATATTGTGCAAAATTATTAGAATTTTGTTGTAGAAGATGTATTGAAGTGATATAGCAAAGAATATTTGTCCAAATGCTTTGAAATTTCATACGAATACATTTAAGTTCTATATGAATATACGTGCAAAATTTCAATAATGTGTGTTTTGTACTTTTTATGAAATTGAAGATTTAGATAACTTGTTTTTGCCTACCCTTATATTTTGTCCGCTACTGTATTTAGATTTATACTAATAAAATTTCGTTATACATAATTATTAATATTAACCTCTAGTATAAATACTAATTACTCTAGTTAGTATTTCACCTAAGGTTAGGTTAGCGGTCCGGTTGGGGTAGGGGAGGGTCACGATAAATCAAATTATTTTTCCTACTTTGTTATTACTTTATTTTTTTGTTCAAGTCCCTTCCGCGTGAAAAATCGACCCATCCGATGACAGAGGCTGAGAATAAAATAACGGCAATTATTTTACAAATTCAAAATCATAAAACGCTTTAGTTGTTTTACCTAATTGAATTAATGAAAAATGTAGTCAGAAATATCAATTTTTGGGTTGGTTCTATAAATTGAGTGTCTTAAAATATCCTCATATTTCACAAGTCATCTTATTTTCAATTGGTTATATATTGGTCTTAAGTCATTCCATGTGTCCTCTTATACCTAAATATCCTCTTGTTCCTAAGTTTCCTTTTAAAAACTTCAATGTCGAGTATAGATAGAATCTTGATAATATACAGGGTGAACCACGAAAAAGTGTACCCAAATTTAAATTCGCATATTTCAATAACTATTAAAGGTACAGTTTTCTTTCAAGTATCATTTTGTTTGTTGAACCCTTCTCCATCTGCAGTATAGCTTTCATAAAGTTATATATTTCTTGTGCATTAAATAACGACTTAATTGATGGGTGGTGCAAATGGTCAGAAAACGGACAATGACGTAACTTAAAACAATAAAAATATCTTTATTAGACAAAATCCCCTTTAATAAAACAGATTTATTTCCAGGTTTTCGAGACATTTAATCTCGAAAATTGAAGATTTCCAGATATTTAATCCATTTATTCTAACAGAAAAATTTATCTTTTTTAAAAAGGAGTTGCGGCCTGAACGACCCTAGCTGTTAAAATTCAAACTTATTCCTTCATTTTTGTACTTTACTTAAACACTTTTCTCCAGATTGTCAATATTTTATAAATGGAATAGTTATATGAATATTCTTAAAATATAGAAATAAATCTGGTTTTTTTTTAATGGGGATTTTGTCTAATAAAGATATTTTCAATGTTTGAACTTACTTCATTGTCCGTTTTCTGACCATTTGCACCACCTATCAATTAAGTCGTTGTTATATTCACAAAAATTGTGAATAATAATTAATGCAAATTTAACTGTGGATGGAGGAGGGTTCAACAAACAAAATGATACTTGAAAGAAAACTGTACCTTCAATATTTGTTGAAATATGCGAATTTAAAGTTGGGTACACTTTTTGTGAGTCACCCTGTATAAATATTACATTAAGTACATGATTCTTTTCCCTCAAAAATATTAAATTATATAATGAACATAACTAAATAAAACTCATATAACTCATTCAGAATATTATTCACCATTTATCATAATTGCCAAAAACCGACTGCCAAAAAAGTAAACTGCTATTATTTCAAAGGTAGGTAGGCATTAATAATTATACCCGCCTGGTGATTGTGAAGATGTGAATTTAAATGAAGTTGCTTCCTTTCTTAATAGTTACATTAAACAAAATGCTCTTTTATTTGATATTACTTTGGATTAAAAATTAGGATGGAAATTATATGAAATGAATTTGTGAAATGAAGAAAGAATGAGCGGTGATAGATATAATGTTAATTATTGTTTTAAAAGGGTAATAAATGGGAATAAAACATATTAAAATTATGTATGTATAATTCAACGTAGAATTTAATTTATACACATTTTCTTTATTGTATGATATTGAAATTCTAAAAGAAAAGAAAGTATGTAGTATAACTATAATATTTTAGATATTATTGGAAATTATTTGTAAAACATGTCATTTTTAAAACAAGTCACGAAAACAAATGAGAATCTATTTGCGATTGAGGACATGTAGAATGTAGATCTAGGTAGGGTAAATTGCAAGTTATCGGACAGCTCCACATCTTTGGTTATATAAGAACCTACCTATACAATTTAACATCCTAACTTGTTATTCAATAGGTTTTAGCTTATATGGCCATAAATGGGAACCGTCCGATAACTCGGAACTTCCTAAATAACTAGGTTTTTAGTTATAAAAGTTATGTAATATGGCGGGCACGAACTCTATTCTTGTAATGAAATAGGGTCACTCACCTTCATTTCGCACGGGTAGTAGTCTACCATATTATATAATTTCAATAACTGAACTATATGCTTCATTTCTTAAATTATTTATCAGTTTTCTCTTATAGTATATCTTTCATCAAATTAGTAATCTTTTCACAAATTATTGCGTATTTTAACAAAATTATGAAAATGTTAACCAAAGTGAAGCTAGCGTTCACGTGGCGAGTGTTGCTCAGTGCACGCGGTCACATTGTGAATGCATGCAATGCACGTGTTACAGATAAATGCAGCAAGCAAGAGGAGTTGCCAACCATTCTTAAAAAGAAACGCATAAATTTAGCCTAGTCACGATTAGAAACATATTTACTTGATTATAATTAGTGTATGTTCATTTTATAGAGATAGATTAAATGGTCTGTATTGTATTTACATAATTACATTATACCTACTTAGGTACATTGTCCTAATTTTCGGTTAGGTAATATTCATTTTTCCGTCACACCATCGGTCCAATACCCCATTTTGTCCGACAACTTTGCAGTTTATTTCTGATATTACATCATATATATGTATATCGGAACCCCATTTCAGGTCATTAAAAAATCATAAAGTGTGTATTTCAACAAACTAGCGGATACAACAAACTACATCACGTTTTAATATACAAAAAGTGTCGAACCAGTGGGGTGGCGCAAGGTTCATAGACTATAGTCTATGAACCTTGGGGTGTCGGACTATTGAAGAGTTCACCCTATTTTTCACCTGTGTTCTATATCCTAAATATTAATGAGGTTTCTAGCCTCATTAGCAAGTCTGTGCTACATATAAATAAATATCTCCAACTGTCAACAGGAACTATTTACAAAAACATTTAAACAGAATTTTATAATTGTGTATTTCTTTAATTATTCCAACCAACCTAAATACTACCTACCTAGATATTTTTTTCTGTTATCAAACGGTTCCACATTTTAAGTTATATAAGAAAATAGAATACAAAAATTTAATTTTATTGCTTTCTTATATGATCGAAACGTGGAACCATCCTATAACTCAGAACTGAATATAAATTGTTTTATGTTCAATAAATGAAACGAATCACAATAAACAAAAGGTAATAAATTTGATATGAAGTACCTAAAGAAATTCTCTTACAGTCGTAATAGTCATTTTTGGCAACAGTTGCCGTTTTATTGGTCATATAACTCAATAGAACTCATTTCAGGTGATAAAAATCAGCTGAGTCATCGACACTGACGTAATAATATCTTAGAGAGGAAATTAGGTACTACCTAATTACCATTAGGTACTACCTAATGGTAATTAGGTACTACCTAATGGTAATTAGGTACAATGTTACCATTTGTCAGTTGAATTGTCTAAATTATTTAAAAGTAACTAATATTTTATCATCTATAATCCAATATTCTAGGAGGTGCACCGAACTGTGAGTAGCGAGTATTGAGTCAAAAAATGAGAGTGCGAGTATAAAAATGCGAGTGACAGTCAAAAAGAGATATTGTGAGTGAGTATTTTGAAATGCGAGTGGGAAATTTAAAATGCGAGTAGGAATTTCTAAAATTAATATTTTAGACTAGTTAATATGAATCGTACGTGGTCACCACCTGTGGGTCACATTTATATTATTTGAGTGTGGTTAGTGTACTCTAATAGTATTCTCATGGTATAATATTAAAATGCAAACTTCAAGATACATAAATCTTTTAGATTTTTGTGACATGAATCCGTTAATGTAGTTCACTGTATCCGCTAGTTTGTTGTACTGCACACGTCATGATTGGTTAATGACCTGGCAGGGGGGTTCGGGGGGCGGCATGCCCCCCTATATACGTATTTTTAACAGTGAGGGAATCACGTAATCGAAGGCAAAAAAAAATCCCACTCACAATTCCCACTCGCAATATTTTTTCATGTCACTCGCAATTCATCTCTTGCACAAGCGGGGGTTACACTTAACAAACAGCAATTTTATGCACTATGAAATATTTTTGGTAGTAGGGTACTAAGTTCCAAGTTATTGGTTGGTTCTACATTTTCGGACACGTCAGAAAAAATATTATAATTATTATTATAATATGGAACCGTGAACTAACACTAAAATAGGACATGTTGAATTTCTGAACCAATTGAACCAATTGATTTCTGAACCAATTGAACCAATTGATTTCTGAACCAATTGAACCAATTGATTTCTGAACCACCAATTTTGATGTTATTTTTAGTTACCGTGAAATAATCACAAAAAAATGTCTCCGTTTTCTATGTCTACGAACGGTTCTTATTTCGAAACATGACTCGAAATAAGTACCACTTTTGTTAAAGCGAGGTGTACTTAAAGCGAGGCCTTCCTGTAAATGAAAAAGTTCCAATTTAGATGCAGCAGCCTGCATAGAATTTACTATAGATACGTTTAGTAGGATATTTACAAGACTTAATCTTTCATTTTCAAATCCAATTCCAGCTCTCATAGTGTAGTGGTTATCACGTCTGCTTTACACGCAGAAGGTCCCAGGTTCGAGCCCTGGTGGGAGCAAAGAACGGCTCACATTTTGTGGTTAGCTTTCCACCGTGAAGTTATCTGAAATTAGAAACAGGATGTAAAATGCTCGCACTGATCAAAAATCCAATACCAATAACATTCGGTCAGGCCTGAAGTAATTCCTACGGGTGCTGAATGAGAACGTCCACTAAGGCTCGGTTCTACCTTAAGTGCAGGGTACGGATATAAGCCCACGGACACGAACCTCCCTTTTTATCTTTATATAAGAAAAAGTTATGATTACTTTGAATCTTTCAACATAGATGGCAGTGACGGCACTGCACACTGCATGATTATTTAACGTATGGGAGGTGAAGGGCTCATGTCCTACACCGTTCAGGCCATAAAAATGGCCTCCTCTTTTTGTCATAATGGATTAGAGTTGGTGGGATTAGGGCTTGTTGCGGTGCATTCTACTTTAAATGAACCAAAAAAGACGAAATCAAAGTTTCACAGTGCTAAATCAGTATCAGTACGCGGCTAACCCTGATAACTGACCTGATCACTCACCATTCACCCTCAGTTTTCCCTTCAAAAGCCCTTAAGCCACGCCTCGAAAATCAAGCTTCACCTGATTTGCATCCGGCCAACTGACAGTCAGACTGACAAGCCTCGAATAACCCCATTCACAATCAGTTTTACCAAGCCTGAAGGAATTCCTTGAGGCAAAACTGACCGTGAATGGTCGGCCCGCTTAAGAATCTCAATGATAGGGATAATAGATCAATATTAAAAGTGACGTTTTGAAAATTACCTCCAATTGTTTATTTACATTTTTTTTCCATTTTTCAATCTGCAACAATTTTTGTGAGTTTTAAGAAAATGGGCACCATTTTCATTATATAAAACCGTTATTGACTAAATTTTGTAATTCTACATTTCCAAAAACAAACTTTTACTAATTGTAATACTTGTAGATATTTTAAAATTGATCTGAGTACCTACATGACGATACATTTGTAATATTTGAAAATGATAGAAATTTAGAAAACTGTGATTTGTTAAATTGGCATCATTTACATAATAATATATCCCATCCTAGAATAATTAAATACAGCCCGAAAAGGTTCTGTTGACAGCAGGAATTTATATTAGGGCTTGAAATAGTTGTTCTGTAATCTGTATACAATTTTTTTTCAATAAAATTAATATCCTTAATATCCTCAAATTGTTTTCAATTCACGATCCGAGTGATGTTTGTATTCAATGATTAAGTTTACAATTTTGATACTCAATATATGTGTAGAAATTATTTTAATACAATTACCCATTTCAAGTAGAATGATAATCAAACCAACTTGTCTTCAATTTTCCAGTTAAATATCAGCTCTCATAGTGTAGTGGTTATCACGTCTGCTTTACACGCAGAAGGTCCCAGGTTCGAGCCCTGGTGGGAGCAACTTTTGGACAGTCATTTCCACTTGAATTGGGGATAATACATACTTTCGCATACTGGTAAATTCCTTTGAATATTCTTTTAAGTGGAAAACGAACTTTATATCACTCTTATTAGGATCAGTTGTTAAAAAAGTTTCTTATATGAAAACCGGTTTAGAAAGTTTACGACTGTCAGTTTGTAACTCAGCCACTGAGGCAGCAAGCCAAATGAACTCTTGGACAAGAAATGAAGCGGAGAGAGTGAAGAAGAGAGCAAAGGAGAATAACTGGAGAATGATTGGAGATGTCCTGGAGCCTTGGAGGCCGACTTTCTAGACATAAAGAAATTACAATGCATCTTGGATAAGGGAAACAGTGATAAGAGAAATGAAGGATCCTATTCGATTAAAGATAAAAAATCCTCTAGTCTAGGAGGAGGAAATCGCTGAGAGATGGAAGGAATACTTTAGTGATTTTTTTATTTAGGGATAGTGAAGAGAAGGAACAAAATGCTACTAGTAGAGATTCTGAAAGCTTGAAATGATGGAGTGATCGAGCAGATGACTAAATTATTCAATATTTCTTTCTGAACTGGAGGTGTACCTTTAGTCTAACAAGAAGGGAGATGCAACCATTTGTGATATAATCATCGTGGTATAACACTGATGGCTCATACGGGTAAGATATATTCAAGATATTGGTATATACAGGGTGTCCCAGAAAAAGTGTACCTAACTTTAAATTAGTACATTTCAACAACTTTTGAAGGTACAGTTTTCTTTTGTTTGTTTGACCCTTCTCCAATCACAGTTATTTTTTCAAATTTTTTATTCAATTTTGTGAATATTATAACGATTTTATTGATGGGTGGACAATGAAGTAAATTCAAGCATAAAAACTATCTTCAGTAGACATCAATCACTTAAATAAAATATATTTATTTCCAGGTTTTAAAAGCATACAAATAACAATTCCATTTATAAAATATTGACCATATGGAGAGATGTGCCTAATTACAAAGAGTCGTTCAGGCCACCCCTACAAAATGAAAGTTAGAATGATGTTTATAATTTCCACAGTAAAAAGTAGGTTAAAATGAAAAACAGGATGGATATTCTGAGAAGCATATTGCCGAATGGTATGATTAATTACTTCTCCGTTCATATAAAATACTACTCCTTCTCTCACGAACATGTCTTCGCAAGAACCAGTTGACAAAATTTATACGGCGTGGAAATTTTTTTTCAAGATGTTTGTGACTAACTTTCATTTTTTAGGGTGAAATTAAAGGTTATGTTTAGTAATTCGATTAATTGAAGATTTTCAAATATTTAATATATTTCTCTCAACAAAAATATTTATATTTTCCAAAAAGTAGTTGAACAAAAATTATTTTATTTTCATATCGTGCTGTCCTCTTGTCACGTGATAGGCTCTTGTTGAATTTTAAATTTGTGCCTTCCTTTCTGTACTTAAACACATTTCTCCGGATCGGCAATATTTTTTAAAAGGAATAGTTATTTGAATGCTTTAAAAACATGGAAATAAATCTGTTTTATTGTGAGATGGTTGTCTGATGAGGATAGTTTTTATGTTTGAAGTCAATTCAATGTCCGTTTTCTGACCATTCGCGTAAAGCAATTTTCACAACTCATCAATAAAATCGTTATAATATTCATAACAATAAATAAATGTATATGAAAATTTATTTGAATATGCAGAAGGGTTCTACAAACAAAATAATACTTCACTTCTGCCATCTTGATTTTCGTTTGTGCGATTTGATTTTCACTTCTGCCAACTCTAGTTTCACTTTTGCCAATTCATTTTTCATATGTGCCAAATTGACTTGGAAAAGGTATAGAAAGAAAACTGTATCTTCCGTAGCTAGGTAGCTAGTTGTTGAAATATACTGATTTAAAGTTTGATACACTTTTTTCTGGGACACCCTTTAGAGTAAGGGCTTGTGCTATGGACATTCTGTGTGAGTTTCAATACCACAGAACATTGAATAGAAGAAGTATAGATCCCATTATATTACTCGTGAGTGCAGTTTACAGTGACGTCATTTCAACTAGAGCCACTCAGCCAATCAGAGGTTTCGTTTCACCAGTTCTGTTTGAATCCATAATTTTGAATGCGTATTACTACCGAAATGGTGTCAGTTTGTGTTTGTTGCAAAGAAGATTAGTTTAATATTGCTAAGTAGCTGGGCTATAGAATATAGATAATCGTGTTACGTGTACATAATTTGGTAGGAAGATATGGCTCCCAGCAAAGATAATGAGCTAAGGTAGAGTGCACGTTCAAACTGTTTTCGAGAGAACGTTTATAGTGACGTCAGCAATCAATGGACGTGATTGGTTGAATTTTTACGACTGAGTACACTTTCGATCTGAGCTTCTTCTTATTCAATGTTCTGTGGTCGGAAAAGCACACTTGACCTCATATTTATAGTTAAGATGATACCGGAGAAGAGCCGGGAAAGAGGCATCAATAAGTATGTTCTTATCTTTGACTTAGAATAGTCTTTTGATCAAACCGAACGAAATAATCTGTGGAATGACCTTCGAGATGAATACTACAGCATTCCGAATAAGTTGATGCGAGCGATGTACGAAGTATTTATACCCACTGTAGCAGTAGAGTGAAGACACATGGATTAGAGAGCGACCACTTCAATATTACATCAGGAGTAAAACAGGAGGACGTATTACCCCCATTCCTGTCCATCATATTTATGGAAAAATGCTTGAGAGATGTGGGCGTGGGAAATTATTGAGAGGAAACACTGATGTACGTGGATGACGTGGTGGTTTTAGCCGACTCGGTGGAAGATCTAAAGGAAGTTTCAATCAGATGGTAGAACGGGGGGAACGGAATGGAATGAAGATAAGCACGAAGAAATTAATGAAAAAGGTATAGTAATGATTTTCAGACACCCCGTGCAATGCGATACATATACCTACATGTGAGAAAACAATCTTTACAATCAGAAAACTATGCTCATCTGGGTGCTAATGTTGGAGTGACGAATTTTCAAGAGATGGAGATAAACAACCGAATAGCTTAGTACAATAATAATCTAGGCATGGTTTGCCCCATTGCTGAGAGAACGTCATATCTCAAGATAGTGTAAATAGACCATCTACAACAGTATTTTCAAGTCAACCTGTAATGCTGTACGTCTCTTAGGTATGGCCATTGACTTTATAAACCGAGTGCAAGCGGCGCAGATGAGAGTGCTGAGATTCATTATGGGAGTTACGAGAAGAAACAGGATAAGAAATACTATACATAATTAGAAAAAAACAGCTTAATGTGTCACTGGAGGATATCGAAAGAAAAGCAAAGAAAGGAGACAGTTGTGGATAGAGCCCTCGCAAGAAGGGGAACATTTCAAAAAGAAGTAAGAAATACCAAATACATAATGACAGACAGAAGAGGAGAAATTTCTCAGATAGTTTCCTCTACCAAGCGGATGGGTAAAGTGAAGTAAATTGTATACAATTTTGATATTCATTTATGCAGAAATTATTTTAATACAATTACCTATCTCAGTTAGAAGTATATTCACAGTTCACATGAATTATTCTTTTAGGTCCTCTCCTGAACCCTGTCGAATATCTTTTTTCATATTCATATACTTAGTACGTAGATTATATTGATGTACAAAATAATAATGTCCACTTTTCAAGTACTATGGGGTTTTAAATTAAATATTTTTAATTAAAATTTTTAAATTACCAATAATGAAGAAAATATAATATCTTCTAAAATACTAAGCTTAAATATTTAAATAATATTAATACAATAAAAAAATGTATTGCATTAGAATGTGAACAAACAGCACATTTGGAATATAAAAATGCATCACATTATAATATAAAAATGCATCACATTATAATATAAACATGCATTTCTTTGGAATATAAACATGCATCACATTATAATATAAACATGCATTTCTTTGGAATATAAACTCTGTGTGCAACAATTGTATGAATCACTAATCTGATGCTGAAGAAAAAGATTGCACAGTCTTCGTTTTGATTTCAAATTTGAATTCTATAAACAAACAATGCGTTTTCAAAGATGTCAATTGTTTATTAAAGTAATTTAAACTTTTCTATGATAAGTTTATCCACTTATATACCTCCACACAAATATTAAATGGATTTATTACCACCTAATACATAGTTGACAATCGAAACAAACGGTGTGCATTCTATTTCTTAAGATTGAAAAGTAGTAAGTCGGAAGTAGAATAGGTGTTTGCAAAGAAATGATAATAAACGGTTTGCAGAAAAATGATAAGAAACATTAGCCTCGTTGATTGAAGCAATAAAAATTTTTGCTTGGATTTGACTTTTATTTTTCCAATATTAGCTCTCATAGTGTAGTGGTTATCACGTCTGCTTTACACGCAGAAGGTCCCAGGTTCGAGCCCTGGTGGGAGCAACTTTTGGATAGTTATTTCCACTAAAATTGGGAATGATACATACCTACGCACAATAGTAGGTTTTTTTATACTAATTTGTTTAATTTAGAAAACGAAATTTATTTTTTACAATTATAAAAAAAAAGTTACTTAGGTAAAGCTATCCTGTTTATATCGTTTTCGACTGTAACTTTAGTGTCATCTGCTTGCCTGATTCGATATAGGATATCAACAGGAGAATATGAATGGAAAGGAGATAAATAGATTTATTGAGGAGACGGGCTTGCTGTTGATGAATATAGATGAGAAGTGCAATGGAGTATACACAATTACACATGGGAGCGAGGAGAGAGCAAGAGTGTGATAGACCTGGTGATGGTAAATGAGATGGCATACCGTCACCATACGGTAAGGTGAAGAAAGTGGAAATAGATAGTAACAGAGATGTGATAGATGTATCAGACCACTGCCTGATTGAGGTGGTAATGGATATGGAAAAAGATGGAGGGAAGAAGAACTCAGGGTGGAAGGAGGTAACATACTATAGCACAAAAGAAGAAAAAATGAGAAGATATGTGAAGAGAATGGAGGAGATGCATGATAATACGGTGGAGGATGTGTGGAATGTGAAACCGAAAGTAGAATATGAAGAAACACTCAGGAAAGCTAGGGAGAGGGAAGCTAATCCGGAGGAGATGTGGCTACCCAGACTGGTAAACCCCTACTGGAATGTGAAAGTAATGGAGATGGTGATAGAGAGGGAAGATGTGAGGAAGGCATTGGGAAACATAAAGAACAGGAAGGCTGGAGGATGCGATGATCAGAAACCAGAGATGTACATACAAGGTACTGCAGGGGAGTGAAATATGTGTGGATGCATTGAGAAGAGGACTGGAAGGAGTGATAGGTGAAGGAGGAGAGTCAGAAGGGTGGAAAGAGTCAAAGACAGTCATGATACCAAAGGTGAGGAGGCCAAAAGTGTCAGAGCTAATACCCATAGATCTGCCAGATGTGTCGTACAAGCTGTTGATGAGGATAGTGAAGGAGAAGGTGGAGCGGCATGTGAAGGAGAACGGAATGAGGTGCGAGGAGCAAGCAGGATTCATGAAGGGGGGAGAGATTCTCGACAACTTGGTGATCCTGCAAGAATGTGTGAGGCGGTGTTGAGGAAATCAGGAGAAGAGCAGGAGGCATACGGATGTGTGGAAGGAAGATAAATAGCCTGTTCTTTGCAGATGATGGTTTGTTGTTGGCTGGAGGAGTGGAAGAAGCAAGAGAAACGATAAGAATTATGAAGGAGGCTGCAGGCGAGTTTGGGCTGGAGGTGAATTCTGGAAAAAGCAAATGTTTGATGTATATATAATGTTGGAGATGGAATTGATGAGATAGAGGGAATTCAAGTGGTGAAGGAGATAAAGTATTTGGGGGTGATGGTGGGAGACAGACCTGGATTGTACGAGGGTCAGCGGTATGAAGATGATAGAGCAGGCTAGAAGGTTGAGCAACATGACTTGAAAACAAAAGAGCTGCCACAAAGTGAAGATGGGCAAGACTTACTGGAAGTCAGTGGTGCTGCCCAGTGTCTTGTTTGGAATGGAGGTGGTGGATTTGAGGGGGGGGACTTTGGGAAGCTACAGAGAAAAGAAAATGGACATAAATAAAAAATAAAAACTATGAGACGGATATTGGGTGCACCTAGATATGCAACCATTGCTGGAATGAGAGGTGAAATACGGATAAGAACGATGAAGAGTAGTGTGGTGAGAGGGAGGCTACGTATAGTACTTGAGGAGAAAGATGCAGGGAGGGAGTGAATTGGTGAAGAGGAGGCCTGGCACGGTGGGGCGCATTCAAGGAGGCGCCAGGGGAAAGCGCACGGTCTGCCAGTGGCGCCAAAGAACCCACCAGGTACCGGAGGGCTCTGTGGGGTTCAACCGCAAGGAAGAGTCCCCAACATCCCCCGAATACAACAGAGTGGAACGGGGTTGGCCACCCCGAACACCTCTCAAAACAAAATATCGGCGAAGTCACTTTCGGTGCCCGAACTTTGACGGATCAAGCGGTGTGTGGCTTGAGGCAGAGGACGGCAGAAGTGAAGAGGCAGCTGTGCACTATTCACCCGAATCCTGGTCCGGTGAGGCAGGGGGAAGATGGGGGGTTGTTAAGGGTGGGGATCGGGGGGAGAAGAAGGAGGGGAGTGAGACGTATAGGTAGTGGGAGAGAGAGACGTAGGTTGAGAGAGGAGCGGCGGGGGGTGATAAATGCTGGGGAAGGTGGTAGAACTAGGAGGGGAAATAGAGGTAGGGGGGAAAATAATAGAAGGGAAAAAAGATTAGGTAGACATAGGAAAAAAAGGGAAAGAAAGATTAGGAAACAGTTAGGGAGGAGAAGGGTAGACAGTAGGAGATGCAGGAGGGAAGGCATTAGGGAAATAGTAACTTGGAATGTGCAGAGGCTATCCTTGAGGGAGAACAATAGGAGGAGATTGCGAAGGGTGGCGGAGCATATAGAAGGGAAGGGATGGGAGATAGTATTGATGACGGAGGTGAGTGCAGATGGGGAAGGGATTATCTGGTTAGGAGAGGAGGAGAGGAGAATGGTGGTGATCCATTCGAGGAAGGCAGCGGTGGTATTGAGAGGGGAGGCGATGGAGAAATGGGTAGAGGAGGGACAGCAAAGATGGCTTAGGGACAGAGTAGTTACGGTGGTGGTAGGGGGAATGAGGCTGCTATCCGCATACCAGTCATTATGGGGATCAAATGATGTAGAAATGGAAACGTATAGGAGGGATGTAGAGGAACAAGTAGCTATGCAGGGGAGGGATAGGTAACATAGGTTGATAATAGGAGTGGACTTTAATGCTAACGTAGGCAGGGGTTTTACTAGACAGGGGGTATGTGGTAAGTATGGAGTAGGTAGAGTAAGTGAAGCAGGCAGGGATTTTATAGAATGGTGTGAGGTGAATGATTTGAGTTATGTGAATAGTTTTATGAAGCATGGTAGAATGGGTACATGGTTTCATATGAGGTATGGCAGATGGTATGAATTGGATGGTTTTGTGGTTAGGAAGAATGAAAGGGTACGAATGGTGAAGCGAATGAAGACTGAATGCAGTGAGGGGCTCTCGGACCACAAAGCTAAGATAATGGAGGTGAAGGTAAAGAGCAGAACGTGGAGGAGAATAGGGAGGACAGAGATCCGACCTCCAAGGATAAAATGGGAGGTGTTGAAGGAAGTAGATAAGATGGAGGAGTATAAGGAGAAGACCAGAGTGAAGATGGAGGAGTGTGGTCCGAGAGAGGATGATAGTTGGACTGAATGGGATGTTTTGACTGGTGTGATGGTAGAGGCAGCGAAAGAAGTGTGCTGTGAGATGGGGAAGGCTGTGGCCAACCCCTGGACAATAGGACACGAGGAAAAGCTGAGAAGGATGAAGAGTAGGATCAGAGAGACTGTGGAAGCTAGGGTGGTGGCAGTTGAAAGGTTAGAAGCGAGGAGAAGGCTTAGGAGGAGAGTGAATGAGAGAGGTGCATTAGAGAGAGCGGAAGAGAATGTAAGGGTAGCGAGAGAGAGTGTGAAAGCAGTTAGGAGGACTGAGAAGCTTGAATGGAGACGGTTAGAGAGAGAATGGTGGAATGAAAAGATGAATGAGTGTGCGGGAGCGTGTAGTAGTGGTAAGATAGTAATAATGTATAAAGTGTTGCGTGAATTAGGTATGAGAGGTAGTAAGAAAGCACCTGCGAGTGGGAATGTGACTGTGAATGAATTTAAGGACCATTTTGAGAGTGTGACTGCAGAAAGGTTTGAGGTGGAACCTGGTATGATAGCAGCGGCAGTGGAAGGTGCGAATGACTTGAGGATGGATGCGGATGCGATAGAAGCGAATGAGTTTATGAATGAGACGCCTGAACGTGAAGAGATTGAGAGTGCTATGAAAGAAGTGAATGAATCAGCGCCTGGTGCGGATGGAGTGAGGATAGGGTATGTAAGGATGGCATGCGAGGAAGTGAAAGAGAGAGTGATTGAGATGGTGAAAGGGATGTTTGATAGTAGAGCAGATAGGTGGGATGAATCGTTGAAAGTGGGTGTGATGGTGCCATTGTTTAAGAAAGGTGATAGGAATGACAGGAATAATTATATGGGGTTGTGTTTGCTTGCGATGGGGAGTAGAGTGCTAGCGAGAGTGATTGCGAAGCGTTTGAGTTGGTGGGCGGAGCGAATGGGTGTGTTGGATGAGAATCAGTTGGATTTTAGGAAGGGTAGGAGTACAGCGGATGCGGCGCTAATGATGGTGAGAATGAATGAGGATGTTGTGGATTATGAGAAACGAATGGGTGTGCATGGAGGTGAAGTGAATGGGAATGAAAGACCGGTGGCGCGATTGTTGGACCTGCGAAAGGCATATCCTAGAGTAAGCAAGCCCGCGCTGTGGCAGCTACTCGAAAGATATGGTATGAATGGGAAGTGTATGGATACGATTGTGGATTTGCATGAGACGACTGTGTATAGAGTGAAAGGTAAGGAAGGGATGAGTGAGTCGTGGGTGCCTGAGAGAGGATTGCGTGAGGGCTGCGCCACATCACCGATCCTTTTCAATATTTTTCATCAGGCGGTGATGCGGCAGGCCGAGAATGAAAGAGGTGTGAATGCTGGTGTGGTATGGAAGTGGATGCCTGGTGGGTCGTTTGCGGGTGAAAGGAACTGGGAGCGAATGAATAGCGAGGCGAAAGAGGTGGGAGTGAGGAGTGTGCTGTTTGCGGATGATACGACGATTGTGGGTGTGAAAGAAGAGATGAATGACGGTGTGGATGTTGTGAAAGAGGTAATGAGTAGATGGGAAGAGCGGAACAATGAGGATAAGGAGGAGGAGC
Source organism: Caprella mutica (assembly GCA_947561585.1). Lineage (NCBI taxonomy): Eukaryota > Metazoa > Arthropoda > Malacostraca > Amphipoda > Caprellidae > Caprella > Caprella mutica. Next base: position 16,366 of record CANNZV010001033.1, read on the forward strand.
TTGAGTTTGGTATGGAAGAGGCGAATGAGATTAGAATGTTAGGCAGTTGGATAGGTGCGGAGGCGGATGTGAAGAATAGGATTAAGAGAGCGAATGGTGTATGGTGGAGAGTGAAAGGGCAACTGAAAGGGTCGCGAATGACGAAGAGATGGCAAGCGAGAGTGATTGAGATGTGTGTTGAGAGTGCGATGTTGTTTGATTGTCAGGTACGAACGTGGTATAAAAGGGATGTGAATCGGCTGCAAAAGTGGATGGATAAATGCTATAGGTATGTGTGGAATGATAGGGGAGGCCAATCTTTGAGACGTATGGAAGAAATGCATGTGAATATGACTGATGTGAAAGCTAGGTTAGGTGTGAAATCGGTGGCATGGAAGATTGAGAAGAGAGTGCTTGAGAGAGTGGGTTATGTGATGCGAATGGGCAATGAAAGGCAGGTGAAAGCGGTGGTGCTAGGATGGTATGAGAAATTAGAAGAGGTGAGAAAGGTGCCTGGGAAGAAGAGAAAGACTGTGTTGTATTGGAAGAGGTTATTGAGAGAGGCGGCGATTGATTGGACGGATGTGGAGAGATTGTGCGGCGATAGAGAGGTATGGAAGGATGCGGTGAATGAGAGAATGGACCATCTGGATGTATGGGAGAGACAGCGTGGGCATGAGTATGTATGGGGGGTGAATGAGTTAGCTTTAAGTAGGAATATAGGTAGGGGGGTAATAGATTTAACATGTAGGTATGAGGGATGTGGGAAGGTATGTAAGTCGAAGGGGGGATTAACGGTACACCAGAAGCGGATGCATAGGGCAGCGGAGGGAAGGGTGACGTTTGTATGTGGGAGGTGCGGGGTAGTATTGCAGACGGAGGGAGCTAGGAAAAATTATGAGGTTAGTTGTACGGGGGGCGCTGGTAGAGGTTTAGGTAGGAGGGAATGTGGGGGTTGTGGGGTGGAGGTATCTAGGAGTAATTACGCTAGGCATGTTAGGGGATGTAGGGGTGTGGGTGAGGGTGGGAGGATAGTGGGAGCGGGTGCGGCAGCTGGAACCAGGGGGAGGGTGGCGGTGTGCAGAGTCTGTGAGCGGACGCTGTCTTATGCCAACATGGCCAGGCACCAGGAGAGATGTCGGGTTTGGGACCCGGGAGGGGAGCCAGACCCCGTTGGGGATGTCGGCTAAATTGGAATTTGAAATTGGTGAAGAGGAGGATTGGAGAGATTAGAGTGAGTCAAGCAGAATGGTGGAAGAAAACAGAAAAATATCTGGAGTTGGCACATATTGCGGTGGATGAGATGATGACAATGAGCGGAGGAGAATTGAAAAGAAGAGTCGCAGAGAGAGTGGAAATGGAGTGGAGGGCGGAGATGGAGGAGAGGAGCACGCTGTGGCTATACCGAAGATGCAAGACTGAGATGAGCGTGGGGGATTATGAGGTTTCAAGGAGAGGCCCAGTAAACAATGCGTCATGGAAATGACATCATCTGGATACAAGGCTTTTCTCGAAATGAATTATAAAATAGAGCTAGAATCCGCTATCTGACATCGTTTGGCTTCGATTCGAAGATGCCGTGCACCACTAGACGACATCGACAATACGTGTATTTCGAGATGAAAAGTCACAAATTATGCGTCGAATAGACGTTGAAGGTCCTCTCCGGGCCCCGGGAAAAAAATGAGTTTATAACATAATATTATAGAACTAAGGTATACGATCATTATTCTGCAAACCGCATACAATTCGGTTCAGTATATATTTTATAATTTGTTTTTAAAGTTTTTAATACTTTGTGAGCAACAATTGAGCGAATCACTAATCTGATGAAGAAGATTGTACACTCTTTGTTTTGATTACAAATTTGAATTTTACAAACAAAACATGCGTTTTCGGCCTTTATTTTAGATATTAAGTGTTTCCGAAAGTATATAAACGTTTCTATTAAATTATAAGTTCATTCAATTTTATACCTTTACACGAATATTGAATGGATTTATTAAACCTAATACCTAGTTGGCAATCAAAACAAATGATGTACATTCATTTTCTTCAGCTTGAAAATTTCTTAAATTAGTAAGTCGGAAGTAAAATAGGTTTCGTAGAGTTTTGATTATAAAAATCTTTTAAAGCATATAAAATTAAAAATATGCTACCAAATTCGATGCGGTTTGCAGCAAAATGATAAGAAACATTAGCCTCGTTGAATAAGGCAATAAAAATATTTGCCTGGAGGGGACCTTTAATAAAAAGAAGCAAATCTTTGCTACAATATTAATTATTATCCCAGCAAACATGAACGTATCTATTCGATGTCTAAACGACTCTGTATAACCTCTCTTCCGACATCGAATACCAGTAACAAATTAGACATGGTGACATCAAGTAGACATCAATCCGATATCCGTTTGCACCGCTAAACCGCATCATATCAAGTATATTTAGCATCGGAGCGATACCGTTATAACAGTGTTGAATAGAAAGATAAATTACGACATCCAACATACATACAGACGCCTAATTATATATCTAATATGCTTCGAAACGATATCCACTTGCATCCAATAAATAAATAAATTAAAATTGAAAACTCTTACTTCATTGATATAACGTACTGTACATTTAGATGCATATCAATTTGAATTTCGTTACATATAGTTATGTGTAAATTAAATGGGAAGAAATGAAGAGATGAGTCCTGGTATCGATCGTGGGACTCTCCGACTTCGTGCCTGTAACTCTGTCACATTGCCACCGTGAATGCAATACAAATAGTAAAGAGTTGGTTAAATTTTTATATAATTGTAACTCCTTAAAATTTTCGTTCCTTCTGAGTTCAAATTAAAGAAAATGTCTTGAGGCCACGACTTAGAAGAAATTAATATATAATTAGATTTTTATAATTATTGTGTTTCATTGAACAAACAGGAATTTTGTGCTCTGTGAAATATTTTTAGCAGTAAGGTATATGTTCCAAGTTATTAATAGGGTCTATATTTTCGAACACGTGATAAAGGAAAATATAATAATTATTATTTAACTACTATTTAATTCGTAACATAATAACTGAAGGTATGATACCAATTGAAATAAAAGTTAAATAATGATTAAATATAGATTTATTGAGTCCGATTACCACTTTAAGTTTAATTATCTATAATGTGAATCACTGAATTTTAATCGTCTCATTTGCACAGCTTTTGGCACTAGGTGAAAGCTCAAGTTATCAGATATGGGGTTCCGCATTTTACGTAGAAAAATTATTTAGAAATTGATTTTTATTTCTAAACTTGTATTTTACGTACTGGTATCATGGATACCAATTTAAGTAAGAATTAAATAATGATAATTATTATATTTATTTCTTATGTATCCGAAAATGTGGAAACATCCGATAACACTGAATCTACTCTAAAATGGAACATGTTAAATAGCCCATCAACTTTCAATTATTTACGTTAAGTAGAGGATTAACGTCTGCTTCGGAACGAAAGTCCATGTCGCTGACGTCAAAAGGAAATGAAATACAAGGTACTGGAAGAAGCAGTCAGAAAGGAAAGTGGCTCCATGGACAAAGTTACGACGCTAATGGATGCTGAAAAGCTACTCCGTGAATGCTGTCACTTACCGAGGAATGTGACAAAAATGGTCACAAGCACCGGTGGCTGCACTCAAGGATGGAAGAGGGAAATGAAGAGGTGATAGTAAATGAAGCCTACGAGCCTACCTAACACAAAATCTAAGACCTCGTAATTGTAGAGCATAATCCTAGCGCTATCCTCTAAAATTGCATGGAGATTTAAAACATGACAAGAATAAAATAAACGACACGTGATCCAAATTACAACAGTTTGGGACCCAAGGCACGCCACCCCTTCTCTTCCATTCACCAAATACAGCTTCAGGAACCCCTCGGTGCTTATTTACAATAAGCAGTTTAGAATAGATTCATAACAATAAATGCACTGACCATCGAAAAATCACTTGATTGATTACCCATCTCATTTTCACAGTACTTGAGGAACCCTGTTCAACAACCAATGTTCCAGTATCGCTTACTTTACGTTGATCCAGTGTACAATAGCACTAGTGTGCCAATATCCCATCGTACCTTTTCAACTGTCGTTTATAGGGAGAATTACGTACGTTATATAGAAAGGTATAATCCAATTGAATAGAAATAATTCCTACATTTCTATAAATATTAGAAAAAAGGGAGATAAGAGAATGAATTTCCAAATTCGAAACGATTCTTTTAAAACTGCGTATCTGTTTTCGTACTTCTGGTCGAAGTATAGATTCAGATATCGTTTGGAAACAGACATGCCGACGTCAAGATGATGATGTTAAATCCATGTATCAGTTTTCGTGTTTCTATCCGAAGTGTAAATTCAGATATCATTTAGAAACAGACATTCCGATATCTACTATGAATCGAAATGGTTGCTAAGTCGATACCCACCGTTAGCGCTACGAATTCGACAGCAAACGGCATCGAATCGACATTCATATGTTTGTTGGGATAGGATGATACTCAAATACAGGATACCACCTATAATTGTGTATTATCCTATAATGGAGTATTATATATGAAAATGTAAATCAGGAAGGCAAAGATTTACTATATCAGATTAGGTTCTCAATAAATCGGATATATTAATTGAGTATAAACTGTGTTTTCTTTATTGAGGTTTAAATGACGTGTATTTTTGTTGATGATTTAAATTTAGGCATAAATGACTACTACCATGATATTATATATTAATTTTTGTACAATAATGAGTTGCTATATTCATTTCCCACAACATTAACCAAATATTTGTTTAATTATCTCAATTTTGCATAAAATATTAGTGCACATCCATATAATAATTTTACCATAGTTATCCCTCAATGACAAAAATTCTATATGAATTTAATCACAGAAAACTCTCACTGCACACGAATTATGAAGTGGCTCTGAGTTATGAAGAAACCATTACTTCATAACTCAGGAGTTTCACTGTAATTATTTATGTCAGACCACATATTTGAATATGGAAACAAGAAAAATCGTAAAGCATCAATTAATTTATATAATTTTTATGACTTTATCAGATTACCTATTCGAGTAGACTGGTAGGAACGAAACAGAAAAATACAAGGAAATTGAAAAACAGAAAATGACTGGACAATGGGAGTGTGCCTAAGCAAGTATTTGTTTACTTCCGAGCTTTATAATTAATAAAATTCGAATTTAGGGACATTTAAAAAAAATAAGATATGTTGGTTGCCGATGGCGATGGGTTGGATCATTTTCTGCTCTGATTTAAATTTTAAATTTAATGTTTTTTTGACATGTTATTAAATACTTCATGTATTTAAATCTACTCTGTGTTACAAACTGACTTTGCAGATAGTATTTTTTCAGCTTCTAGTTACTTTTACCTAGTAGGCTAGTACTAGTAGCGTCGGCAGACCAGGTGGCTTTGCGCATTTTCCGCATACTTTGATTTTACGAAAAAACTGAAGAAGTCAGCAATATGATTTTTTGTGTGCAGATAGATGAAGGGTAGACCTAGGTGCACACCAAGTTTCAACTCTTTAAGTTAAATAGAATAAAAGTTATCATCGAAAAACTGTACGCAAAGATCGTGGGGGAAAACCGGGTGAATTTTGCGCACTTACCGGGTCACGGTCCGGGTGTACTTGCGCACCGCCCAAGTACACCCAATGTGAAACTGCGCAGTGCGCAAGTTCACCCTATGTAAAAACTGTGCATACCTAGACCATGTAATGATGTATAAGATAATAAGAGCATGTCAGTTAAAGCCAATTAATTGGTCAAAACTCAAATATGTCTAATTGGCTTAAAATTTTGAATTAATTCCTATGTTCCCATGTTAATTTTGGCTTGAAATCTTCAAAAAATGAGCCAAATTGGCTTGGCTCAGAATTTTTGTGAACTTTTGGCTCAAAAATTGGCTTACTATTTTCCAGACTCTGAAAGATGGTGCATAGAAAACATAACCCCGACATGCTATGCAACTGCCGTGAAAGTTGAATTCACTCTGGAAAAAGTGGTTCTTTCTGATGAACTAATTACTCTGTTGAAGTTTAGCAAACCTTAAAATACAGTAATAAATTAATGGAAACTGTATAATCTGCAGCATTTTGCCTCTAAAATTGAAATTCATCTGTTAGCCTAAGGTATTTTCCAGTCTGCAGAATATGGAACATTTTTCCAAGACTCTCTGCGGGAGTTTTTGATTGAATTTTAGAAATTGGAGATCTCTGCGGGAGATCTTGAATTAATTCCTATGTTACCATTAATTTAGCTGCGGGAGATTCCGAATCTGCTACTGAGAGTCAGAGAGTAACTGTCTCTCAAATTAAAATCTCTGCGGGTGAAGAGACACATTCTGCAGACTGGGTATTTTCCAGAGTGCTGAGTGGCCGTGAAACTGCCCCAATCTGCTGTCACGCTGTGCAATTCAAGTTCCTGCAGTCTGGCCCTGAGTCTGCTGTGCAATTGCCGTGAGTCTGCTGTGCAATTGCCCCAGTCTGTATTTCGTGGTAAATTCCACCGACATGTCTGTGGAATTTATCTCCAATGTAAATAATATTCTGGCAAAGTCGGTGGATTTTTAGCTATTTATTCCTATGTTACCATTAATTTTTGGTGGAAAAATGGGTAAAATGATGGTGGATCAGCCAAATTACTGGAAATTTATGGTGGATTTTTTCAGCAAATTCAAAAAGTCAGTGGAATTTTGTGCACCAAATACAGACTGGCAATTGCCGTGAGTATGCTGTGCAATTACCCCAGATTGTATTTGGTGGTCCATGTTTTAAAGCATGGACAAAGTCGCCAGTATATTGGCGACTTTTGAGAGGTTAAATAAGTTATAAAACCTGTAAATAACAAGTAAATCACTCCTAAAATAGTCTCAAGAGATGCACATGCATCAGGCATGAAGTATAAGGATGTTTCCAAGTGTAAAATCTTCAATAGGAAGCCAAATTTCTCCTTTAAAGCATCTTGAATGTGGAGACCTGGATCCATTTTTTCACGAAACTGGCGACTTTCCTGCCAAACTTTAAAACATGGTTGGTGGTAAATTCCAATGATATCTCTGGAGATATTCAATTTCTCTAATAAAAAAATTCCTGCAATGTCTGAGGATATTTAGCTATTAATTCCTATATTACCATTAATTTTTGGAGGAGAAACTAGAAAAATGTTGGAGGACTAGACAAATAGATGAAAAATGTTGGCAGCTATTTCTCAGATTTTTGAAAAAGTCTGAGGAGTTCAGTGCAACAAATTCAAACTGGCAATTGCCGTGAGTATGCTGTGCAATTGCCGTGAGTATGCTGTGCAATTGCCGTGAGTATGCTGTGCAATTGCCGTGAGTATGCTGTGCAATTGCCGTGAGTCTGCTGTGCAATTGCCATGAGTCTGCTGTGCAATTGCCTTGAGTATGCTGTGCAATTGCCGTGAGTCTGCTGTGCAATTGCCGTGAGTCTGCTGTGCAATTGCCGTGAGTCTGCTGTGCAATTGCCGTGAGTCTGCTGTGCAATTGCCGTGAGTCTGCTTTGCAATTGCCCCAGTCTGCAGAATGTGTCTCTTCTCCCGCAGAGATTTTAATTTGAGAGACAGTTACTCTCTGACTCTCAGTAGCAGATTCAGAATCTCCCACAGCTAAATTAATGGTAACATAGGAATTAATTCAAAATCTCCCGCAGCTAAATTAATGGTAACATAGGAATTAATTCAAGATCTCCTGCAGAGATCTCAAATTTCTAAAAATTCAATCAAAAACTCCCGCAGAGAGTCTTGGAAAAATGTTCCATATTCTGCAGACTGGCAATTGCCGTGAGTCTGCTGTGCAATTGCTGTGAGTCTGATGTGTAATTGCCGTGAGTCTGCTGTGCAATTGCCGCTGTACCAGTGAGGCTGGTCTGTCCTGTGTTTAATATGTCAAAACCTCTCCTGTTCCATAATAGACATGTGTACTAATTTTCACTTCATTACAGATATTTTTTCAAGGTATTGTATTGTAATTAGCATTAATATTAATATTAAGTTCCCAACTGACTAACGCTGAAACTAACCTACCTCTCTCTGCCTGATTACCCTTCCTCAACCTGTAAGTTTTATTCATCTGCTTCTTTATTCATTTGCTTTATTATCGTTTTCATTTGTTATTTGCTTTACTTTTTGTTTGTTTACTTTTCTTTTGCTTATGTAGTTATGCTATTTGTTTGCAGATAACTGAACTCTCTCAAGCCTTCATATGTATGCTCTGATCTACACTTCATCTTGTACCATCCTTTTGCCTGCAATAGAAAATAAGCTACTAACAATCTGTTCTTCAATATCCTTAATTCAAATTCATGGTTTGGAGCCACATACCTATATAATTCTGTTCGGCTACCCGCCCGCAACAAGTGGCATCTTCGACGGAATTGAAGAAGATAGTAGATAATGGTAGTTGAAAAGTCTCCTGTGAAGGGGAATGACAGACCTGATATTGCAAATCAAGATGAAGGAAGCTTCTCGGGAGCAAGAAGCAAGACTACAACTTGGAGGCATGAGCTGAGTGAGGAAAGGAATGAGGGATCAACTGGTGGTGGTGCTATGTCTCTTTTGTCTAAATCTGAATGGCCACCATTAGCATCTTCTTCAAAGCAGCTACCTGAAGTCAAGATTGGAGAGCTTCCACAGATCTTGGCAATCCAGAGCTTGTTAGCTCAGTTCAGTAATCCTAGGGTCAGAGCTGATTTTGTAAATGGAAAGTTTGATTGAGAGGGTCAATAGAACCATTAAGAATCTGATACGAAGTATAACTGAATCAGGAAACTCCTGGAACGATTCATTGCCAAGGCAGTTATTACCTATAACAACACCCATCATGCTGAATTGGGAAGTTCCCCTGTTAATTTCTTATTACAAAAATCCCATTATGTAAACTGTAATCCAGTTCCTAATGCTCTTCAAGAAATGTGGCAAGAGGGTCACCCAAATTCTCGCCTTATAAATTGGGCCAACTTGTTAATGTAAAAACTCAACGAAGGGGATTTCTCACCACTAACTTTGAAGGTCCATACAAGATCATTAAGGTTAACAGTAATGGAGTCTCCTACCAGGTTGAGTGTGTTTCATCCGGTGACATTTCACGAGTTCATCATTTTAAGCTGAGACCATTCAGACAAATTCCTAAGTATATTGTTGATCATTCTTATTATTCTAAATACAATAATAATGATGAGATGAATGTTAATGTTAATATGGTAACATAGGTATTAATTAATTAATTAATTAATTAATGGTAAATTAAATTAAAATGGTTAATTAAATTAATGGTAACATAGGAATTTATTCAATATCTCCCTCAGAGAATCTGAGATCTTAAATTTCTAAAATTGGGCTTAGATTTGTCTCAGAGAGTCTTTGAAAATATTCCATATTCTACAGACTGGTTAACTTCAAAACAAACAAACCTATCAAAAATATTACGCTTTAACTAGGTATATCTGACATCGAAAGATCAAAAAGAATATCTATGATAAATTGATTCATTGTAATTTGCATCTTTTATTTATTATTTATACCCATTGCATTTATATTTTTTCCGTCTTAGGAAAACTTCTAGCAAGCGAGTAGAAATTTAGAACCAATTTAGTTTCTGTGATATCATGTTTGTATGAAAATAGCTGTAAATTTATTTATCTTCAAAATGCAATCCATGGACGAGAAGAAGCAAGACAGATTACGGAATCTCTGCGCATCCGTTATTTTAACTAAATCATTGGAATCGGTTAAAAACCTGAGAATTGAAATTGAAAAACCAGACTTCAAGGACTCTAGAAAATTGTTTAATGTTGACTTCATTGCTGTTCCTGTTCTTGCGGTTCTCAAAGAGAAAGAGTGAGTATATTTAATATTACCTAGCTATTATAAAGCTCCTTCGTTTATGCTTTTAAATTTGTACTTATTTAGTTGTACATTTCTATCTATATCATCATCTTGCTGAATTGGATCAATGGTTTTAGTTTGATTTTACTCTCTTTTTAGCTGCTGGTCGGTGCAAGAAGAGTCGTTAAAATGTCTCCTTGTTGCTCTAAATCTAAGAGGAGACATTTGGACAGTCTTTTCGCCAGTCATTTTTATGAGCATCTTCACAACCGCTTTCAAGATACTCACCCACCCAACGGATCTTACTAAAGGTAGCTAATTATTAACATATTAATTGTGTAGCTACATACAATTTTCAATTGAAACCTCTTTTCATATTAATGAATAAATGAAAACATGAAACCTTCATTTTATTGAAGAACAGTCATAAGATTTGGCTAATGTCTTTGGTATAGTAATAGCTATTTGGAGCAAGCAATTATATATTTTTTCAATCAAACTTTTATCAATAGAAAGAATTTTAGATAGCTAGCAGTCAATTGATAATATTAAACAAGCTAGACTTTTGATTCTATAACTAACATCTCTAATGGTGATTAAATTTTTCAGTTTCTGACTGCAGTGAAGAATGCCAAATTCTGACTTTAGAGGTTTTACTGGCACTACTACGCAACAGAGAGCCTTCCTTCCTCCTTTCTCTTTATCAAAGTTCCCTCAAAGGTCCTCTGTCTCACGCTGTACTGCTCTCTCTCACTATTGCTAAGCAGAGTCACAACAAGAGAGTGAGGTACTCAGATGATTATTATTCTACTGTTAATTTCTATGTAGCTATAACTAGGGCTGTACAGATACGAGTACAGATACTTGGTATTAGTAATCTACCAATATCTAGAAATCACCGATATTTTGATACAGATACCCGATAAAATGGCTGATATAAATAGTACTAATACCTTAATTATTACATATACCATTACTTGGTATTTTAATCTACCTATACCTAGAAAGTGGTTTATATATAAGTACAGAAACCGATACTGATAGTATCGGCACAGCCCTAGCTATAACTTTCTATTAAATATTATTATAACTGAACATGAAAAATTGCTATCTATTTTAATAGTCAATCATTATTGATAATAAATCTTTATCATATCAAACAGGTTTTTCTATTTATGATATTGGTCATTAAAATCATTAAAAAAAATTAACTATTGCTGAGGTTTAAAAACATTTCTATTTTAACTCCATATAAAAACAATGCATCAAAAATTTTCAGGGTGTTGTCACTGCAGCTTGTGCAGCAGCTTGGCAACAGATGCTATTTCGCTAACTCACCTACCGGTGAAGAGACGGGGGCCTTACTGGATGTTACGAGGGACATCTTCACTGGCTTTCTGCCAGGCATTTTATCTACCACCGTTAAGATAGCATGTGGTGACTATAATCAGGGTCACAAAGTAACACAGGTGAAGAAAAAAGAAATAGGTATTGTAAGGTGCTGTCTATTCTCTTTGATTGTAGACTAAAGCTATTAAAAAGTTCTTACCTAGGAAATCTACTCAATTGTCAGTTGTTTAAAATAAAAACTCTCACCATTCGGATTGGCTAAGGACTTATTTTGCTTAACTACCTATTAAGGTTATGGTTTTTCTTTATTTAGAGTAAAAAATACTGTTTGCTAATTAATTAATTAATTGTAGCTACATTGCTATGTGTATGTTTTAACTGAACTAAATTTAATCTAATCCGTCTTTCAGGAAGCTTTGTTGACTTTCTTCTTTTTCACCACTCTAATTCTGGATAATGAATATGTCGAGTCGTTCATCGGTGCGAATACCACAACATTGGATGATTTGACTCTCAGAATGGGACTGACTAAGAAAGAGGAAAAGAAGACAATTAAAAGGGTAATTTTGACATTCTTTTGAATAACATTTTAGGTTATTTATTCCCATCCAAAAAAATTCACACCAACTATTACTATATTTAAATGATGAAAATTTATATTTTCAAATTAAAATACTTGATGTCCATAATTGACAAAATTCATTATGCATAATGAATTTGAAAATATATTTGAATATTTTAATTTACAAAATTTAAAAAAAATTATTGAAGGAATAGTTTAATTTTCAAAATTGAATTAAAATAATTTTAAAAATCTAGATGAGGTGAATTTCAAATTGCATAGAATGACACTAAAAAATTATGACTAAAATTAATCAGGCAATGATTATAGGTAACAAAAATTACAAAATATCAATATGCTAGCTGTTACATTTTGTTAGGCGAGGCAGAGAAATTATGTGAATTATTTATTCCTATTATATACATATAATATAAGAATGGTTTGCCATGCTGAAAATAAAAATATATTGATTAATTAATATATTTCTTAATATTTATGTATTGATATATTTCTTTATAATCAATAATATTGATTGTTGATATATTTATCAATAATTTGATGTGCTATTTGCCAAATTATTAAAATGTCTTGATTTTTCAAATAAAACACCACTGAAATTAATGGTGTGTATGACTTAAACAGTAACAGTTTGTTACAACTCCAATTGCTCTTTTTATTTAAGTTACACCTATATCACTAGAATGTACTAAAAACTGATTAAACTAACTATCTATTGAATAAATATCATTTTGGATACTACCTACTGCAAGAAACTTGCACAACTTGATTTGTATAAGATTTTAATCATAGAAAACTAAAGTGCACCTGAGATATGAATTGGGTCTGAGTTATGAAAGAACCAATGCTTTTTGTTTCCAGGGTACCATTAGCCTCTCTTGGTTGCTCCCCACCGCCAAAAGAGTGGAGGATATGCTGACTAAAGTCTGCCTCCACAATCGCACACACCCCCACCCGGTGGTGAGACTCCATCTCTCCTCCAGCCTCCAGTACCTCCTACTGAAGTGCGATAGGTAAAGAAGCTACAGGGCAGAAGCACAGTTGGCGAACAAAACCCTGTTACCGACCATTCCCACAGAAAATAATGGATTCATCCAATAGCTATTTGAAATTTAAATTTTTGTAAACGTTCTATTATTCAATCAAATTATTTTGGAATAGGATAAGTTACGAATTATCGGTCAGTTTCACATCTTCGGTTGTAGCTATAAGAAAATAACATAAAAATAACAATTATTATTATAGCTATTGTTTTTCTAATAGGACAGAAGATGTGAACCTGACCGATAATTTGTTACCCCATATGACATCAAAACTAAAGATTAACAGTATTTCCCTTTCACCAGGTCCCTAGTTAGCAGCACTCTCATCTCTTTGGAAACTCTGTGCTGTTTGCTGTCAGACTCTGACTCTACAGTGGCAGTGGAAGCTGCTAAAGTGTCACTGAGTAGCTACAGTGATGATGTGGTCACTACACTGCAAGAGAGAGTCTGTGAAGCAGTCAGGAAACTACCTACTCTTGCTAGGAGTTACGCAGGTACAGCAAACACTAACGTCTTAGTAGACCAACCTCGTAGTAAACAAACCTCTTATTGGACCAACCTCTTAGTAAACAAACCTCTTATTGGTCCAACCTCTTAGTAAACAAACCTCTTATTGGTCCAACCTCTTAGTAAACAAACCTCTTATTGGACCAACCTCTTAGTAAACAAACCTCTTATTGGACCAAGATATTTTTTAAACTGTATTTGAAAAATAGTCCATAAGTAGAAATGATAGTTAGAAGAGACGCCATAGAGCAGAATGCTGAAGACCCACTGCAACTTTTTCCCCACTTCGTTTTATTAACTAATAGACATACATTATTGTGACTCATTCTAGAACCTATGCATCTTAATATAATGAAACAGCTGATAAATTAGGGTTAAATGGATAAATAGTCAGTTGTACCGCTAGATGGCGTTGCTACAGATTTGGTGACAAATATTATGAACACAAACGTGACAAACGCACGCACAGAGATTGACGTTTTCTCCGCTAGATGGCGTAATTATATTATTTAATAAGGCTTTTAAAATCTAACAGTTCAATATTATTCTATTATTGATATTCCCGAATAAGTTTATTTACATTTCAGTCGTTTTAAAAGTTAGCTACACTGTATCTTTAGACTAACTATCTTTTTTTTTAAATTCCATCACAATTCAACTGAATGTCTTTGAATTGTTAATATCCCTATCCCGAAAAGTTTCATGTTAAACTTCGTACGAGCTTTACTATTCTGTACTCCATTTAATATTTTATGTCACTACTTTGTCATTTTTTTATATTCAATAAAGATTATCCTTACTCTGAACAGACGACAGTCTCCTGGTGTCCTTCTTACAGCAGATGAGTGGCAGTTTTTCTCTGCTTGGTTGTGAGCGCACCAGGCAGTTACTGTCTATTCCCAATCAGTTGGACAGACTGGTGCAGAACATGGCAGAAATACTCACTCAGGAGACCAATGATGATATACTCACCACGCACAACTCTGTCAACATACCTAAAGGTAAGGGCTAGGCTGATGTTGAATATTATAATGATATTTAATATTGGTATTTAAAGTTAATATTTGTTTTATCCTTTTCGCTCCTGAAATTCTTTCTTTTTGCTTTTATTCAATTTTTTTTAGAAACTTTCTTCATAACCACAATAGCACATTGTAATTGTGTATAATAAATTTTAAAAAAATCATTAAGTGTGCTATTCGCAGGCCCAGAGCGGAAATTTCAGTCATGGTACATAATTGCCCTGGGAACATGACTGAGATTTCTGTCATCTTGCATGCTTCCATCATGTATATTACAGAAGAGAAGCCCATAAACAAACATAGCTACACATGATAGCTTGTACCACAAACGTGTAAAAATTGCTTATAATTACATGGCGAAAGGGTTAAACTGAATATTTGTTTTGAAAGTTACTATTCGTATGAAAGTTAATATGTTTGGAAGTTAATGTTTTTTAGAAGTGAATTTATTTTGAATGATTGTAGCCATCTTCATTTCATTTTTCTTTGTTTACTTTAAAAGGTATTGAACCGGGCCACAATTTATAAAAAATAATCGTCAATGATAACTGAATAGCTATAATAAAAAATGTTAAGGGGACTGTCACTGTTTTAAACTTTTTTTAATTAGTAAAGATAAAATTTTGAAACTTCTCACATGTTTGTATCATGTCTCATTTATGGTATAAATCGTGTAAGAAAATGAAAATAAAATTCATTAAATTTTTAGTCTCCTCTATATAAAAAATGTTACAATCCCCCTCCGCCTCACTAGTATGTTGTGCTTCATAACTTGTGTATTAGGGTCACATTGAACTACATATTTGTGAGTCTTCCTAAGACTCTAAGTCATAATAGAAACACATAAAAAAATAAGTGAAGGAACTCTATTTTACCCGTGACAGTCTCCTTGAACTTTTTTATAGAATCATTCAACTTATTAATTATTATTACAAAATATTTCTGACAAAGAAACCTACAGAAAATGAAGATATAAGTGAAACTGAAGATTGGTTTATTTTAGAAATATATATTGGTTTGTTCATGGAGCCACTTTTCTTCAAGTGTTACTTGTATTTTCTTTTTGGCCTTTGGTTCTCCTACAGACGTTAAACCCCTACTATACTAATTTATTGGACCAGTGAAACTCCCAAGTTATGAAGTATTGGTTGCTTCATAACTCAGAGCCACTTCATATCTCAGGCGCACTAGATAGTTTTCTATGATTAAAGTCTTAGAAAATTATCGTCATATGGGAATAACTATGACGCAATTTCATGACGTATATCGTTTTCTATAATTTAAAAATAGAAAACTACTTCATAACTCAGGTCCTTCATAACTCAAACCGTCATTACTCATGAGTTTCACTGTACCATTCAGAGTGTCAGTTAGCATAATAATCTACTTCCCTTTCCCCAGACCTTAGCCACGCCCCCAGAGTGCCTCTACTGTACCTTTCTAGCTCCCTGGGCATGACTCTCTGTGACAAGATAGCCTCCAAAGTAGTCATGGCTACTGACCACACGCACCTTCTGGACACATGGCTAGAGTGTTACATGCACCACACCAACTTACGCTACCAACTCATACAACTCGAGGTACTCTTCATTGGAGGTAAAAAGGACAAATTTTGGTCTAATATAGGGTTTACTTTAATTTTAGAGATATGTTTGATTTTAACAAGTTGGTTTAGTTAGGTATCTGCAATGCTCTATGTAGCTATATGAGTTCAAAAATTTATTTCAATAAAGTTATCATTATCTAACAGATGTCGTGTTTTAGAGGGTTGGGTCCACCCCTTCAGGGAACTCAACCCCTTCTCGTAGTTCCTGAAGGAATTCTCTCTTTATTCTTCTTTTCTTATTGGAAAATATTGTCTTTTTAAAAATAATGATAGAATTAAGTATCTCGAGTATCAGAAAACTATGGTTTACAATTTGAATGTACAGTACTACATTTTAAAAGAAATGTAGTGATGCCTTGAGGCCTATAAATAAGTAGCTATTTTAAAATATGAGCATTTCGTACTAGCATTTTGTGTAATGTACCTAAGTATTCCGTACATTTTGTGTAATGTAAGTATTCCGTACTTACATTTTCGTAATAGAAATATATTTTTTTCTTCTTCCCGTTGTAGGACCCTAAAGTACACTCACTAATCTAATCACTCAAACAAAATAAATCTTCACTATTGTATTGAAATTGTCACAGAAATTCATTAGATATTTACATATTCAATACTAAAGGTATCAACACTCTATTACATATTCGGGTTAATGAAACGTATCTACTTTTTTAAACGTAAGTAGCTACCTCGAGAATTTATTCTCGTGTAATTGGAGTACAACTACAAGTGGAGTAATCAAAATACTTTGTGAAAGCTACTTTGCCTCTTGGTTTGAAACGTTAGGTGTAATGCTGTCAATTTAGCACCAATAACAGTCTTATTTGACTATCAACATAACATTTCTAGTTTTCCAATTTTTTATCCTTATTTTTACAGAATTCTCAACTGAAAAAACAGAAGAAAGTCCTTCAGGCTATGTACATCTTCAACCTGAAGATGCGGAAGAAATTGTCACAAACCTGATGGAGGTGATTCTAACGGAAGAAGCTCTCTTGCGTAACATTGAAGAGGCCACTTCTGGAGACAATGAAGAAAAGACGATAGTGAATAACAAATGTCTAATCGCTAACCTCGACAATCTCTGCGATCAATTCAAAAACCCGTTCAACCCGTACAGCAGATCTTCAATAGGGTTCAACCATCCTTCGGACTCCCCTAGTATCCTGAACAGGAAAATCAATGTCCTGAGTGTGATAGCCAGTCTGCAACTAGTTAAAGAGTGTGCTCGCATGATGGGGCGCAGGTTCCGCATGTTCCTCAGTGTGGTTCTGTGTCCAGTACTAAGACACTGTGGTTCACCACTCTTGCTAGTGGGTCATGTCGCCCATGGGGTGCTGGAGAGTATTGCCTTGTCCTGTGGCTATGAGGGGGCAAGAGGATTAGTCAATAAAGGAGCTAATCACTACTGGTTTGCACTCAGTATGCAGCTAAAGAAGCCACGGGAACACCCACACGCTACACAGGCTCTCAAGGTTGGTGTTTAATACTATTTACCTTCAGTTTAACTAAAAATATAAAGATTAAATAATTGTTATCTACAATATTTCTGCCTGGTATGACTAAAGCCCCTTTCACATGGGTGTTTCGCTCATGCCACAGCAAAGAAAATGGTCCAAGAAAAAACACTTAAGACTCAATAAATTACACGTTTTGTATGTCCGCTTATATTAGGCGTTTTTTCATGCTGAATTTAAAAAAAGAACGCCCCATGTGAAATTAGCCTAAGGTAAATTCTCCAATTATTGGATAGGCCTTTTTTATTTCACGTATCTGTTCCTTTCATCCGGTAGGTGGCGCTTGAGTACAACACATCAGGCAGCAGCGTCCTCTCTAGTCACATGCAGAAACTACTAGAGGAACTAGTTAGTACATTGGACAGTCATCACTCTATGGCACCTCAGCAACTACTGACGCTATTGAGACTTTTCCTTGCTTGTCGCAAAATAAAGGAGGAGCCAATTGTTGAGGAGATGGAAGAGGAGAAACCTGCTGAAGAAGGAGGTGGTCCTCTAGCTACTGTCATCAGCGTCTATTGTAAGAACAGAAAGGATGTGCAAGACGCTTTGGATGAAGAAAGGAAGGCGGTTGGTGAGAAGATGGATATCGTTACAGATGAGATACTGAAGGATATAGCAGATGAGAAAGCTAAAATAGATGAGAATATTAAAGAGTTGGAGGAGGAGGTGAGAGAGAAAGAAGAGGGAGGGAAAGCTTCTGAAGAGGAACTTCCTGATGAGATTAGAATGATTGTAGAGGTACTAGAAAGGTGTTGTTTTCTTCTACACACTAGAATTAGAAGTGTGAGTCTCATTCTATTGGATACACTAGAGTTAGGATGTCAGGCTTTAGTGGATAGAGAAAACACTCAGTTACCAATCCTACATAAGATATGGAAGCCTCTAATGCTGAGAATTAAAGACACTGACACTATCGTAATGCTCAGGTCACTACTTCTTCTCTGCCACATGGTAGGTAATAGTGGTGACTTCCTTAGGAAAAGATGTATTAAAGAACTACTGCCTCTGATCAAAGATTTCCTAACTTCCCAAAGTATAGCAAGTAAGAACAAAGCAAACAGAACGCAGTACAAACTCACCTACCAGTACTACAGTCAGTATAAACTACTGACTGACCTCCTACCCAAACTAGTGACTAGTCTCAAGCTACCTAGTGATGAGCTAGTGCATCTTCTTGCCTCTCTCAGTCACTACCTAGATATTGAACAGCCAGAAGAATTGGTGACTGCTTGCGTCTCTCTGTTTGAAAGTCTCGCACAGGAGTACCGCCAGATATTGTGGTTCGTCTTGGCGCATCTAAGGGCGCCTTTCACCCTCACTCCGCCACAGGATCACCTTGAAGTTATAAAGGTTAGATTTTTTATATCTTGCATCTTAGATGTTAACATCAAAATACCATTTTAATATATATTTATATTAATTTGTTCATGTAAAAATTCTGTGCAACTTTTTAATACTTACTAAATTTAAATAAACCTATTCATGAACATCAATAGTAGATGAAATGGAATGATTGTATCTCTGTGCGTGCGTTTGTCACGTTTGTGTTCATAATATTTGTCACCAAATCTGTAGCAACGCCATCTAGCGGTACAACTGAATATTTATCCATTTAACCCTAATTTCACTATATTAGGATGCATATTTTGTTCAAATAATTGACATTAATTATTTATATTATAAAATGAAATATATAACAGCTGGATAAAATTATATTATTATATACATGTAACTGGAATGTTCACCGCACCGGCTAGAATGGCGCTGCGATCAGTTTTTTTGTAATCAGATGTCTTTTAAATGAAGTTTTAAACAAAAACTGTACTCAACCCTATAATATACACACATCAATGGTTAAGATTGGTTTGCTAATCCATATAATGCAAACTTAAATTTGATATAAAGTACACTAGAATGTGAATAAAAACATACTTTTTGAGCGAAGCGAAAAAGCTTCTATTTGTTAGCAATACGAGTCCTAAGTTAAACTTATTCCATATGCCGTAGGACTTACTTTATTTTCCCATTATTACGTTTATTTGACCATTTTTAATGAAATTGTCTTAAATTCGGTGTTTAATTGCTATTAATTTGCTCATTTATGGTATTCACTTAGTATTATAACCGTCCTAATGAGTAATTGCACCATATTTGTTTAGTAACTGATGGTACTGCGATGTAGCATTTTTAGCTCCGCCCCTTTATTTGGAGATGCTAGGGTTCTGTGAGCCCGCGTAAATCATTGCGGCTCCACCAAAAGGTTTCAGAGTGGGGGAGGAGGTGGTAATATAGTTTAACTTAGGACTCGTATTGCTAACAAATAGAAGCTTTTTCGCTTCGCTCAAAAAGTATATTTGTTAGCAATACTTCGTCCTAAGTTAAACTTATTCCATATGCCGTATCTCTTTAGAACAGCCAAAGGTATAAGGATGGAGGCACTCTGAGACACTAGGTGCTTGAGTTTTAATGCCACGTATTTATGTTTTATATAAGGAAGTATTTCAAAATGGTAGTATAATTTCCATTTATTTTATTGACAACATAAACAAAATGAAATAAAAATATAACATTCCTTCTAAGAACAACATTTCTTGAAATCTTTTCAAAATTATTATTAGAGACTAATTAAAAAGTTTGAAAAACTTAATTGGTTTGTGGAAGAATGATTGATCTTCCAGCGACGCATAGAGGCAGTTTTGAATCCACATTTACACAGTAAGTATTGATAAAAGGGTTTGGTGAAGACCAAAAACCGCTCTTCAATATTTCACTCAAATTTGTACCTCTAGACCAACTAGCACTAAATGCAAACTTTCGTAAGTCGTGGGGACGACCTTTGAGACTGCCATCTATTTTACTAATGGCTTTTGAAATCCAGTAATGTATACGTCCACCACCCAGAGGTTTACCGGTTTTTGGGTGCAAAAACAGATGTCCGTGGTGATCATTATCTTGTGTAACTGACACGTATTGGGATATAGCTGATGCAGGACATAGAGGATGATTACTACCGAGTTTTGGAAAGCACACTGGAGGTGGGGTTTTGTTGTGAGTTTGATTCTTAAAAAGAAAATTTTTGCGGAGTGGTATAGTGATGTTTGAGTTAGTTTTAATAATACCTAACCTAGACATTGCGTGCAATTCGGATGACCTGTTACCACTAGCTAGTGCTGTCAAGAACAGGGCTTTATACAGCTTCATCTCGATTGAAGACTGGACTCTAAATTCCTTGCTGGATAGTTTTTCGAGGGCATGATTCAATGACCACTTTGGTATTAGTTGTTGTCTAGGTGGGTTTTGTAGAAAAAGACTCTTAATCAACAGTGAGAAGTCTTTATCTTTGAAGTTAATTCCAAATGCCTCGCTTAATGGCCAAGCAAGTGAAGTTTTATAACTTAAAATTGTCCTTGGAGATAACTTGAGTCTCTTATGTGCAAATAATAGGAAGCGCAAGATTGTCCTCTTGTTTATTACTAAACAGTTCATAGGAAGCCATTTAATGAATGCTTTCCATGGGGCTTCTGCTTGCTTCATAGATGATTTTCTGTAAGCCTTTATTAAATTAGTGGCCAAGAGTCTTCCTCTAGTTGCAGACAGAATTTTGGTTAAAAACGATAAGCGGTCCATTTTGCGCATCCGTTGGACACGGACTTTATGTCTTGCCCTTGGATTGTTTGAACTAACGGTCCTCTTATGTGTAAATGTTCTACCGATTTTTTCAACAGACCTGCAAACCATATTGCAGTTGGTTGCCACGGTGCTATGAATATCCCTTTCCCCTTGAAGGATTCGAGATGTGGTAGGAGCTGAGGAATCATTCTCACTGGTGGTAATATGTAGATGTTGTTCCATCTGTTCCAATCCACTGTCAACACATTTGTTGCTACTGCTTTTGGGTGTTGGAAAGGCGAGATGAACATTGGTAGTTGCGTATTGAGTGGCGTTGCCATCATGTCTATGCTCAAGGGTCCGTACCACTCGTAATTTTTTAGAAAAACGTGACGTGGTAGGCACCATTCTGTTGGTAGTGGTGTGGTCCTGCTTAATGTGTCCGCCACCACATTTAATTTCGATGGGATCCGAGTGGCTACGAGGAATATATTTTTCTCTAGACATAGGTTGATGAGGCGTTTTATTTCTTGCAGAAGCTTGTGCGATTTCGAGCGGCCCTTTGTGATAGTGAACCTTGCTACTTCGTTGTCTATATATAGCAATAGGTTGCAATTCTGGATTTTCAGATCTTTGATGGCTAGTGATACAGCTAACAGCTCCAGAAAGTTGATGTGTTCCTTGATCAGGTCTCCCGACCAAGACCCTTGTGCAGTCAGATTCGAGTTGAACAGAGCTCCCCATCCTTTTGAGGACGCGTCCGTCCATAAATAAGATCGTGGCAGGTTTGTCGCAAATTGCGGCACTACATCCCAAAGAGATTTTAGGGTCCATGGTTGTAAGGCCCGTTTCAATGGACGAGGTAACTGAACCTCTACATCTCGTTTGGAAGAATTTGCTATCAACCCGGCTTGAGCCAATGGTTGAAATATTGGTCGAAGGTTTTGGTGTATTTGACATGCAAAGTTCAACATTCCGAGGAATGCCTCCCACTGTCGTCGGGTGGTCGTTTGGGAGTGAAGGAGTGATCGTGCGGTGGCATTTATTTGTTTTTTCTTTAGTTCCGGCATCATCCAATGACCGGAGTAGCCTTGCCACGTAATGCCCAACCATTCTAGTTCCCTTGACGGAACTAGGTTTGATTTTTTCAGATTTACTGTGAGTCCTAGATGGCGTAACAGATTCACTGTGATTGTAATGGCATCGGAGAGCTGGTATTCTGATTGATGCCATAGAAGCCAATCGTCTAGGTACGCTGCAGCACTGATTCCTTGCTGATGTAGTAGGCCGATAGGCCATGATAGGACCTTTGTGAATATGTAGGGTGCGGGGCTTAGTCCGAAAGGCAGAGCTCTGCAAAAATATAGGGCTCCCTTGTATGAGAAGGCTATATATTTGTGCAGGTTGCTGCGCATAGGGACGTGCGTGTATGCGTCGGTAAGATCTAGAGAAGCCAGATACACAGGAGGGGTGATTACTTTTGATACAGAAATATGGTTTGTCATTTTGAACGGGGGCGTTTCGATGAATTTGTTTAGTCTGCTCAGATCTAGTATGAGCCTGTGAGATCCATCTTTCTTTAAAACACGGTTGGTTTTCCACCTTGTAGATAACTTTGTTTGTCAACCATTTTGTTATCAATGGTTCTAATTGCGGTTGGTGCTGAGTGTTTGATGGTAGATTTAAGGGAGGTAATTTGTTGACCCAACGCCAATGATATCCCCTTTTGACAATGTTGTATATTTCTGGCGGTGCTGATTTCCAAAGGTCCGAGAAATTGAGCAGCCGCGCACCTGTTTCAGGCTTTGTTGTTGGGGGCTTGATTTGGTCTTTGTTTATTTCTCTTTGAGAATTTAGTGCCAGAATGATTGGGCTGATAGTATGTTTGATTAGCGAATCCTGAGGATTCTCCTTGCTTTTGTCTGCTTGCAATGTTTTGTGGACGAGGTTTAAATCTCGTTGCACCGAACTCCCGTTGTTGATTACCCTGGGCTTCAACAACCTTATGACTTGGTTGTCTGTATTGTTGAGGACCTGGCTGTCTGTATTGTTGAGGACCTTGTCCTCTCTGGAATGGTTTCCATGGGGGTGGACCTCTTTTGAAAGATCTTGCATTGTAGTCGACATTCTTGAATGATCGGAAGGACTGATTAGTCGACTTAACATTTCTATTGAATGTTTGGCCACCGAAGGTCTTATGAAGAGACCCAGAGTTCATGGACTTCAAATCATTATCTAGGCGAATGCTAGTTGCGTTTCGAATACACGATGATGATGAACGTGCATCCAGTAATAACTTGCTGGCCTTTAGAAGGACATTTTCAGAGAATAGGTCTTTGCACAACACAGTATCTTCCAACAGGGCGTTTCTGACAGCAATCGGTTCAATTCGACCAACCACAAATTTGCGTATTTGCAACTTCTTGCGAATAGCTAATTTAGCTTGGTCGCTGAGGAAGGTTATCAAAGAATTTTTGCTTAGAGCTAAAAATTCAGATAAGTTTTTTAAATTTTCCTGCATAGGAGTGCCCGAACCTGGTTCTTGTTTCAAGAATATATTAGGGAGGTCTGCGTAAAATTTCAGCGAGTCAATAGTGAAGTTAATCATTTCGTAATTTTGCCAAAGTAATTTAGTGGTTTTACGAAACTCCTCTTCGTCTGTCAATATTTGCAATTCAGTGTGAACTCTGAACAGACTGAAAAGCTCTTTGTGCTCAATAGAATGTTGCTTCGTTGGCAACTTGGGTGCATTTAAATAATCTGATAATCCACCGGGATCAGATAGAAGAGTGAAAATACTAGCAGGGCGTGAAAACTGTTCGCTTTTCAGTATTTTATTTTCCACTTCCTTCAGAGCTTTCCAAACATTCATATTTGAGGAGATCATCTGAAGCCCCTTTTGGGTTTCTGAACCTGGCTGAAGTTTCGTCGCTTGTCTTAGACTGTTGGTAAATATACTAGCGACTTTAGAAAACACTTGTCGACTGGACGTTGGAGCAGCTTCAGTGGAAGTATGCAGATAACAACCTTTACATATGAATGGTCGGAAAAAAGGGTGTATACGCTCTCCGATGTTAGTAGTTTTGATTTGAAAATAGAGGTGGTTATTTTCGTCCGCATTAACCTTCACTATTTTCTGATCCACAGGTAGAGATATAAGTTGATGATACTCTCCTTTTGTAGTCAATTGTGGTATTTCATTCCACATTTCATATTTGATATTTTTACCAAAATAGTACCGCAAGTCATGATTATGACCTTGCAGTTTGTCATTGAGTAACGGGTCCCAAGATTGTGGTCCGTTAGAGAACTGTGCGACGAGAACCTCTGCTGCTCTCCTGTGGAGGATATGCTTGTGAGACTGACCCAATGGAAGAACATTGTCCTCATCTGAATCAGAATCAAGAATTATTTCATCAGCCTGCTCCGAGGTAATGCTTTCCGAATCATCTTCGTCCGTAGTGGAGCTATCTGGCAAGGGACTATTAGTGACTTGCATAGTTGCATCTTCGTTAACGGATGGTGTAATAGACGTATGGTTGTTAGCACCTTCAGAGTTGAAGCTACTACCTGCCATAGTTTGATTTTCCATTATGCTTCTGAAAGCAGGAAAATTCAGTAAACGTGAAAAGACACTAGAAATTATATCTTCCTTGTCATGTTGATGAGGAAGAGGAATATGCGTCTGGGAGCTTAGATTTTCACTAGTTGCTTTTGGTAACTGATGCATCGTGTTGGTGCTATGAGAGTTATGAAAACTGTAATCGCCATTTTCTTCGACACCAATGGTAGTTCCCATATCTACAGTATATTGTACTGAAGACTGTTGAGTCGGAAAAAATATGGATTGATTAACTTCCGAGGTCTGGGATTGAGTGGTTACATGAGAAGTTGGTACATAGACTGAAATCACACTCGTGCTTGCATCAACTATAATTTGGCCGCTAGGTTCAATACCCTGCATATCGACACGGGCTTTTTTGCAAGTGTTGTGCAGAGGTGACCCAGCTCGCTTCGTAGACTGAATAGATTCCAGATGATCGTTGGTCGACGTATCAAGGATGATGCTGTCAATTAAATCACTGATGTCCGACCCGTTTTGATTAGGGTAATGTGGTTGCAAGGTTTCTTCAGTACTTGCAGCCGCACTGTCTGTTTCCAGAAGAGAGTCATTACATTGGGTCAGTAGAATCTCGTCTTTAGATAGCTCTCTTAACATCCAAGTACTTCTAGAGTTGTTCGACTGGAAATATAAAAGTGGGGTTGTATTTTTAAAAATTTGATCGAGTGGAACAATGATCAATAAATTTCATTTGACTGGTTTCAAATAACAGTATTATATTTATTTACCCATGTGAATGAAGTACAGTGGGTTTGAGGGGATTTAGTACTACGTTTTCTAATTTGAACGTATGTTTCTTCCCATATCCTCCAGGCAGATATGCACAACAACTGGAGCTCACTATGCTGAAACATGTGTGAGAAGAAAAACGTGCATGCCTCGCAGTTAGAAGGATCGTAAACCTTCTGTTTTCCCTTCAAGCACTTCGCGCATTTTTCGCAAGGGTGATTGATAGATTTAGAGACAAAAGATTTTTTGTACCAAGTGGTATGTTTACATTTATAACTTATTAATTTGAAGTTAGACATGTTTATCTCTGTGGGGGTGGGGTAGTAATTAGTTTCGTTGAACAGAGTTGCAAAAAGACAAACTACTAATCTAACGAATGTGAGAGAGTAATTAGTTTCGTTGAATATAGTTGCAAGATGCAAACTACTAATCTAACGAATGTGAGACAGTAATTAGTTTCGTTGAATAGAGTTGCAAAATGCAAACTACTAAATGACGATGTGACACAGTAATTAGTTTCGTTGAATAGAGTTGCAAAAAGACAAACTACTGATCTAACCAATGTGAGACAGTAATTAGTTTCGTTGAATAGAGTTACAAAATGCAAACTACTAATCTAACGAACGTGAGACAGTAATTAGTTTCGTTGAATAGAGTTGCAATAAGACAAACTACTAGTCTAACGAATGTGAGACAGTAATTAGTTTCGTTGGATAGAGTTGCAAAAAGCAAACTACTAATTTAACGAATGTGACACAGTAATTAGTTTCGTTGAGTAGAGTTGCAAAATGCAAACTACTAATCTAACGAATGTAAGATAGTAATTAGTTTCGTTGAATAGAGTTCCCGAAAAGGCAAACTACTAATCTAACGAATGTGACACAGTAATTAGTTTCGTTGAGTAGAGTTGCAAAATGCAAACTACTAATCTAACGAATGTGACACAGTAATTAGTTTCGTTGAATAGAGTTACAAAATGCAAACTACTAATCTAACGAACGTGAGACAGTAATTAGTTTCGTTAAATAGAGTTGCAATAAGACAAACTACTAGTCTAACGAATGTGAGACAGTAATTAGTTTCGTTGGATAGAGTTGCAAAAAGCAAACTACTAATTTAACGAATGTGACACAGTAATTAGTTTCGTTGAGTAGAGTTGCAAAATGCAAACTACTAATCTAACGAATGTGACACAGTTATTAGTTACGTTGAATAGAGTTGCAAAATGCAAACTACTAATCTAACGAATGTAAGATAGTAATTAGTTTCGTTGAATAGAGTTCCCGAAAAGGCAAACTACTAATCTAACGAATGTGAAACAGTAATTAGTTTCGTTGAATAGAGTTGCAAAACTGCTAACTGTTAAACTAATAGTAATTGATACAATTAGCATGAATATACTTAACTAGGTAGGTAATTCATAAAAAGTAACTTTTAAACAAAGTACTTAACCACCCAGGTACGTTCTTAGCGAACAGTAGCGTAGGGATAATATTATGAAAAAACCTAACTCGGTAATTCATAATTAGTAAGAATTTAAAAAGTAATAATTAACCACCCATGTACGTTCTTAGCGAACAGTAACGTAGGGATAATATTATGAAAAACCTAACTCGGTAATTCATAACAAGTAAAAAATTTAAAAAATAATAATTAGCCACCCATGTACGTTCTTAGCGAACAGTAACGTAGGGAT
The DNA here is from genome assembly GCA_947561585.1 of Caprella mutica. NCBI lineage: Eukaryota > Metazoa > Arthropoda > Malacostraca > Amphipoda > Caprellidae > Caprella > Caprella mutica. The sequence continues at coordinate 43,533 of CANNZV010001033.1, forward strand.
AATATTATGAAAAACCTAACTCGGTAATTCATAACAAGTAAAAAATTTAAAAAATAATAATTAACCACCCATGTACGTTCTTAGCGAACAGTAACGTAGGGATAATATTATGAAAACCTAACTCGGTAATTCATAATAAGTAATTTTTTAAAAATAAAAAACCACCCATGTACGTTCTTAGCGAACAGTAACGTAGGGATAATATATTTATAAATGAAATTACCTAACTCGGTAAATCATTAAAAGTGTGACATAGATTAGGCATCGCAATTTACTATAATTTCGAGAAGAAATTTTAACTAGGTACACCCAAATGCGTTTGAGGTAAAAGACCTATGAAACATAGGAATTTAACGGCAAACCGCATGGGTAAGAGGTTTAATCACAATACCTAACTAGTACACAATACATCACAAAAGTGAAACAATGGGAAAAAATAAAACTCTTAAAGAGCAGGTGTATAAGGAATAAAAAAGCACTGAACCAGTAACACTTGCCAAATGCGTAGTTGGCGAATCTGGTTGCAGCGCTCCAGCTAGCGTATAACCTCACAGTAGGAGTTATCTAGCCGCAATGATTTACGCGGGCTCACAGAACCCTAGCATCTCCAAATAAAGGGGCGGAGCTAAAAATGCTACATCGCAGTACCATCAGTTACTAAACAAATATGGTGCAATTACTCATTAGGACGGTTATAATACTAAGTGAATACCATAAATGAGCAAATTAATAGCAATTAAACACCGAATTTAAGACAATTTCATTAAAAATGGTCAAATAAACGTAATAATGGGAAAATAAAGTAAGTCCTACGGCATATGGAATAAGTTTAACTTAGGACGAAGTATTGCTAACAAATATGCACACAAACAGTGCAAAGTTAGCAATATCGTGCGCATGCGCTCTGTTATTTGTGGTACCTACTTTGAATGTTCCTCAGAAGATGGCGCTGCAGTTGAGACTTTATTAAAATATTTAAATCGGATTTGTAAAATATAATGACATTTTAATGTATAATTAAAGACCCTCAATCGATTTATCCACAATGGAGAAAAAGTTTGTCTAAAGTTTTACTGCCCATTTAAGTGTTATTAAGATTTCACTCCGAATTTATTTTTCAGATGGAGGGTAAATACTGTCAGTCACAGAAGTTACCTCCTGATGTCGACCGTCTCTTCAAACTGTTATCATGAACATCATATTCCCTTCACAAAAAAAACTCTTTATCCTTTTACAAATATAATTAAATATATTTTATTTCGATGTTGTTTTATTTTGTTAAATACATGTTTGCGAGTGACATATATTAAACCATTATTTACGTACTGTATGATTTCTCTTGGAATATCAGATTCAATTTCTAAATAAATATTAAAATTATTGATAATATTAACATTCCTGTAGCTTTGTCAAAAAATTCAACAAAATTAGACCAAAATCGCGGATGGAGAGTTGTTTGTCAACTACAGAAACTTATGAGAAAATCTCTTAAATGATAATGTTTGATTAATAAAATATATTATAGGAATATGTGAAATAATAGAAACAAAGGCCAAAATCTTTTGTGCTGCTGTGCACCATCTGATTTTAACAATAACTATGTATACTGTCTGGAAAAAAAAGTGTATTTTACTGTACGAAGTTAACGCAAAGATATCTTTAGTTAACACGTTCTCTGCACATCGGGTCATAGTCTGCACACACTAGGTGTCCCCTTTTGCTTATGGGTACACATGGGGCCAACAACCATTTGATAAATGGCTAATAATGAAACATTAGATTTTTGTGTATTGTAATATGTCACATATGTGACCCATTTGTTTTACAGAATATATGCAAACCTATGTAATCTTACTCTGTTTGCTTAATTGTATCACACTGATGAAGTCTGGTATCAGCCGTATCATGAATGAAATAAGGGAGGGAAAGCTTACGCAATATGAAACATGTTAAAAGTCATCCTGGTATTTAAACTAAATTATATATTTTCTTTACTTTATGTTGCATAACTCTTTGCATATTATTATAAAGTAATTAATTACTATTTATTTATAAGAATTAGAACATGCACAGAAATAATATAGTCTCTTTTAATTTGATAATGTAAATTAAGTTATGGATTATCGAATGGACACATGATACATGCAGGTATCATACATACCAATCAATATAAAAGTTATCATTAAATAGTAAATTCTTTTTCTTATATGATCGAAAATGTGGAACCGTTCGATAATACATAACTTATTTTCAGTAGGACTCCATTTTCCACACCAAAATCTCCCACGGAAACATTAAAGTTTGTTTTGTATCATTTTCGTCTGCTGACGGAACACGCAATACATTATTTCTTTACTCATACGATTTTCACCTTATATTTCTTTCAATATTTTTCTTTTTCTGTCGTGAGTTTATTGGTTAAAAGTTATATATTCTAAAGAATTTTATTTTGGTAACTAGGTAGTTTCGTTTCAAGCAAGAAGTTTAAATTTGTATCTTTTATTCAACTAGCCCGCTCAGCGCCAGACCGGTCGGCACCCGAGTATTAGTAATGCCATCTTGTGATAAGATAATTCTTTTAATAATAATTAGGTGTTAGAAATGGATAACTAGGTACTTTATTTAAAAAACTTTATTTTCTATATAGTTTGATATCATATTATAGCTAGGTATACCTACTGTAGGTAGCCTGGTTACACTTACTGGTAACTTGGTAAGTATTAAAGTATTTTTACTTTTTACTCAGCTTTTTCAGCAGAAGAGCCTAAATATAAATCATAAGAACTGGTATGATAATTTTTTCATTGTTTATTAATGCAGATTGCCTGAGATGGGCATTGCTGCTCTTTGTTTGGAACTTTTGGAGAAAAGACTAAATTTTATTGTTATATATTATATAACTTATAGGCTATAGCTGAAGTTGTAAACAGTGAACTTGTGAGTTGTCTGTTGTGGCTGCGTCTGTTAATTTATAAATTAGGCATTCATATTTTTGAGTTATCTTAGTTGTGACCTTATTTTATACAATTTCAACCTCTTATTTTTTTAACTCAAAATGTGAAATATCCTTCAATTTGAATGAGAAACCAAAAACTTAAATCAATTGGAAAACATTCAAATTTCAATTTTTTTTTCTTTCTTTTGAAAATAATTAATAATTTGCAATCATTGTTACAACGTTACCATTGTAATTGTAACAACAAACAACCTCATCTAGTGCCAGTCTGCAGAATATGGGACATTTTTAACATTTTCTTTGCAAACAATCTTAAATTTCCCCCTATGTATAATGTAACTATGTTTACATGTATTTTACTGAGATTAGAAGCCAAAATAGAGGTTTTCTTGGAGAACAGTTTACCAGGTCCTGCAGTGTTGATCTAGCGCTCTATTTTTGTAATTTAGTGATTTAAAAACTATCGTAGACCTAGTCGGAAAGCGAAGAGTCAATTTGTGAAGTTTATCCGGAGATAATTAATTATTAATCTATTCTTCTGACAGGCCAGTCTGGAAAAATAGGTGCTTTCTGATGAACTAATTACTCTGTTGGAGTTTTACAGACTTCAAAAATTAATGGTAAATTACTAAAAATTGTATAATCTGCAGCATTTAGCATATAGGGTTCATCTGTTAGCCTAAGCAGTTTTCCAGACTGGCTGACAGGGGACCTTTTTAAAAAAAATTAAGGCTTGGAAATTGGCCTCCTGAATTATCTGACAACAATTTACTAATTTTTCATCCTCTTTTTAATTGAAAATTATTGTCTCTTTAAACAAAAAAAAGATTCAAATTAATTTCTATGTTTTTATGTACCAAATTATTGGAGAGAATTTTGGTCATTTTTGAGAGAAATTTGAAAATCTTTGAACAGAAATTGCCCAATAATGAAATCTGTAGAGATTGTGGGCATACTTTTGTCTTTTCCTTCTAGTGATAGACTATAAATATTTTTTTTAATTCCAATTTAGAAAACCAAATTATTTTAGAGTTTCAACTAAATAATTCATAAGATTTTTACTGGGACCTAAGCTATCAAGTATTAACCATCCCTTTTAATGTATATAAACATTTATTCAAGAATTGACAGAATGACATTATGACAGTAAATTTTCAAAATTAAATTTATAATAATGTATACCAATTTGAATATTTTTTGTGATATCTAGTTTCATAAGCATAGTTATGTAGGTACCTAGTCTTATGATGTTACATAATCATCATCTTGTTAAAGTTTTTTTTTGGATAATAAGTTCTTCTCCTAATTTACCTAAAGTTATTTTTCAGGTACTTTCCATCAATAAAGTACAAACATCTTAAAAAGTAAAAATGTCTGTTGGAAGATCTCTTTCCTTAATGTCAGGTCTGGTTTCCAGAAATTTATTATCTTTCTCACCACGGAATTTGCAATTAAAAGTAACCCATAATGGTGTCAGGTGAGATATTTAGTTATATATATTGCTTTATTTAGCTACTGTAAATAGTCACTACTTTTTAGACATGCCACCACCCCTTTATCTCTTTTTTCTAACATTTTTCTTTTCAACACAGATATTTGTGTGCAACTGCCTCTGAAAGTAAAGATTCCACCACCAACCCTAAGCCAGATGACTCTAATCATTCTGACACAGAAGATAAATCAGCTGAGCTATTGCAGACCATTGAAAAATTAAAAGCTGATGCCAGTGATTTCAAGGTAAAGTCAAATGTATCTGCAGTGCTCTGTTCACAGTTTACTAATATCACATTTCCAAAATCTTGCTTAGTTGTAGCTAATGCTTGCAGATACTCTAAGATTGGTCTGAGTACATGGTGACAAATTTGTAAGATTGGAAAATTTAAAAAAATTAGTCTAATTGATTAAAATTCAAAGGAAGATGTATACCATTCTTACCAACCCAATGATATAAAATTTCAGAGTAGCTATTTATACCAAGTTGATTTTTGAAATATAGAAATTTAAGAGATTTATTTAGTTAAACTTTCTCTATGAGTTTAGAATTTATAGCTAAAACGTAATATTTTACAAATTTGTACTGTTGGAAGTGTCACATGAGATTTTCATAAAACCACTTTCATTTCTGACTTCTGCTGAAGCTATTAGAGTTCTTTGTTTTTAATTTCTTTTGATGTCAGTGATATGGCCTTTGGTTCTGAAGCAAACACTAAACCTCCTAACTATATTATTTACAATGTTTTTTCTGCAGGATAAATACCAACGTACTCTAGCAGACAGAGAAAATGTAAGGATAAGACTAGAGAAGCAAGTTGCCGATGCTAAAGTGTACGCTGTGCAGAATTTCAGCAAAGACCTGCTAGAGGTGAGGTTAGGGATGTAGGGAAAAAGAAATGAACCTTCCTTCTGCCTTGATATATCAATGGGTAATCAGACTGACTGTGCAGGTCTCTTATCCATGGGTAAGCAGACTGACTATGTGGGTCTCTTATCCATGGGTAAGCAGAATGACTGTGCAGGTCTCTTATCCATGGGTAAGCAGACTGACTGTATAGGTCTCTTATCCAAGGGTAAGCAGACTGACTGTGTAGGTCTCTTATCCAAGGGTAAGCAGACTGACTGTGTAGGTCTCTTATCCATGGGTAAGCAGACTGACTATGTGGGTCTCTTATCCATGGGTAAGCAGACTGACTGTGTAGGTCTCTTATCCATGGGTAAGCAGACTGACTGTGCAGGTCTCTTATCCATGGGTAAGCAGACTGACTGTATAGGTCTCTTATCCAAGGGTAAGCAGACTGACTGTGTAGGTCTCTTATCCATGGGTAAGCAGACTGACTGTGTGGGTCTCTTATCCATGGGTAAGCAGACTGACTGTGTAGGTCTCTTATCCATTGGTTTCTTTTCTTGCCATCCATGCGCTGGGTCGACACTGTTAGCTGTGGTAGCCGAGTAGTCGACCTATTACATGGAACATACTTTCACTGTCCCCTCTTTTACGAGCCCTTCTTCTCTTCATGTCTCTTTGGATCACCTCGTAGTGGATAGGGATAAATTGGATAAGGTCTCTTATCCATGGCTAAGCAGACTGTCTGTGTAGGTCTGATATTCATGGGTCAGCAGACTGTCGGTCACTGGTGTAGGTCTCTTATCCATGGGTGTCTATTCTTGCCATCTATGCACTGGGTCGATGCAGTTACCTGTGGTAGCTGAGTAGTTGACCTAGTGCATTAAGTGTACTTTCACTGTCCTCTCTTCTATGATGCCTTTTCTTCATGTCTCTTTGGATCACCTCGCAATGAATAGGGACAAATTTTAAATATCTGGTACATATAATAATAAGTTTCATTAATCCTTAAATTTTCTTGTAGCTACATGATTCATTTTTATTTCCCAATCAATATTGCACTAATTAATATGCTGAATTAGGTTATGTTCTGTAATAATCTAGCTAGCTATATGATTTGTTTTTATTGTTTCTTTTTTATAAACAGAACTTCATTTGTTTTGCTTTTTATTTACTATTAATGATACTTTGATTATCATTAGCTAATAAGTGTTGCAATATATTCTGGTTCATTTTCTAACAGTTTTCTCTCAATAATCAGCTGCAATTTTGTTTTCAGATTTCTGATGTTTTTGGCAAAGCAATAGAGAGTGTTTCTCAAGATGATTTGGTAAAAGGAGGCAAACAGTTGAAAGAACTTCATGATGGTTTGAAAATGACTCAAACTCATCTACACAGTGTAAGTCTTTAAATAATTGTCATACTGCACTTCCAGTTTGTATTTGGTGCACAGAACTCTGCTGACTTTCCCTAAATCAATCCAACATTTTCCTAATTTCACCTATAAAAATTGAGAGTTCTATTTTATATGACGAGAATAAATTTTTATCTTGAAAAGAAAAGCAAGTGGACATGTCAAGTCAAATTTACCACCAAATGCATTCTGGCTTTTTGTGTCTGTATTTTATCTAGGTCTGTACTCATACTATTGGTAACCGTAATATCCACCATCTTTTAGTTATCTGATTTTAGATCAACCATTTTTTCAAGTACCTGTACCATAGTATCTACCAAGTATCATCAATGATTATGGTATCGGTACAGAACTATTATAACACTCATTATTTTGTGTTCAGGTGTTCAAGAGACATGGCGTCAGTGCACTGAAGACAGAAGAAGGTCAGAAGTTTGACCCGGAGTGGCATGAGGCAATGTTTGAAGTTCCGGTCACTGATGGTCAAAAGCCAGGTAAGGGCAGCTTGTAATTAGTGCAGACTGACGGTAGGCCACTGTAGAGATACAGTGAAACTCCTGAGTTATGAACTATTGTTTCCTTCATATCTCAAGTGCACTGTAGAATTCTATAATTAAAATCATAGATAACTATGGCTCAATTCATGACGTATATCATTTTCTATAACTTGAATAGAAAACTACTTCATAACTCAAGTGCACTTCATAATTAAGGTCCCCTATTACTCAGGAATTTTACTGTAGCTACCTTTATTTTTTCCCTAGGTTCAGTAGTACACGTTCTACGAGAAGGTTGGAAACTGAAAGACAGATGTCTGCGATCGGCCCAAGTTGGAGTAGCCAAGGAATGATAATTGGCACCATTATTAATTGACACATAATTAGATGTTATACATAGGTGATATTAAAACCATATTTACTATTTCGTGTTTTATTACCTGCTAGCTATACATTAATATTATTAAATTTAACCATCACATTTATTAATATAGTATTTACATATAGGTGGATATGCATTCATATTTAATAACAATGAATGAGTAATTCAACCATGATCTGAAAAATATCTAATTGGAAAATTAACTATTTAGGGAAACGAAATTGGTTACTTGTAATACATAAATAGAGTTTAAAAATGCAAGTTCTTCAACTCTATGCATTTATACACTAAGCTTCCCATGTGGGTAAGGAAATCAATCATAGCTACAACCAATAACAGCTAAAATGTCAATATTTTTTTCGAGAGTTAAAATACCCATCACAAACTTATGTTTTTCATAACAGTTCAGTACCCTGATGAGTCTATATCGTAGAGTTCACACAGTACAGAAGGTGCTGGGTCTCTGCCTCGGAATTGTCTGAATATTTCTGCGGAGTGATCACCACCTCCTTGAGACAAGAAAGTATCTCTGAACCTGGAACAATAACCAACACAAAATGATTACAGTCTCATAAGAGAAAGAGAACTATTGAAAAAATAATTTAATATGACTAGAATTTTTATTATTAGACTGAGATCCGCTAGGAACAAACCAATTCAAAAAATGATTACAAAGATAGAACTGTAGGAGATGATTGACTGGGCTCTTCGTAATTATCTTATTAAACTCATTAAATTATTAAATATAAGAATTTCACTCCTGAAAGATTTTTTCAAGAGTGTAATATTATATAGGCTACCTAAGTTACAAATTATCAGTCAGTTTTACATCTTCTGTCATATGAAAAAAAAAAACGATATAGCTAACAATGAATATTCTATTTTAATTGGAATACCAGCGCAAGTAGCTATCATGGTTACCAAAATCATCTTAACTTACCCAAACACAAATTTCTTCACAATTAAAATAATTCTAGTAGGCTTAAATCTGCTCACCTTTTACCAGTTTCTTCCCAGTTAGAGTTATTAAGGAAGGCAGTAGTGACATCAGCAGCCATGACTCGTGCCCAAGTGTGACTGTAGTAAGCAGAGGCCCACACGTCAGTCAGACTCTCACTGAAACTACACACGTGAGCGTCATTCTTGTCTAGTTGGTAGGGGAGGAATTGGGGCCACAACTCAGTCATCAGTGTCACCCAGAACTCGGGTCTGAAATGAAAATGATGCTATAATAGCGAGAAAAAAATGATGATAGGTAATGCTATAATAGGGAAAAAATAAGCTATAATATGATGGCAAAATTTTAGATAGCTAGTAATAGAAGGTAACTCACCTAGTATGCAGTGCTATGTCTAACACTCACTCACCTAGTATGCAGTGCTATGTCTAACACTCACTCACCTAGCATGCAGTGCTATGTCTAACACTCACTCACCTAGTATGCAGTGCTATGTCTAACACTCACTCACCTAGCATGCAGTGCTATGTCTAACACTCACTCACCTAGCATGCAGTGCTATGTCTAACACTCACTCACCTAGCATGCAGTGCTATGTCTAACACTCACTCACCTAGCATGCAGTGCTATGTCTAACACTCACTCACCTAGTATGCAGTGCTATGTCTAACACTCACTCACCTAGTATGCAGTGCTATGTCTAACACTCACTCACCTAGCATGCAGTGCTATGTTTAACACTCACTCACCTAGTATGCAGTGCTCTGTCTAACACTCACTCACCTAGTATGCAGTGCTCTGTCTAACACTCACTCACCTAGTATGCAGTGCTATGTCTAGCACTCACTCACCTAGTATGCAGTGCTATGTCTAACACTCACTCACCTAGTATGCAGTGCTCTGTCTAACACTCACTCACCTAGTATGCAGTGCTCTGTCTAACACTCACTCACCTAGCATGCAGTGCTCTGTCTAACACTCACTCACCTAGTATGCAGTGCTATGTCTAACACTCACTCACCTAGTAGCTATGCAGTGCTCTGTCTAACACTCACTCACCTAGTATGCAGTGCTATGTCTAACACTCACTCACCTAGTATGCAGTGCTATGTCTAACACTCACTCACCTAGTATGCAGTGCTATGTCTAACACTCACTCACCTAGCATGCAGTGCTATGTTTAACACTCACTCACCTAGTATGCAGTGCTATGTCTAGCACTCACTCACCTAGTATGCAGTGCTCTGTCTAACACTCACTCACCTAGTATGCAGTGCTCTGTCTAACACTCACTCACCTAGTATGCAGTGCTATGTCTAACACTCACTCACCTAGCATGCAGTGCTATGTCTAACACTCACTCACCTAGCATGCAGTGCTATGTCTAACACTCACTCACCTAGCATGCAGTGCTATGTCTAACACTCACTCACCTAGTATGCAGTGCTATGTCTAACACTCACTCACCTAGCATGCAGTGCTATGTCTAACACTCACTCACCTAGCATGCAGTGCTATGTCTAACACTCACTCACCTAGCATGCAGTGCTATGTCTAACACTCACTCACCTAGTATGCAGTGCTATGTCTAACACTCACTCACCTAGCATGCAGTGCTATGTTTAACACTCACTCACCTAGTATGCAGTGCTCTGTCTAACACTCACTCACCTAGTATGCAGTGCTATGTCTAACACTCACTCACCTAGTATGCAGTGCTATGTCTAACACTCACTCACCTAGCATGCAGTGCTATGTCTAACACTCACTCACCTAGCATGCAGTGCTATGTCTAACACTCACTCACCTAGCATGCAGTGCTATGTCTAACACTCACTCACCTAGTATGCAGTGCTATGTCTAACACTCACTCACCTAGCATGCAGTGCTATGTTTAACACTCACTCACCTAGTATGCAGTGCTCTGTCTAACACTCACTCACCTAGTATGCAGTGCTATGTCTAACACTCACTCACCTAGTATGCAGTGCTATGTCTAACACTCACTCACCTAGCATGCAGTGCTATGTTTAACACTCACTCACCTAGTATGCAGTGCTCTGTCTAACACTCACTCACCTAGTATGCAGTGCTATGTCTAACACTCACTCACCTAGTATGCAGTGCTATGTCTAACACTCACTCACCTAGCATGCAGTGCTATGTTTAACACTCACTCACCTAGTATGCAGTGCTATGTCTAGCACTCACTCACCTAGTATGCAGTGCTCTGTCTAACACTCACTCACCTAGTATGCAGTGCTCTGTCTAACACTCACTCACCTAGTATGCAGTGCTATGTCTAGCACTCACTCACCTAGTATGCAGTGCTATGTCTAACACTCACTCACCTAGTATGCAGTGCTCTGTCTAACACTCACTCACCTAGCATGCAGTGCTCTGTCTAACACTCACTCACCTAGTATGCAGTGCTATGTCTAACACTCACTCACCTAGTAGCTATGCAGTGCTCTGTCTAACACTCACTCACCTAGTATGCAGTGCTATGTCTAACACTCACTCACCTAGTATGCAGTGCTATGTCTAACACTCACTCACCTAGTATGCAGTGCTATGTTTAACACTCACTCACCTAGCATGCAGTGCTCTGTCTAACACTCACTCACCTAGTATGCAGTGCTATGTCTAACACTCACTCACCTAGTATGCAGTGCTATGTCAAGCACTCACTCACCTAGTATGCAGTGCTATGTCTAACACTCACTCACCTAGTATGCAGTGCTATGTCTAACACTCACTCACCTAGTATGCAGTGCTATGTCTAGCTGTGCCTTGTACAGGTGTTTGCAGAGTTTATGTGCTGACATGTGATTGGCCGCCTTTACCACATCACTAATTTGAGCATCAGAAAGCGTCTCCCCAGTCTTGTGGTGACAACAGAGGGATGAGAGTACCTCTGGTACATACACCCAATTAGCCATAAAGTGCTGAGTCATGGCCATAGCGTCCCATTCCACGTTTGTGAGACCGGAGGCTTCACCGTAGGGGACAGTGGTGAGGAGATTGTGGAGACACTCTCCGAACTTTGCAAAGAGGACTGTGACGTCTTGTAGAGAGAGGAGGGACGGTTGATTCTCTTCAGGAGCTGGGAAGTTGAAGAGGAGGGAGGAGGAGGGGTTAGTGCACATGCTACTTCTGCTGCGTAGTGTAATGCACCACCCTGAACCACCGGATGGGTTGAGTTTGGTGCCCTCCCTCTGGTAGGGGTCTAGGTAGAAGGAGGAGATGACTCCACCATTCTTGTCTATCACATTGAACTGCCTGTTGTTGTATTTAATATTTAAAGTTATTATTTGCGTTTATGATATACATATTCTAGCTAAGGATACGTATGCACAATATATTCAGACTTTTACATATGAATTCACCTTGTTCATTATTAATAAAAATTGATTAGAATTGAGGCCAATTAGCCTACATTGGGTAACAAAAAATATTCTTTTCTCTGATAGTACATCATCACAGTGACTCTTTTCTCTGATAGTACATCATCACAGTGACTCTTTTCCCTGATAGTACATCACCACAGTGACTTTTCTCTGATAGTACATCATCACAGTGACTCTTTTCTCTGATAGTACATCATCACAGTGACTCTTTTCTCTGATAGTACATCATCACAGTGACTCTTTTCTCTGATAGTACATCATCACAGTGACTCTTTTCTCTGATAGTACATCATCACAGTGACTCTTTTCTCTGATAGTACATCATCACAGTGACTCTTTTCTCTGATAGTACATCATCACAGTGACTCTCTTCTCTGATAGTACATCATCACAGTGACTCTTTTCTCTGATAGTACATCATCACAGTGACTCTTTTCTCTGATAGTACATCATCACAGTGACTCTTTTCTCTGATAGTACATCATCATAGTGACTCTTTTCTCTGATAGTACATCATCACAGTGACTCTTTTCTCTGATAGTACATCATCACAGTGACTCTTTTCTCTGACAGTACATCATCACAGTGACTCTTTTCGATGTACGCGTTTGGCGAATATTGGTTGCAATATCTAGGTATCATAAAATAATTACAGGCATTGTATTCAATTGGTCAATATAGCTCATGTACATGATCGTAATTCTGAATACATAAAATATCATCTTCACATAAAATTATACAATATAATGTCTTAGTTTCGCTTCTACTGTTTGACAAACAATTTTCCAACATGTTGGACCTCTTTTGGCTCTTCAAACTCTAGGTTTTATTATTTGACAACACTAAAATCTAACAGTTTTTATCCAGTTTGTTAGTGTGTACGGTGCTGTAAATACATTTCTAGATGGGAAAAAGATTCAATTTTACAGAGATTATAGAACAAATCTATTAGAATCTCTTAAATCCAATTGGCAACATCTAGCAACTGTAGCGACATTGTCGTAAGTTTGACTGTCGTTTTATTATAAAGGAAAAAAATGTACTTTATAATGTACTTTTTACTTGGAAAGTAACAAGTACTTCTAAGTAATTATTGGTACTTTTTAGAAAGTACTTTAAGTAGTACTTGATGTACTTACTTGGTACTTAGTACTTTTACTTGGTACTTGGGAAGTACAATCCCGCCCATCTCTGCTTAAAGGGGCAGTTCAGTCAATTTTTGTTTTCATAATATTAATGTTGAACGATCACTTTGTAAGAATAAAGCATTCTTGTAGAATTAAACGGACGAAAAAAATATAATAAGCGATATATATCATATTTTATAATTCAATTTAGTTCCTGCGTCCTCCTACAGATGGCGCCACCACTCTGTACTATTTGTTTACATTTTACAGCTGATAACATGTGAACAATTTTTCTATCAACAGTATTAACAGGTAATTTATGGTTTTCTTTTCAAAACTAAATCTAATTGTCTCGAAGGGCAGTTTTCAATTTCACAAATTCTTTTCACCATTTTCAAACATATAATGACAAATTCAAGATTCAAGTCTGGGACAGGTAGTCATTTTGTTTACGTACTACAATGATTAGTACGCGGTCCACCACAGTCCACAGATGGCGCCACTAATATACAATATACTTTTTATATAAACATTTCTAAAATCAACGAACATTCTAATGTTACAATACATAAATATACTAAATCGATTTAGGACCAATTTGGTGATAGTTTGATTTTGACTGAACTGCCTCTTTAAGAGAAATAAGTTAATGTTGTAATTTGATATATTATTCAAGAAAAATATGATTAAAATATGATTTCCTTATATGACTGATAATTCGTAACTAACCCTAAAAACTGCTGTATTTTAAAAATCTCCTCTTTTTAATAGACTTTTATTTTAATAAATTCTGCTTTACCAGCCTGCATATAAAATAATATAAGACATTCACTGAGTATAGACTGACCTGACTGTCTGATGCCATAGTTTAGACTGCACAGTCTCAGTCACCTCCTCAAACTCCACCCCAAACAGCTGTGATGTTAACTGTAACAGTACCCTCCACACGTGGTTAAAGGGCAGGTACTCCTTTAGAGTCAGAGTGATAGGGTAGAGGGCATCTCTCTGCAGTCTGCTGTAGTAGGGAACGTCATACGCCTGTAAAGCATCGCCTGAGAAACCGGCCTCATTGGCAAACTTTGATAGGGTTTCCATGTCCTCCATTTGACGGGGAAAAGCTAAAGAGAAAAGGTTTGGATTACACAATGATGCAAAAATGATAAAATGTGAAACAGGAAGATTATATGTGGCAGAATTAATATTAACCCTTCATGCACTGAATAAATTTAAACATGTGAAAACAAGAAAGCATATTAAACAAAGAAATAAAAAAAATTCACACTTGTTCTTGACAAATGTAACGTACACATGAGCTCTAACATAGGAAAGTTTATCTGATCATTTAATGATATTTTAAAAAAGTGCTAGATGCATCACTTGAAAGGGGACATATATGGGGTTAACACTATCATCATATTGTTGTTAGAGGTGACAACTGGTTACTTACCAAGTGCCTGCAGACTTGTGATCATAGAAAGAACATTCTCTGTGCTGCCCGCCATCTTAGTCTCCATGGACAGACTGGCAAAATCCTCATAGCCGAGCACTTTAGCCTGATCCTGCCTGCACTTTCTGATGTTCTCTAAGTTGGTGCTGTTATCAACCTCATTGTCCAGGTTCTTGCTGGCACGCATGTTGTATGCCTGCCAAGTGTTCCACCTCAATCCACGCACAGGACAGTGCTCCATGAAGGTGGAATAGATATCTGGTTTGAGAGTTAAATGGTAAGGGCCAGAACCATCAACATTGGAACTCATTCGGTTGAGAAGGGAGCTAGGTAAACTCTTTAGCACTTTGCTATCACCAACTTGATATGAAAACCTGGAGGAGGATACGGCTAACTTCTGCCGAAACTGTGATTTGTAATTGTCCAGCTGGCCGATGACACTGACAAAATAGGCAGCCTTTTCGGAAGGTAATTCTATGCCGTTGAGTCTGGACTCCAGTAGAAACTTATCGAGAACTCTCATTTGACAAACATCCAATGATTCAGATTCACTAGATTTGATGGCTTTACAAGCTTTGTAAATAGGCAGACTGTGGAACTTGTGTACCCTGGCTTTACGTGCTCTCTCATGCAAACTGAGGTAGACTTTCTGTGGCAGTACATCTTGTCTGGCAGTGTATAATATCTTTGTAGCACTCCAAGATGCATTCAACTGAGAGTCCAACTCATCTAAGGGTTTCATAACAGACTCAAATGTGGGTGTGATTGTCTCTTCTGAAAATGAGAGAATCTACTCATGAATTGGAACAATCTAACATTTTGAAAATTTACCTTAGGAAAATCAGGTAGCTAAGCTAAAGGAAATTTTGAATATTCAAACTACAAACATTCACAAGTGAAGGATCTATCTACCACCAAAATCTTTAACTGACATTGATAGATGAATCTTTCACCCAATTTAACCATCTATACCTATAATAAGAGTGTCACAAAATGGGTTAAACAGACATTCAATTAGCAGATCCTCATAAAGTTGGTGGAATCAAAGAATTGAAAAAAAACACAAATTAAATAGAAAAACTAACAATTTGCAGTAGTATCTTTGATACAGGTTACACTAATATCAATAACTAGTGTACTTTCCCGTTAAAAATAACAGGTCATCATCGATACCAATTTACTTCCCATTATTACGTTACTTTTAATGAATTCAATTAAAATTAAATTTTCTGCACAGTCTAATTTATCTTATAGATTAAATAAATTTAAAAATTGAATAAAAACAGAGGAATTTAAATATCAAGTTGACATATTGCCGTGCGTATCATAGTTACATTCTTCAGGTCTAATACCCGTCGTGTAAAAGCGGACACCAAATAAATAAATGAATAAATAAACACACTAAGGAAATTATTAGTATAGATTGAGGAAAAAATCGTTTTGACCCATGAGATCACAAACATAATTTTGTTAATTATGCAATTACTTATAATCCTAAATCCATTATATTAATTAAATTCTCAATGAATGAACAACTGGTAGCTACTAGTAAAATATAAAATGTGAATCTTTTTCTGTCAATGAACTATTGCTCTCACACCTTTCAGTTTCTCTTCCAGTTGGTACAGTCCGTACTCAAAGTCTATGGACAGCTTCCCCATTCCACTGAAACATTTCTCAGTACTGAGGCTGGGGAAGTCAGGCTCCTCCCCTTGGGAAAAGCGCAGCAGACTGTTGTTCTCAGGCGTGTCTATGGGGTCTTCAGGCAACCTGCAGGAGTAGAGCATATAGCACTGGTTCTTAAAGGGGGGTGCCTGACACCCCTTTTTGTCTGGATTGTTTACTTGTACATAAGTTAAATAGATTTGGCTGCTCTCAGGAATGATAGGAGTTGAATAAAAAAAACTAAAGTTAAACTATCCTAAAAGTTAATATTCAATTCAATATTCAATGTTTGAATACAATAATTAGGTAGGAAGCTACAGCTAATATATCTGACCAGAATATTGAATCCATATTTTCAAACCTAACTATCAACTAATTTTCATTTTTAATTATCAGTTTCTATGATTTTACATAATTGATATTTGATTGATGAACATTTTTGAATTGTAAGGTAATTATGATCTAAACTTACAGCACAACATAGGAGCAAGCTCTTGATCCAAGTGTAGACAAAACATTCTTACGTGAAAATAACTTCAACATGATGTCATTCCTTGTGAAATGAAGTCTATAGTCACTGCCCTGTTAGACAGAAAACACTCTAGCAATGAGCCTCTGGAACAAACTAATAGCTACATAAAAATATCATATAATGTATAAATTATAGAATCAATAACATTACTTACAAAATAGACAAAACTTTAAAAGTTATAATATATAAACGAAACCTAACTAGCAATAATTAACTTTTCTCAAATACATATTTTGCAATAAAATATGTATTTGCTTTAAATTATTTTTAATATATTCTGCCTGAAATTATCAATAACTTTAAAAGATAGAACTACATTTTACTAGAATATTTTAGTATTTCATCTTTAGTAGTTAGCTTAGATAGATGTCTTTAGATGTAGGAAGTTCATCACAAGGGGGTATATCGAATCTAGGGTGTGGCTAAGAACAAGAAGTTTGAAGCAGGGATGTAGAAGATGGAATGAGAAGAGTGTGGAGTGTAGGTTCTGTGGAGCAGAAGGAAGATGATATATTGATAGGCACTTTTTGTAGGAGTGCAGGAAGCTGGAAGAGATAAGGAATGAAAATATCAAACATCTGAGACCAAGAGAAGGATGTGGATTGATTAGGTTGTTTGAAAATTTTCTGTTTGGTGGAGAGGAGATGGTGAGAGGTAACCTGGTAGGAGGATGCTGTAAAGGATGTGAAGACTGGAAAGAAGTTTCTAAAATTGGGCTCAGAGACTAGGTTAAACATTATTTACAAATTATATACTATTATATATTTGATGATTTCTTTTTATAACTTTTAATAATATTCCAGTCTGCAGAATATGGGAGTCTAGAAGATCATTAGGATACTCTCTCAAACTCTCAGAGCTATTTTCAATTAATTCCTATAATTACATTAATTTTACTACAAACACTTCTGAATTAATCCCTATATTTACAATAATTTTGCTACAAACACTTCTGATTTAATCCCTATATTTACATTAATTTTGATACAAACAGAATAAGATATCTCTACGAACACTTTACCAGTTTCTGCAGATCCGACTGGATAAAATTTATTATCAAGGACTTGCAAGTAAAACATTTATGAGAAAAATCAATAATTATCCCACTCTGCATAATGCGTCTCTTCTCGGACTTCTTCCGCAGAAATTTTAATTTGAGAGACGGTTACTCTTTGACTCTCGGTAGCAGATTCGGAATCTCCCGCAGCTAAATTAATGGTTACATAGAAAATTTAGGAAATAATTCAAAATCTGCCGCAGAGATCTCCAATTTCTAAAATAGGTCGTATTTGTCACAGAGAGTCTAGGAAAAATGTTCCATATTATGCAGTCTAATAATTATCCCACATCTCAGACATCTGTTATCTTACACTTGTCTATATTCTATATCAGTCTGCAAAGCGCGTCCATGTCGCCTAAGATCTTTGGAGACATATTTTGGCTTTTGGGGGAAAATATATCTTTGTAAGATCTTGGAGAGAAATTCCTAATTAATTCCTATGTTTACATGTATTTATTGGAGACATTTTGCAGAATTCTGGTCATTTTGAGACAGATTTGAAAATCTTTAGAGACAAATTGTCCTTAAAATAAAATCTTCGAGAAAGATTTGACACACTTTGCAGACTGGTTCTATCACTTCTATGTTACTGTGATAATGAGTGATTCCAATTTGGCAATTTCCAATGGAATCTGGAGGGTGCCATCATGCCATGGACCATGATGGCAGCTTAAAAGAAACTGGCCAATTATTGGACCTTTACCAAAGTTCCAACTACCTACCTATCCTAACCCAGTTTGTATTTGATGCACTGAACTCCTCTAACTTTTTCAAAAATCTGAGAAATACCTATCAACATTTTTCATCAATTTGTCTAGTCCTCCAACATTTTTCCAGTTTCCCCTCCAAAAATTAATGGTAATATAGGAATTAAATAAATCAAAAGCAAAATATCCTCCGACATTGCAGAAATTTTTTTATTAGAGAAATTAAATATCTGCGGACATATCATTGGAATTTACCACCAAATACATATGTCACGCGCGTTTGAGTGATCTGCAATATCAACCGATTTCGCTGCACAATCTGTTGATCATTGATCAATAGTCTGCACAGCCATCGATCGATAGCGCAACCATCGATTGATTCCTGCGCGTTCGATTGATATGATTTTTTTTAGTTTGTACATCAAATTGGCACATTTGATCGCATATATCAATCGATAGGGCAACCATAGATCGATTTCTGCGCGTTCTAATGATACAGGAAAATCCATATCATTCAAACGCGCAACAATTGACTGATTTCTGATGGTTGACTTATTAAATATAAAAAAGTATTTTCCAGTAAAAACAAAACAATTAATTAAATGCATAAACAAAGAAAACCTGTATCGATTGATATACCCTATAAAATGTGCCACTGCCAATTGGCAATTTGATGTACAAACTAAAACAATCATATCATTCGAACGCGCAGAAATCGAAAGATGGTTGCGCTATCGATTGATATACGCGATCAAATGTGCCAATTTGATGTATAAACTAAAATGAAAATCATATCATTCAAATGCGCAAAAATAGATGGATGGTTACGAACTTACGCTATCGATTGATATACGCGATAAAATGTGCCGATTTGATATGTACAAAATAAAAAAATAATATCATTTGAACACGCAGAAATTGATCGATGGTTGTGCTATCGATTAATATAAGTTATAAAATGTGCCAATTTGATCTACAAACTAAAAAAAATCATGTCATTCGAACACGCAATAAACCGATCGATGGTTGCGCTATCAATTGATATACGCGATCCCAAGTAATAAAGCATGTCCAAACTCGCCATTTTAATGGCGAGTTTGTGACAGTTATTTTGAGCCCTTCAATTGCAAATGGCGAGTTTTATCTATTTTTCTCCTATGCTACAATGTTATTTTCCAAGTAATAAAGCATGTCCAAACTCGCCATTTTAATGGCGAGTTTGTGACAGTTATTTTGAGCCCTTCAATTGCAAATGGCGAGTTTTATCTATTTTTCTCCTATGCTACAATGTTATTTTGGAGAGAATTTATGAAAATTTGATCATTTTGGAGAGAATTTATTGAATTTTGGAGAGAGCTAGAGAGACAAATGGAGAGTTTATGAGACATACTATTTTACTTGGGAACTTATTTTAGAGAGAATTTATGAAAATTTGATCATTTTGGAGAGAATTTGTTGAATTTTGGAGAGACAAATGGCGAGTTTATGAGACATACTATTTTACTTGGACGAGATCAAATGTGCCAACTTGATGTGCAAACTAAAAAAATATCATATAATTCGAACGCGCAGGAATCGATCGATGGTCGAGCTATCGATCGATATCCGCGATCAAATGTGCCAATTTGATGTGCAAACTAAAAAAAATCATATAATTCGAACGCGCAGGAATCGATCGATGGCTGCGCAAACTATTGATGAATAGATTGGGCAGCGAAATCGGTTGATATTGCAGATCACTCAAACACACGTCACACATATACAATCTGAATCTGGTACGGACATATTAAACACCAGGCACCAGCCTGCAGAATATGGGACATTTTTTGTGCGAAAATCCTCAATTTCCTTCTACCTATATTTACATGTATTTTATTGAGAACAGAAGCCAAAATGGAGGATTTCTTGGAGAACAGTTTCCCAGTTCCTGCAGTCTGGATTAAACTAAACATAGTAACAAATTTGAAAGAGTGCGGACTGTCCTGAAGTGTAAGTTGCAAGTAACTTGTACCTAACTAACCCAGATTTAAAAGCATGTCCAAACTTGACATTTTAATGATGAGTTTGTGACAGTTATTTTGTTCCCTTCAATTGCAAATGGTAAGGCAAGAAATATCTGATTTTCTCTATGCTACAATGTTATTACTTATTTTGGATTGAATTTATGATAATTTTATCATTGACATTTTGGAGAGAATTTGGTTTCTTTTGGAGAGACAAATGGAGAGTTTATGAGCCATACTATTTTACTTGGTAACTAACAATTCCAACATGTTACATAATGTTTTGTTGTCAACTTGTATGCCAAGACTGCTTGTATATTCATCTTACAAATGAGTTACAATATGGTTCTGCCATATGGGAAATTTCCTAAATGGAAACAATTCATAGCTACCTTACTTCATCCAATTGGCCATTGGGCCGTATTGGCTACCTTTAATCGGTTTAATCAACTTTATTGCAGAGGCCAGAGTGCCAACCACGTTCGCTACTTCACTGGCCGGTAGCCCTTTCTTATTTCAAGTTTCAGCTTTTCATGAACTTCAATACTCATTTTTTATCTACTGCCTACTCCGCATTATCTCCAATTCATCAGTTTTAGTCTTTGTTTCCCCTACCCAATTCTTCAGAGTGTGGGTCACAGCAGACAGCTTTTCTATGAACTTTGGGTTTGGTTTGCCGCCAGAGAAACTGTCACGATATTCCTATCAAATAAGAACATTAATGAAACTGTTTCTCTGTATTTAATAATGTATTTGTAATCTTGTTATCATAAATTGATGTCAATCTTGCTATTTGCATTTCTCAATGAGTATTCAACCAAATTGTCTTAAATTTGATGGGACGATTGGACATTATCCAGCAACCATTATTTGGATTTTGGGAACGATCGGGTCAAAGGTCAAAGTCACGCAAAAGTCAAAATCGATTGTTTTCTTACTGGTCTCATGTTAAAAAATATTTATGTAGTCTTTTATTGTGTGAGTAACAGCTAGATTACTTTTAGAGTCAGGTTCCTAGTTTTTATTGGTGATAGGGACTGTAGACTGTAGAGAACCACATAAATTTATTTAAATCACAATTTTTCTATGATAGGAAGTAAGTTTCCTTTCAATAATATTGTTATAATATCTCACATATAAAGCATACATATGCATAACTGTAACTATAATTTTGATTTTAACAAAATAACACTTACATTACTTATATGCGGAAAAGGGATTTGAAATTATCATCATAAGAGAATATTTCTCTTACAGCTGAGGAAACAACTTCAAAGGTTTTATTATTTCAATTTTTGTAGCACTCTTCTATCCAACATTTCGTCCAACTGGTCGAAACCCTTCAATTTTACTGTTATCAATAATTTAGAGACCCAACATGTTGAGAAACTATTTTTCAAATATTTCAATTGAAAAAGAAGTTATAACCCCAAATACACTATCAAACATATTGGCAACAAATGCTTCAAACTAAAAAATTTAGTGTGGGTACAACTTTATTCACATTCTTGACATTTTCAAAATTTGGTAGTGAAATACAGGATTAACAATTTTAATAGGTATATTTAATTGACACGTTTGTCAAAGGCAAAACTTTGCTAGTGTCAATTCAAAATGGTGGATTTTGTGTTAGAATTGGGTTAAATCAGTGGGTTAACAACGTTAAGACATAGAGTTTATTTAAAGAGTAAATATGTTATACAATTAGAAGTCTATGGAGAGATGAGTGGAACTCATCTCTCACTGAGTAATGTTCAAGACAGACTGATTTCAGAACCAACAAGACAGGGTATTTAACCCTCGACGGAAGTGTGATCGACTTTAGACCTTATGTCCGTTTCTCATTAAAAGTAATACATAGTTATTGAAACAATAGGTAATTTAATATAGCTGAGCTAGTCTAACAGGAAGTTAACATTAAATATATAACGAGTGTGTAATACATTTAACTAGAATTTCAACACTCCTCCTCACGCGACATTATATATTTTTCATACCTATTAATTTAACAAATTTGGTAAATCTATCAATAGGCAACGATTTAGAGAATATGTCAGACGATCCATAAAAAAAATGAACAACAATTTACATAGGAAATGAATTATTCTAAATTTAAAGACATAAATCTCATTTTAATCAATCCTAAAATTCAAAACATTAAAACTCAAATTGAAAAATTCTGAAATTCAAATTGAACAATCATAACTGCAAGAATTTTAAACATTTATTAATGGTTTAATTCTATTTCAAATAATTCCTTTCTTCCCCTCTTTTTATTTCTGAATGTCGATATAAAATAGAGTCTTCAGAAATCCAAAAAGAAAATATACTATGTATATAAAATATTTCAAACTTACATATAACATAAAAAATCAAACCTATAACTGCAAGAATTTTAAACATTTACTAATGGTTTAATTCTATTTCAAATAATTCCTTACTTCCCCTCTTTTTATTTCTGAATGTCGATATAAAATAGAGTCTTCAGAAATCCAAAAAGAAAATATACTATGTGTATAAACTATTTCAAATTTACATATAACATAAAAATAGTATGAATACACATCAAAACTGAACTTAACATATTGTGACATTCTTGCTTATTTTATTTCAATTTAACTTGTAAAAATTAACATTGCTTAATAATCATGCAATTAAAATTAACATTCTTCCGTTAAAAAATAGAATTTCTATTTTTTAATTATTTTATTGAATAAAATTTACTATTAAATTCTTTCTTCAGAAAAATTGAAAGATCGTTTAATATTTTACTGCAAATTAGTTATAAATATAACCATTTCATTTATGTATATTAATTTAAAAATATTTCATTCCTGCAAATTCCTAATTTATTTTGACTTTAAAATTTTCTAATCATCAAAATCTAATTAGTATTTCAAAATGAAGAAATATTTATTTCTAAATATTCACTTCTAAATATTCACAAATATTCACAGTATGAATATCAATTCATCTGTATTCAATTCATATGCTCACCTAATAGACCGCGTACTTCTATTAAGTAAATATGCTGAGTCATCAATTAACATAATAATTAAATGCTGTGTCGGTAGTTTTTGTTACGATTCAAAGATTATCTGCTGATCATTAAAAAGCAATAAAAATTCTATCTAACTACTATCCAAAAGACTAATTTCAATTAATTTGAGAATTCACTTCACAAATGCTGAAGCAAGTTGTACACCGGTGCAAGAACCGTAGAGGCGAAAGTTAACTAAACCTACCACTAGACTTTTAGCAACTTAACACTACCACTTTCTTGTGTAGCTATTTACAAACAAACAAGTCTTTACTTATTTTACTTCTTGTAGTTGTAGTTCCCATAGCCACCACAAGTATGTGGAGTTGCTCCAGCTTTGCTGGGGCGTTTGTCCGGTTTGTTGTCCATAGCCACTCCAAGTACCGGCAGCTTGTCCAGTGGTTGCGGCACTCCAACCGCCCGGTGCCTGTTGTCCCCCGTTGCCGTAAGAGATTTGGGTTGGCGGTGTCTGTTGCTGCTGTGCATAGTAATTCTGCTGCTGTCCATAGTACCCCCCACTGTTTCAAGTGCCGTATCCTCCTCCTTGCTGGGTGTATCCAGATTGGGGTAGCTCTGGGATGAGTAGTTGTTAGTTTGAGAAGAATACTCAACTTTTCAGCTTCACTCCGGAGTGTGTCAGCTACGGTAATCCAGTTAGGGATGTCTGTCTGAGCTTCAAGTGCAGTGACAAGCACTTCAAACGGCCCTGGCAGTGATGACAGAAGACAAATCACTTTATCCTCTTCACTGATCACTTGATTTAACAAGGCAAGCTCTTGAAAAACTTCAGTTAGTTCCTTCAAATGAAAGTCGAGTAGATCAGGAGACTTCAATTTTAGATTGTAGAGCTTTTTCTTCAAACGAAATTTGTTAGCCCACGTGTTTTTCTGAAATGTTTCTTGAAACAACCAAACCAGTTAAACTTGATTTACTGTTTAACTGAATTGATGTTTTAACATTATTCTAATTCATAAGAATAACTGAATATAATTATTAATATTCAATTGAAACAAAAAACAGAATTCTTAGTTCGCAAGAGCCTTTTGTTGAAAGTATTTACTATCATTCAATACTTTAACAAACATAAACAACCAAAGCAGTTAAATTGATTTACTGTTTAACTGAATTGATGTTTTAACATTATTCTAATTCATAAGAATAAGTGCACTGAATATAAGTATTTACTATCATTCAATACTTTAACAAACATAAACAACCAAAGCAGTTAAATTGATTTACTGTTTAACTGAATTGATGTTTTAACATTATTCTAATTCATAAGAATAAGTGCACTGAATATAAGTATTTACTATCATTCAATACTTTAACAAAAATAAACAACCAAAGCAGTTAACTTGATTTACTGTTTAACTGAATTGATGTTTTAACATTATTCTAATTCATAAGAATAACTGCACTGAATATAAGTATTTACTATCATTCAATACTTTAACAAACATAAACAACCAAAGCAGTTAACTTGATTTACTGTTTAACTGAATTGATGTTTTAACATTATTCTAATTCATAAGAATAACTGCACTGAATATAAGTATTTACTATCATTCAATACTTTAACAAACATACTCAACCAAAGCAGTTAACTTGATTTACTGTTTAACTGAATTGATGTTTTAACATTATTCTAATTCGTAAGAATAAATGCACTGAATATAAGTATTTACTATCATTCAATACTTTAACCAACATAAACAACCAAAGCAGTTAACTTGATTTACTGTTTAACTGAATTTGATGTTTTAAAATTATTCTAATTCATAAGAATAACTTCACTGAATATAATTATTAATATTTAATTGGAACAGTAACACAGCCTTAGTTCGCAAGAACCTTTTGTTGAAAGACTGTTTACCAAAGGATAAGGTCACAGATTTAAAGGTAATTTGTGACCTCTCTTGACACCTCTTCCGCAAAAAATACTAAATCATTATATTATAACACAAGTGCATTTTTCGCTAGAGCAATCATTATAATTGACCTCATTAGCGCGTGAATACGATATGCTTACGCAAGCGTTTTAAGTGATATGTTTCATATAGGTTAACACTTTTTTCACAGCACTTCGTTTTTATTACTATTATAAACTTCTAATTTGTTTAAACATAATTTGATTTATAAACTCTTATCGTTCACTGGGCCCATAACCTTTTAGAATTGGGTTAAATCAGTGGGTTAACAACGTTAAGACATAGAGTTTATTTAAAGAGTAAATATGTTATACAATTAGAAGTCTATGGAGAGATGAGTGGAACTCATCTCTCACTGAGTAATGTTCAAGACAGACTGATTTCAGAAACTACAAGACAGGGTATTTAACCCTCGACGGAAGTGTGATCGACTTTAGACCTTATGTCCGTTTCTCATTAAAAGTAATACATAGTTATTGAAACAATAGGTAATTTAATATAGCTGAGCTAGTCTAACAGGAAGTTAACATTAAATATATAACGAGTGTGTAATACATTTAACTAGAATTTCAACATTTTGTTCACCCAAACTGTAACTCTAGCACATGAATTATGAGGATATTTAATAATTGTGAGTAACATTATTATACCATAGGATTAATAATTATAAAGCGTTTTCAGAAACATTTTATTAGAAATTCAGCTCATAAATACACAACTTTTCATCAAAGTTTTTTGTAACAAAAAATAGGTCATTCGCACAGAAATAGCCATCACTATGTTTAATAAATTTAAAGGTATTGAATATTTAAGTTAAATTTAAGAGATGTAACTGCATTAAATTTTTATCAGACATATATAGAATGAATTAAATTTAGCGCAGAATTAACCAATTTTGATAGTTTTCGTATTCCCCTTTTACATTTATCCACTGAACATTAAACAAGCACACAATGTATAAAATTGATGTTTTTATTTAGGAG
This sequence comes from Caprella mutica, assembly GCA_947561585.1. Lineage (NCBI taxonomy): Eukaryota > Metazoa > Arthropoda > Malacostraca > Amphipoda > Caprellidae > Caprella > Caprella mutica. The sequence continues at coordinate 69,983 of CANNZV010001033.1, forward strand.
TGCTGGTGGAGAATAGAGCAATAGCACCAGCACCAAAGAGTATACTGAAGGTGTAGTTGTAGCTGGGTGTGAAAGAGCGGAATAGCAGGAAGGAGCAGAGGATGACAATCATCAGAAACACTGCATTGTTGTAGAAGAGGGAGAAGGTAGTGGCTTCTGATTCAGCTACTTCATTCTTCTTCCATAAAACTCTGAAAAAAATAATGATAACTTTATTGAAAATACACAGAAAAAAATAAGCAATTATAAAACTCGTTTATAAGTTAATAATTTAAAATAAATCATAGGTTAGTCTCTTTTCTGTTTTGAATAAACACATTCACATTTTAAGTAATTTGATATAATAAAAATAATAAATTAAAATGTATTGCTAAAATATCTCAGAAAGTAGATATCTTTAATATAATTTCAAGTGAAAATAAAGTAAAATTGTGTCAATGTTTTAGTTTCATTATTAAGTTGTGTATTTATGTTTCATTATTAATGAATAATTCACATAATAAAAAGGAATTTAACTCTTTCAAGTTCAAATAAATCACGAGATATTCAATAATTGAATGAAATGAATTATAAAAAATATTCAATTATTAGGAACATGAATTTCTAAAGAGTATTCAAATTTCCTAATATTTAGAAAATAAACCATTAATTCATTGCAACATACTGTCAAATAGTAACCTCATGAATATAAAGAAAATTAACTAATCTTTCTTTTGATTCAAAATACTTTTGAATCATTTGCCATTTAATAGATATTTTAGAAAGTAAATAATTCCAATTATCAACACTGACAACATAGGTAATCAGATCCTCATTTTGCTAATCTTTCAAATATTATAAGAAGCTGCTCTAGATGCTTCATTGCAGCATTTTATCTCTTTCTATAGCAGTGGTTCCTTTAGTATTTTTCTCACACACCCCTTTTCTTTTCTCAGGCACCCCCTGTACATTGTATTGCATTGAAACAGATTGAAAAGATACAACTATTACATATTTGGTTACTATGAATGAAATATTGAGGAAGGAATGTTTTATTTACATTCTACATGATATTAACAGCAAGAGCTGAACTTATAAGTAACATATAAAACAGCCATCCCAGGCACCCTTTATAAACTATTCAGGCATGAAAGGGGTGCCAGGCACCCCACTTTAAGAACCACTGCTCTATAGAATACAAAAAATAATAAGATGGATTTATATCACAATTTACAACTAACCTCTCATCTTTCTCACTCTTGGAAGCTTTCTTGCTTTCACTGATTTGCTTCACCACCTCCTTGGTGACAGACTCCTCAACTTTCTGAGCAATTTTGTGCTTCAGAACAAACTTTGTGTTTTTGTAGGCAAAAGCCACCAGGTAGGTGGAGATGGCTGTGATGATCAGGAAGAGAGGAGAGGAGGAGACGGGGTCCATCAGGTGGATCCTCCAGTACAGCCCTGAAAGGTAGAAGAATGAGAATTAATAAAATATCTTGAGGAATTAGAAGAAGCTTAAATGCGACTACAAATATGGAAAAAATTATCACTCAACATTTCAATAATGTTAAACCCTTTAGCGGGCAGGAATCAATCGAGTGATGCACCATTATTTTTATCACACGTTTAGCTACCATTGTATTGTATTAATAAAACACAGATAAAAACAGACATCCTTGTCTTTCAAATAATCAATAAAAAATACAATAGAAATATTAGTTTTCAAGAAAAATGTTATTCTTCAAAAATATATAAAAGAAATTCACAAGAATAAAAAAATCTTTAAAAGTGTTAAACTATGACATGCTAAAAATTTAGATCAATCTGATGAGTTTATCTGTAAGTGCCCTCTAAAGGGTTAACACAAATTGACATAGGATTAAATATATTTAACAAAAATATTAAATCATTTTATCCAATGAGAAGCAAACAATTGATTCTGAATAATTTTATAATTTTCAATACTTAAGATTTTGAGGTATGTAAAGAGAGAGAAGGCGGGTAATGTTATATCGTATAAGAGGATTAAGGAACCATATACACAGTTATGATATTTTAGCAGATCTAGTAAATAATTAGAAATGCTTTAATTTCAGATTAATTCATAATTGAGAAGTGATTGATTTGGATTCTATCAGATTTGTGAATGCCATAAAATTTGACAATTATTTTTGTATATTATCAATATTTTATTACATAAATTTAATTTATTAATATATTAGAATACACTCTAGTAAATATTTCTTTTCCAAGAATTGGAGACTATTTCCTAATTAATTTCTATGTTTACTGTAACAGTTTGCATGTAATTACTAGCAGAGCTGGGCGTTCCGCACGAAAGTTCGCGAACCTTTATTCGCGAACCGGTTCGGACTGGAAAATGGGTTCGGACATTCGGATTCGGAACCTCTTCAAAAACGGTTCGGACTTCAGTGTTCGGAACGTCTTTTTCGTAAGTCCGAACCTCCGTACCCGGTGAAAACTGACCTGTTCATTTAATTATTTTACGTTCTGAACATGTACCGTACCTCTCGGCTACTATTATATAGCCTACATAGGTTTCTGCTTAACATTGAAGCGAAGAACATGCGTCTTTCCCTGCTCTTCTTCCATTACGTTATTCATCTTTTCTTGAATAGCGGTAAGTTTTATAATAATCTTAACAAGTTATTTCTTTAATAACGGTTTATGTTCCCTCAAATCTCAATTAAAATTGCTTGAAATATGTAGAACTATAGGTAAGGTTGTAAACGTATATATTAGGTAACATTACATAACACCCTACCCTAGTACCTTAGCCGTTGTCTAACCAGTCCTCATGGAAAAATAATAATAACTTAAATTCAAGACCGATTTTAAAGCTGTCTTTTCAATCGTTTAATTTTTCGCATAAATACTTACGATTAGACAAAAATGAAGGTGATAAATGGTAATATACTCATATTATGAGCATTTATTTAAATCTATAACAATATTAGGAATATATCAAAGATCTTTCCAGGCATTAGATGCAAGAGTGTTTTTCAGTACATAAGGGTGAATATTTCACTATAATCAGTTAACTGTAACTCTTATAGCGGCTTAGCGAGATCAAATATGTGTGAGAATAATTGCGCACACCAAGCTTCGTACAATAACATCTTATAAATATTTGTTTCTTGTCTTAGCTTGTTACTTTTATTTTGAATGATGATTTTTTCTTTTGCTTTTACTAATGTATGAAATACTAAATATCAAATGAAGGTTTTTAAAAGAAAAAATATTGAAATTACTCAAATGAGGTAACTTTTGACGGCTAAGTAGGTAGGCTGAACAGATAATTTAAGATCGAGCATTCGGCTATTCGCTTTAAAATTGAATTGATTATAATTTATATATAGGTATTATAATATTATATGTATATAAGTTATAATATAAATAACTTTGAGAAATATTCACAGTAATCTTCACTGTCTGACCTTTCTAATATATTGAATAGAAGAAAAAGTTAAAAAAGCAAATAGAGTATAGTGATACCATAATACGGTATCTATAGTACTTTCATATTCAAACAAAATGCAAAAAGTTTTTATATCATCAGTTTTCTAGATAGAATTAATCAAAAATGTTGTAATATAAATGAAAAATTGAAAACTAATAGTAAAAACTTAGAAATAATTTAATTAGATACTTGGATACTTTAATATGGATACATTGTCTTGCATTGTTATGTTATGACGACAGAGTTGGTCTTCATTTTTCTTTGCATGAAATTCGGAGGTCAGAAGAAAATTCAGAATAACTTAAACTAAGTATTGGAGTGGAGACTGGAGGGAAACTTTAATGATACTTAATGCTCATTCAGTCATACTCAATGATACTAACTTATTAAGTATAGTAAATACAGTGGAACTCCCTTATAGTGAACTCCTGTATAGTGAATCACGCTGAATAGTAAAATCCGGTATAGTGAACATATTTAGGTTAGTCTACACAAATATTCGTAAGTTTTCTATGAATCTCTTATTCCTATTTAGTAAATTCTCTAAATTAGTTGTATTTCATGAAATAGCAGTTCCACCAGTGCAAATCCACTATAATGTAGTCATATGAAGTCACAGTATAATTATTATCAAAAATTTATTATATTAACCCTAATGAATTTGACGTATGTTTTATAGGCATATCTTTTTTAAATTACTTTATATATTTCATGTCATTTCTTTAAATTTACTGGCCTTTCTTGACTTCGTTGCTACATAAATACCAACTATATTTTTTAATTCAAAAGTTAAATATTTACGTATCGGCGTAAATCAGCGTAAATTTTGGAATTAATTGTACTCTAGTGACGTGTGGCAACGTAGAAATACAGATTGGTTACCCAATACGCAAGAATGTGTCCACGTTTTATGTATGCAGTAGAGACAAATGCGCGAGCTGTGATTGGTTCACACTCCATCCAATAACAGTTCAGCTCACTCAATTGCCAATCTCTTTTATACCTATGTATTTATTTCTCCTTATATATTCAATATTTTTACTTGAAATTTGGTACACATTAGTATAGTACAAAAACTAACAACTTGTAAAAATACAGTAACGTAGGTTTATAAATAAGACAAGTGTTTTTTAACATAGAGTGAAACTTTCTCGTTGTAACTTGTTTCTGACAAATAGTTAGTATCTTGTTGACAAAACTTTTTTTTTTATATAGGTTGCCCTAATAGCCTTGAAAGCATAAGTTAGTAAAAGGGCCGAATATAAATGTGTAGACTGTAGTTCATTTTTATTTTTCTTAATTTTTAGATATAAAATATATACCTAAAAAAGCAGAGGTTAGCTAAATGTTCGGACTAAATGTTTGGTTCGGAACAAATGTTCGGACCAACTTTTCCAAATTGGGTTCGCTATACGGAGGTTCGGAACCCAAAATCGACGAAGATTCGGGTTCGGATTCGGAACCTAAAAAAAGGTTCGCGAGCCCAGCTCTGATTACTAGTAATTAGTGGATACATTTTTAGAGAATTCTGGTCATTTTGGATTTGAAAATGTTTGGAGATGAATTGTCCTTGATATTTCTATTACCTATTTGAAAGTATTTAATTTGTATTTAGTTTATTCTAGTACCTCTAAACAATAAACAATTCAATTAATTCCTATTATAGTATTATACTAGTAACTATATTAATTATTTTTATTTAAATAATCATAATAAGAACACTAGATTCTAGAACTAAGTTAATTGCTATCTCAATTATGAAAAAATATTATTGATATTATTTTAATTAAATTAAATTCAAAACAATACTTGGCAGTTGGCACTTGATATTGATAATAATTAATAAATAGTATCAATTTCTATCCATTTAAATTAAATTAAATTGGAATGATTAAATCAGTAAATCACATTACACAATAGTGACAATACCTAATTAAATAATAAATATGGATACGAAACTTACGGACTGGTTTGGTAAAATTGGCAATACGCTAATAGTAATAGCCTATTGGCTACTAAGCCTGATTTAATTAACTAAATTAAGTACTCCTAGGCCCGAGGCTAAATTTCAAATTTGCTAATACCTACAAATTTGAAATTTACAATATTGCATCTATTTTTAGTATTTTACTGCCATGCCATTCACTAAACCTGGTATACCAGAAAAAGAAATTGGTTAGTACTGCATTAAATAATAATTATAATAACAATCAAGCTAGGTAGGTGGATAATCTAAAAAAAAAACAATGAAGCTGTTGACATTAACTTACAAATGGGAATCACAGAAACGATGAATGCATTGAGATAAAACATCATAGAGGCTTTCGTGGAAATATTTCTGCTGAAGTCTTGAAGAAGTAACTCTTCTTCTTTCGTGAATTTTGTGTTCTTAACCATTTTGAATTATTATTCTAGGTTTCTTCAGTAAAAAGAAATCACGAGCAAGTTTAACCTTACTCCTCACGGTACTTCCAAACTTGAACTGACAGCGAGCGACACGAAAGTTGTGAGATGTAAACAGTTCCAATAATATTATTAGAGTAGTGCTTAAAATAATTGTTTTGAAACATTTCAACTATTTGAATACAATATAATTATGCAGTATAATTTGACTGATGAAAGAAAGTGTTATATTGTATATTTCATGAATATTTAAAAGAAAACAATTATTTTTAAAAGACTAGTACACCGGTACACGACAACATATCATGCCAACAAAACAGCAACATGATCAAATTCAACGAGTGACTAGCCTTAAAAATCATCTTACTATGAGATAGATATGTAAAGATATCTTCTATATAGTTATTAAATTAGTTGAAGCATGCATATAATGTATAATGGATCGCTAAACACATTGAACAATGTTTTTTTCTAATTGTTTTTCTAATTTAATTGTTTTTTCGAATTGAATTAAATCTTTTGATTCTAGATGCAAATGACAAATGAACATTCATTTAACCCTGGAACGACCATATCATGAGAATATAGATGCATAATTTAAATATCAAATGACTTGATTCTATTATTAATGTTTTGTCTGGATACCAATTAAAATAATGCAGTATGTTGTGTTTTAATTAGTTTTCTTTCTTTCGCTACCAGGCCAGCCTTGTGGAGCCAGGTGAAGAACAACTGCTGAGCTGATGTGTCACAATTTGCGTTACACTAGTAACATAGTCTGATGTCTAAAGCAATAATGGTGTTGTATATTGAAATTTACTAAAGAAGCTCGTAATAAGAATTAAAATCATTGTAAAATTCGTGCTATATAAAAACAACTGCTATATATGTAACACTCTTTCGCCATTATAAATCCTATACAAATTATACTGAGTCTAACCTATTCTAATAGATAATAGATCGGGCAATTAAGTTGAACTAATTTAAATATTTTAATTGTGACTTTTCTAGTTGAATTTGTAGAATAATTAACAGAAGCAATTGGAAGTAAATAGCATTAATATTTTTTTTATATTTCACCTCTATTACATAATAATGATCTCAAATTAAAACGAGTGAGAAAATTAATTCGAATTTATTAGTCCTTATGTGGATCAAGTTGAAACTGTTTAACTTGACCCACTTTCTTTTGGAAAATATTTAAAACAAAATTAACTATGTATGTATGTATTTTAATGTCGGTTATTTTATTGTCTCAAAAAACGAAACTTCTTTTAAAATGTGATAGTTTATTATTCCACTTTGATGATTAACTTTTTTAGAGTTGTAAAATATAACATTTATTTATACTCCTAAAGTAAGAAATTTAAATGCTGGGCATGTTGAATGATAATTCAATGCTCTGTATTATAACAGACTCCCATGATTCCATTACACACAGAGAAAGGATTAGTTGAAGCAAATCAAATTTGATTTGTTTTGACTCATATGAATGGGTTATTTTTGCGCCTACCTACGTGGTGAGTTGTACATAGGTACTGCTTAAAAGTAGTTAAACTGACGATGGTTAAAACAACACAGTCGGTGTGACTCTTACATAAACTTAAAAAAAGTAGCACCAACTCTCATAGCAAGTTAATTTATACACCAGATACATATTGTATTAACAGTCTTTGTGAGTTACTACAATACACTCTGTCATAGTTGTTTCAACATATGTTAAAATTCTCAAAAAAGCAACTTTTAACTCTCATAGTAAGTTGATTGAATTGAAAATGAATTGAATTAACTAGTGTTTGATGACACACCACGTCATAGTTGTTTTAACACACGTGAAAGCATGACTAAACTCCAACCATCTCACGTAATATATTGATTCAAAGCATAAATTGATGTTCCATTAGATATGACCACATGGGTTGTACCTTTTTCTCTATGTGTAGTTATAATCTAAATGGCTAAAGTCCATTGGAAAATATTCACAACTAGATCACGCGCACTCGGTAGAGCGCATATCTACGCCGCCGCTTATAAATGACCTTGACCATCCAATAATCCTTGACCTCAACCTTTGACCCGTTTGCTCCCAAAATATAAAAAAATTGGTGAATGGATAATGATAAATCACCAAGTTTCATGCAATTTGGTCGAATACATTTTGAATTATTGAGTTATAAATGACCTTGACTTTGACCTTTGACTGGATCACTCAAAAATTCTACAAGATAGTCCCTGGAGACTTATCAATCGTCCCATCAAATTTCAGGCATTCTGGTTAAATTCTTTTTGTGTTATTGAGTTATAAATGGCCTTGACCTTGATCTTTGACCCGATCACTCCCAAAATTTGACCAAATGGTTCATGTATATCGTCCCACTAATTTTTATGGACTATGACTGAAAACTTTTTGAGTTATAAGTGAGCTTGACCTTGACCTTTGGCCGGATCGCTCCCAAAACTCTACCAGATGGTCGGCCCTGGTGCGAATAACAAGATAATAAATAAATAAATAAATAAATAAATAAATGCCGCAGAAAACATAACTTACGCTTTCTTTGAAGGTAAACAGTAAAGTGTTTCGATTATATTAACCGATTTTAATAAATACTTTACAAAGTTATACGTTATTTGAAATAAAAAATTTGTACTTGCAGATGTGCAATTCAAAGAAAATACGAGTTATACATAAATGAGTACCTACGGATTCAACTCGCACCTATATGAAAGTCAGTTGAAAGTGTTCGAACATAATTCTGTTTAGATTTGTACACTTTTCTTTGTGGAATAATTTTCATCAACTAGAAAACATATTCAAGTTCACTTATGAATAATCTATACTAATAATTTCCTTAGTGTGTTTATTTATTTATTTATTTGGTGTCCGCTTTTACACGACGTGTATTAAACATGTAGATTGTAACTATGATACGCACGGGTAAAATATATTGACTTGATTTTTAAATTCCCTGTTTTTTATTCAAATTTCAAATGTATTTTATCTTTAAAATAAATTAGACTATGCAGAAAAATAAATTTTAATTGAATTCATTAAAAGTAACGTAATAACGGGAAATTAATTGGTATTAATGATGACCCGTTATTTTTAACGGGAAAGTACGCTAGTTTCAAATAATCATTATATTTCAATCGCATACATACGAGTATACAGTACATTTGATCTACAATGAAATCATGTATAGTGAACCATCCCAAGTAGTAGAGTACAGGCATCCCCCGCTTTAGTTACCAAATCACGACTCAGTTTAGTTACCAAACGGTAACTAAAGCGAATAAAAGTAACAAGAAATTTATAATTGTCACTCCTTGATTCTATATATCATTTTCTATGAGTTATAGAAAGAAAATAAGTTTTAGAGTTCTTAAAGTACTACGTATATAAGCATATATTAATAGTAACATACAGTCTTTCATTGTTTGTGACTGGGATGAAAAAGTTTTAAAGTCGTGCATTTATTAAATGTTTTAAAATCCATCATAGCTTAACTCTCACTCAGTATAGGTGAGTAATTAATAGATACTTAGATTTCTATAATTATTGCTCTACATTTACCAAACATCAATTTTATGCTCTATGAAATATTTTTGGTAGTAGGAAACTAAGTTCCAAGTTATTGGTTGGTTCTAAAATTTCGAACACGTCAGAAAAGAAAATATTAAAATTATTATTTAACTTCCATTCTAATTGAAATAAAAGTTAAATAATGATTATTATATTAAGATTTTCACGTGTTCGAAAATATTGAACTTACCCTAAAATGGGACATGTTGAATTTCTGAACCAATTGCTTCTAATAACCTCATCTGGATTATAATTTTGATATTTGTTTTAGTTACGGTGAAATAATCCCAAAAATTGTCTCCGTTTTCTATGTCTACGAACGGTTCTTATTTCGAATCATGACTCGAAATAAGTACCACTTTTGTTAAAGTGAGTTGTACTTAAAGCGAGGCTCACCTGTAATGAGTACGGTTCTTGTGCTCTTAAAATCATAGATCCCGAAAATATTATAGACGGAGAGAATTAGACACTATATTGAATCGTTCTAAACCAGCGGTATCCCGCGCAAAAAATGGATATTCCCAAAACCTTCTCGGAATATTCCCAAGGAATATTCCATGATGATCATTTTTTGATATTCAGGGAATGCAGTTTTTTGACACTTTTATGGAATAGTCCCATAAATCACAAGGGAAAATCTAGGGAATCAAGGAAACGAAGTTCAATGGAATAATGAAGGAATGCCAATGGAATAAGACATCCAAAGTAAGAGGGAATATTGAAAGAATACCTATGGAATAAGACAACTAAAGGAAGAGGGAATATTGAAGGAATACCTATAGAATGAGACATCCAAAGTAAGAGGGAATATTGAAGGACAACCTATGGAATAAGACAACTAAAGGAAGAGGGAATATTGAAGGAATACCTATGGAATGAGGCATCCAAAGTAAGAGGGAATATTGAAGGAATACCTATGGAATAAGACAACTAAAGGAAGAGGGAATATTGAAGGAATACCTATGGAATAAGAAAACTAAAGGAAGAGGAAATATTGAAGGAATACCTATAGAATGAGACATCCAAAGTAAGAGGGAATATTGAAGGACAACCTATGGAATAAGACAACTAAAGGAAGAGGGAATATTGAAGGAATACCTATGGAATGAGGCATCCAAAGTAAGAGGGAATATTGAAGGAATACCTATAGAATGAGACATCCAAAGGAAGAGGGAATATTGGAGGAATACCTATGGAGTAAGTCATCCAAGGGAAGAGGGAATATTTAGGGATTACCCATGGAATAGGTCATCCAAAGGAAGAAGGAATATTGAAGGTATAACAATGGAATAAAACATCCAGAAGAAGAGGCCACGATGAAGGAATATCAATGGAATAAGTAATTCAAAAGGAGGGAATAAATGAAACTAAATAACTTAGACTACGAATGGCCGTGTAACACTAATTACTTGAGTACATAGCTCAATTGTCACATAGCTACACACCAAGAAGTGTACCGTGAACAAATAACTTTGTTTTAAAAATCTACGAATATTAAAACTTAAATTTCAGGACACATTATTTAAATCTAGGTATTTTCACAATTGCCCCTTTGTACTGGTATGGAATGAAAGAAGCTAAACATACATCAATCATTTTATCAAAATATCAAATCGCACATGATTCAGAAAGCGCTTAAATTAATGAAACATAAATTAATTCCTGTGCAACTTTTTTACATGTTATAAAGGCTCAATCTATTTAGCTGTCAGTAATTTTCACTCGATATTTCTCACTTATTCTATGGCGCTATGGTTGTACTTTTCACTTGCAAAGTTTTCAATTTTTAGTTAAGAAAGGCTCACAGGTTTCATTCACCATCACCTTCTCATTTTCCTCTTCCATCTGTTAATGCAGTCAACACTCAACAGTGCTATCGTCTCTTTTTGCAAAATTATTGACCACTACAATCGATTGGTGGTAGCGTAGCTTACTATATGCCACTTTCCTGTGTGACAACTATATAGTACAAAGTCTTTTGTATTTGGTTCTTTACTTAACGAGGAGCAAATTTATTCAATCGAGCAATTAATTTTGTCAATAATCTTAAATTCCTTCATATTGAATATAGTGGTGTCAGTGCAGCTATAGTTTTAGAGCAAGCGCTTCATACTATATAGTACACACAATGAAATGAATAGGACATGTCTCTAGATTTGTAACTTCTTAGCCAACCATATTGCCAGAAACTGTGATAGTAGTACCTACGGAGAAATAAATTAATTAGTCATCATTTATCAATAACCTGTATTCAATTAGTTAATACATAAATTAAATAAAAACCTAAGTGAAATTATTCTTTCTAATTTTAAGAGGAAAAAGTAGATCTTAAAGGGAATACAGATTTAGATAAGAAAAAAGTTTTGAGAAACAATATGGGTAAAAAAATAAAAAAATTCAAATATAAGTAAAACAAGAATGAAAGAAGAAAAGCTACTATGAATATTTTTAACACTGAAAATCATTATTGGCACTTTTAAAATTTTACTATTAAACTCTAATCAGTTAAAGAACAGGTCACTGAAGAAATAATTTTATGAAATTTTATATTTCACTTACAGAGGCTAGAGAATGTGTATTGTTTAACCTAGGTTATAGCTAAATATTAATAAACATTTAATAATATGAATTAACATAGTGAATCCATTTACAATCAAAGTATAAACTAAGTATACATATGAATAGTTATAGGCCTACAAACTGAAATAGTACGGTAAAGATAGCTAGGGTAAGTAGGGTCACGCAGGTATATTACGGCACTTTAATTTTTAATTGCGTTCTTCTCAAGAGAGTCTAAAAACATTCTGAACCGAAATAACATTAAAATGTTGCATAGCTATCAAAAGAAGCGCAGTGCATGCTATAATTTGTTAATCTAAGTTTTTAACGTGTGTTTTGAAGCTATGATGTGTATGTGGTTAGAGGCCGCAGTTAGTTAGTGTACCGCAATTTAACTACTTGACCCTACTCTTATTCCGTTATCACCAAATATAAATATTTAACTTTAAACAAAAATTTAAAATAGTTGAGTGATAACTGCTGTTGATAAAATATAAACAATGGTGTACATTCGTTAAACATTTGCAATCTCAATACTAACCTCTTTTTTTCTTGAATTGACACTAACTTATTAACTACTGTCTCTAATTATAGCCCGTCTATAACGTCTGAACTGCACTGCTGCAAGGCGAAAACTAAATTGGATAAAAATTATTCTGGGTACCTGATTCGCAACTTTTACTAGTTTCGGATTTCATAAAAACGAAATAATTAATTTTTGTAGGTACTACTAATTTCTAATAGGGAGCCAGCATTTAATTTGCTCATCCGAAACTCTATTCATTTAGATTGAAATTTTTAATTCGCTTGGTGGTTTAGTATCTGCTTAAGAACAAAATGCCATATCGATGACGTTTTGAAATACAAGAGACTGGAAGAAGCAACCAGAAAGGAAAGTTAATTTTAGAAGAAGTCTCATCAGAAGTCAGTGACAATGCTCATGGATGCAGCAAAGCTCTGTGAAAGAGTTTTGTATGAATGGAAGATGAAAATGGAAGAAAATACCAAACACGGAAATCTAACACCTCATAGACATAGTTGAAGAGCTCAACTCTTGCGCTATCTTTTAAAACTACAAGTAGCGTTAAAAATTATATATATGATAAAAATTAGAAGAGAACATATGAAATCTAAATTACAACAGTTCATCTTACAAACCCACGTTTCTTTGTTTTCAAATTAGACAACCAAATTCTAAGGAAATAGAAAAAATCATCGTTCGATTCAATTGACATTCCTTTGTTGTTTGAAATACATACTTTAAATTTCCCATCTTCCAGAAACATTCCTTCATATTACCCAATGGGATATATTCCTTATAGAAAATATTGAAATAGTTCCAGGGATATTCAAAAGTATTTCAGGAAGTAAAATTTTTCATTCAATTCCTGTTACATTCCGTCATTGTTTCACTAAGAATACTGTAGATCCCAAATGTTCCAGGGATATTCCTTCGTTTTATTTTTGGGAATACTATTATACGTAACTAGCTTGATAATTCTTGGAATATTTATGGGATATTCAGAATGGAATACTATCAAAAATATATATTCCAAGAATATTCCAATTTGTTTCGCATGGAATACTATAGAAATATGATATTCCCTGAATATCCTAGGATGATATCTGACCGAATACTGTAACTCTCCAATATTCCTGGAACATTCCCTCGTATAAAAATTTGAATACTATCCAATATTATTGTTACAGGAATATCCCTTCTTCATCAAACTGTGAGTGCAGATTAGGAGGGAATATTGTAGATATTAAGGGAATATCCCAGGCATAAAACCTTCTTGCCCGGGATATAGTATTCGATACCATTTCATTACAAGGGGGGGAGGGTGGCAATTGGGGCAGATGCCTCCCTTTGAGGTCTGATTTTTTAAAAATAAATCTAAGGATAAATAAAAAAAATACGGATTAATCCTCAAAATTGAAGAAATGTCAATTTTTTGAGTATTTTTTAATTGCTTTAAACATGCTTTAACAATGTGATCTTTCAGAAGCGTCATTTTTAAATTGCGATTTGTATTATGTATTTAATGCTTCATGTCGTATTATGTATGCGCCATTTTGTTCATGAAGAATGGATTTTTATGCCCCTATTAATATTAGCATTGATCTTTAACCTTAAAAAGTTTCTGAATTTGAGGAGAAATGGATTGTCCTGCAGTTTTCCGAAACACCTTCTTCTTCAACAGTACGTCGAGAGCCTGATTCTATCCACAAGAAAAAGTAAATGAAAACAAAACCAAAAGGAATAAAAACAGTGATTTAGAGGGTGAAAAGTATCTTTAAAGAACCCCTCAGTTACTCTCTCAGAAAAGCTTTTCAAAAGATTTCACTCACCAAAACCAGGTGGTGGAGGAACCTCGTACATCAACTTGGTTTCCGTTTTTATCATTACACTTCAGTTCAACTATCAACGAAAAGCACAGAAATAGCAGTTCTGTCAGTGGATTCTGCAGCAACCATCCAACATTGGCCATTGCCAATTAAATCGTTTTGACAGATAAGAAGTTCTTTTGCCTCCATCAAAAACAAATCGAAAAAATACAAATGAAAATCATCGAAATATCTGGAAAACAAATAATAGGTATGCTGCTAAGGTATTGATCTTCGTTGCAATTATTAAACTCTTCGTGCATTCCTTGATGAATTTGGCAACTTGTCATCGGTTAATGGTGTTTCAAAACTCTGATTGCTCCAGCACATTATAAGGCCTAGCCTGCAACTTCTTCACTTTGGTGGATGCAAGACCACATTGCACAAATGCATCTCTAGAATTTCCAAGGAAAAGTTTCGAGGTTGAGTGATTTGCAGAAGTACGGATATAAATTTCTGTTCAGCACACAGTCCAGATATCAACCCTTTGGACTTTCACATATGGGCTGCTGCACAAACTCAAGTTTATATAAAAAAACAGATTCCAATGAATCTCTTATACAATGTATTCAAAGCTTCGCTCAAATATATAACAAGAAGACTCATGAAAGTATGCAAGAATGTTCTAAGGTGTGCGTCGTTCTGTCTTCAGACTGCAGGGGGTCATTTTCAACAACTTTTGTAGGACCTCAGGAAATGTGTCTCATATGATATAAGATAATAAATGTTTAATAATAATGAAAATCCATTCTTTTCTTCAAAGTGATTTATCTATATAATGGTATTTGACTTATTTTAAGTGCCTCTAATTCGCAATTAAATAATGACGTATCTGATGGAACACAGTGTATAATGAATAATATGATTTTTGCTGCACCCAATGATTGAATATAATGATTAAGTTATTGACTAACAGTCTATTAGACTTCAAATACAGCATATGGACTATAAAATAGATATACTTTGTTCCATCAGAAACGACATATTTATATAGCGAATTAGAAGCACTTCTAATGCATCAATTGTCATCATAGATACACCACGTTGATGGAAAAGAAAATATTATTATTAAAAAATTATTGTCCTATATCATATGAGGCACATCTCCTGAGATCCTACCAAAGTTGTTGATAATGACCTCCTCCAGCTGGAAGACAGAACGAAGCTATCTTCAAAACATTCTTGCAAAATTTCTTGTGGGTTTCCTAGTTATATCTTTCAGCAGAACTTTGAACACATTGTATAAGAGACTCAATGAAATCTTTTTCTTTTTCATATATAAGCTCGAGTTTGTGCAGCAGCCAAGAAGTGAAAATCCAAAGGGTTGAAATATTGATTGCGTGCTGGCCTGAGATTTTCCGTTCTTCTGCTAATGAATCGACCTCGAAACTTTTCATTGAGAAATTCTAGAGCTGTATGTATTTGTGCAATGTGATGGAGCTCCCTCTTACATCCACCAAAGTGACCCGGGCAAGAAGATTTTATTCCTGGGATACTCCCTTAATATCTACAATATTCCTTCCTAATCTCGATTCACAGTTTGATGATGAGGGGATATTCCTGTAACAATAATATTAGATAGTATTCAAATTCTTATACGAGGGAATATTCCAGGAATATTGAAGAGTTACATTATTCGGTGAGATATCATCTTAGGATATTCAGGGAATATCATATTTCTATAGTATCCCATACGAAACCAATTGGAATATTCTTGGAATATATATTTTTGATAGTATTCCATTCTGAATATCCCATAAATATCCCTAGAATTATCAAGATAGTTGCGTATAATAGTATTCCCAAAAATGAATGAAGGAATATCCTTGGAACAATTGGGATCTACAGTATTATTCTTGAAACAATGAGAGAATGTCACAGGAATCGAATGAAAAATTTTAGTTCCTAAGAAATACTTTTGAATATCCCTGGAACTATTTCAATATTTTTGATAAGGAATATATCCCATTGGTTAATATGAAGGAATGTTTCTGGAAGATGGGAAATAACAACAACAAAGGAATGTCAATGGAATCGAACGATGATTTTTTTTATTTCCTTAGAATTTGGATGACTTCTTGGATCACTAAGAAACTTGGGTTTGTGAGATGAACTGTTGTAATTTGGATTGCATATGTTCTCTTCTAATTTTTACCATCTATTTAATTTTTAACGCTACTTGTAGTTTTAGAGCTTTGTCACCGACTTATAATGTGACTTCTTCTAAAAGTCACTTTCCTTTCTTGCTGCTTCTTCCAATCTCTTGTATTTCAAAACGTCAGCGTTATGGTCTTTTGTTCTAAAGCAGATACTAAACCACCAAGTGAATTAAAAATATCACTCTAAATGAATAGAGTTTCGGATCAGCAAATTAAATGCTGGCTCCCTATTAGAAATTAGTAGTACCTACAAAATTACTTATTTCGTCTGTATGAAATCCGAAACTACTAAAAGTTGCGAATCAGGTAGCCAAAATGTTTTTATTCTATTTAGTTTTCGCCTTGCAGCACTGCAGTTCAGACGTAATAGATGGGCTATAATAGATATAGTAGTTAAGTTAGTGTCAATTCAAGAAAAAAGAGGTTAGTATTGTGATTGCAAATGTTTAACGTATGCACACCATTGTTTCATATTTTATCAACATCAGTTATCACTCAACTATTTTAAATTTTGGTTTAAAGTTAAGTATTGATATCTGGTGATAACGGAATAAGAGTAGGGTCAAGCAGGTAAATTGCGGCACACTAACTAACTGCGGCTTCTAACAACAGAAACATCATAGCTTCAAAACACACATTAAAAACTTAAATTAATAAATTATAGCATGCACTGCGCTTCTTTTGTTAGCTATGCAACAATTTAATGGAATTTCGGTTCAGAATGTTTTCAGACTCTCTTGAGAGGGCCGCAATTAAAAATTAAAATGCCGAAATTGACCTGCATGACCCTACTTACCGTACTATTTAAGTTTGTAGGCCTATTTCTATTCATATGTACATACTCAGTTTATACTTTAATTGTAAATGGGTTCACTATGTTAATTTATATTATGAAATGTTTATTAATATTTAGCTATAACCTAGGTTAAACGATATATATTCTCTAGCCTCTGTAAGTGAAATATAAAATTTCATAATATTATTTCTTCAGTGACCTGTCCTTAAACTGACTAGAGTTTAATATTAAAATTTTAAAAGTGCCAATAATGATTTATAGTGTTAATGTTCATAATAGCTTTTCTTCGTTCATCAGCCCTTTCTTGTTTTAATTTTACTTTTATTTTTCTTATTTCTTGACCCATATGGTTTCTCAAAACTTTTTTCCTATCTAAATCTGTATTCCCTTTAAGATCTACTTTTTCATCTTTTAAAATTTGAATGAATATTTTCACTTAGGTTTTTATTTAATTTATGGATAAACTAATTGAATACATATTATTGATAGATCATAATTAATTATTTTATTTCTTTGTAGGTACTACAATCACAGTTTCTGGCAATATGGTTTACTGAGAAGTTACTAATCTTGAGACATGTCCTCTTCATTTCATTGTGTGTACTATATAGTATGAAGTGCGGGGGTACGGTCAAGAGCCCCCCCCCCCCCGGTCAAGAGCCCCCCCGGTCAAGAGCCCCCCCGGTCATGAGCCCCCCCGGTCATGAGCCTCCCTAGGTCATAAGCCCCCACCCCCGGTCACGAGCCCCCCCCCCCTCCCTGTTTTTTAAATCCTTATTTACCTAGTTAAACAAATGAAAAACTACTTAGATAGAAATAACTGAGAGTTGCTAATGTAGTTTGTTGTATCCGCTAGTTTGTTGTACTGCACACTTCATGATTGTTTAATGGCCTGGCAGGGGGGTTCGGGCGGCAATTCCCCCGATATACATATATTTTATGTCTAATCAGTAATGAACTACAAAAGTGTCAATAAGGATTAAATAATATAGGTAAATAAGGATTTAAAAACAGGGGGGCTCGTGACAGGGGGGGGGGGGCTTATGACCTAGGGGGGCTCATGACCGGGGGGGCTCTTGACCGGGGGGGCTTATGACCGGGGGGGCTCTTGAACGGGGGGGCTCTTGACCGGGGGGGCTCTTGACCGGGGGGACTTATGACCTACACCCGAAGTGCGTGCACTAAAACTATAGCTGCGCTGACACCACTAGATTCACTTCATAGTCGAGAATATGAAGGAATTTAAGAATAATGAAATTAATTGCTCTATTGAATATATTTGCTCCAGGTTAAAGTAAAGAACCAAATACAAAAGACTTTGTACTAGTTGTCACACAGGAAAGTAGCTCATAGCAAATTACGCTACCACCAATAGATTGTAGTGGTCAATAATTTTGCAAAAAGAGATGAAAGCACTGTTGAGTGTTGACTGCATTAACAGATGGAAGAGGAAAATGAGAAGGTGATGGTAAATGAAACCTGTGAGCCTTTCTTAACTAAAAATTGAAAACTTTGCAATTGAAAAGTACACCCTTAGCGCTATAGAATAAATAAGAAATATCCAGTGAAAAATACTGAGAGCTTATATAATATAGATAGAGCCTCAACAACATAATGTAATCAAGTTGCCCAGGAATTAATTTGTGCTTGATTACATTATGCCCTTTCTAAATCATATGCTATTTGATATTTTAATAAAATTATTGACGTATGTTTAGTTTCTTTCATTTCATCTCAGTACAAAGGGACAATTGTGGAAATGCCTAGATGTAAGTAATGTGTCCTGTAATTAAAGTGTTGATATTCGTAGATTTTTTTATACAAAGTTATTTGTTCAAATTAAACTTCTTGGTGTGTAGCTATGTGACAGTTGAGTTATGGAGTCAAGTGATTAGTGTTACACGGCCAGTGATCTCTCTTCTTTTGGATGTCTTATTCCATAGGATCTCCTTCAATATTCCCTCTTCCTTTAGTTGTCTCATTCTATAGGTTTTCCTTCAATATTCCCTCTTACTTTAGATGTCTTATTCCATTGGTATTCCTTCAGTATTCCCTTTTCCTTTAGTTGTCTTATTCCATTGGTATTCCTTCATTATCCCCTCTTACTTTAGATGTCTTATTCCATTGGTATTCCTTCAATATTCCCTCTTCCTTTAGATGTCTTATTCCATAGGTATTCCTTCAATATTCCCTCTTACTTTAGATGTCTTGTTCCATTGGTATTCCTTCAGTATTCCCTTTTCCTTTAGTTGTCTTATTCCATTGGTATTCCTTCATTATCCCCTCTTACTTTAGATGTCTTATTCCATTGGTATTCCTTCAATATTCCCTCTTACTTTAGATGTCTTATTCCATTGGTATTCCTTCATTACTCCATTGAGATTCATCTCTGTGATTCCTCAGATATTCCATTGTGATTTATGGGATTATTCCATAAAAGTGTCAAAAAATGGCATTCCCTCAATATAAAAAATTTATCATCATGGAATATTCCGAGAATGTTTTGGGAATATCCATTTTTTGCGCGGGTTATTTCATAATTATATAAATGCTCATTTTTTTAATTATAAAAATACTTATTTCATAGTTTTAAAGACACTTATTTCATAGTTATAAAGACACTTATTTCATAGTTATAAAGACACTTATTTCATAGTTATAAAGACACTTATTTCATAGTTATAAAGACACTTATTTCATAGTTATAAAGACACTTATTTCATAGTTTTAAAGACACTTATTTCATAGTTATAAAGACACTTATTTCATAGTTATAAAGACACTTATTTCATAGTTATAAAGACACTTATTTCATAGTTATAAAGACACTTATTTCATAGTTATAAAGACACTTATTTCATAGTTATAAAGACACTTATTTCATAGTTATAAAGACACTTATTTCATAGTTATAAAGACACTTATTTCATAGTTATAAAGACACTTATTTCATAGTTATAAAGACACTTATTTCATAGTTATAAAGACACTTATTTCATAGTTATAAAGACACTTATTTCATAGTTTTAAAGATATTACCTAATTTTTTAATTATAAAAATAAATAACCTTAGTAATATTATAATTAAATTATGTAATTATAATAATTTATATCTTCTATAATGCTATACAATAATATTCTATAATTATATAATTATAGTAATATATAGTTATATTTTATATAATTATATAATTATATATAAATTATATTACATTTATAAATTATAAATTATATTATAACATTATTTATTAGTTTACCAATGGGATAATTTTCTATTTATATTATTTATTTATAATTTTGATTACTTAGAAATCATAAATTCATAAAAAATGCTATTGAAAATTTGACGTGATGCAATATCCCAAATAATGGGATACTTCGGACGTGTTTTTCTATATAGGTATAGCGTATAGGTATATAAAGTGCCGCATATTCCAATATCATTTTTTATTGAATTTAACGTGAATAATAATTCATAAAATATTTACCTCATCAAATTAAGTTAGCAGAGTAGGAATATATTTTGCTTTTATTTGATTAAATATTTTATTTTAGTTTCCCATGCACCATCATACTAACGTGCAACGGCAGACGAAATGAATTGAGACAATTCTAAATATCATCAATTGCGTATATAAAAGAATTATTAATATTGCACATTTACAGTTGAGTTCGTATGAAAGTGATTGCGGAAACAGGATGGAAATTGTCCATTTTAAGTTCATTCCCCACAGACATAAGTAATTAAGTATCGACTGCTCCCGACATTTCTAGCTCGTGACGTCATGAAAGTAGTTGCCATGTATGGTTTTAAAAAACAGCTATTAGTTCAAGTTGTTATATTTTTGCTTAACCATTTCATTTACAAATATTGTATAGAGTGATTAATGGAATTTATTTACAGATATCTCATGAGAATTCGTTGAAATATTTGTTTAATAATAGCACATAGATTATTATCAGCGTTTAATTTATTACTGATATTACCTTGCATAATTGAACGGCACGGTAGGTTCAAGTAATAGAATATAATACAATCTAATTTCTTCAAATCATTATGAAATACTGTACTTTCGGCTACGTCTAATAATTATCAGCTAATTTATCTGCTAATTTTGAGTATGATTTGTAAAAATTTAGCAGTGGCATCAGTTCCATAGTTACTCTGAGAGGGGGTTGACGCGCCGCGCCTCTCCAGAAAATTATTTATTTTATGTCCTTTCATCCTGTGGATTAAATGTGCCGAAATATTTAGAGTGGAGGAGAGAAAAATAGCCTGTGCATTGGCGTGGAGGCAGAAACATCGGATTTATGTGTCCCTGATAGAGTAGACCACGATTTGTTTGGCGTAAGTATAGCCTCTTGAAAAGGGCGTTTGTCTTCAATTTCCACCTCCCTACCTACTTTGCAATTCCCAATATTTGCATTTATTTCATCATATACTATTAGAATGAATGGATATCCGTACTCTGTGAACTAATTTGAGTGAAGTGAGAGATATATTAGAATAACTACTAGTTTCCTAGTAGAATAAGAACATGGTTAACGTCAAAACACAAATTTACGAACACTAGTCACTAGATAGGTACTCTTATTTAATATCTTATTTTTCAACCCTGATGTTTTGTTATTTAATTGATCTCAACTGTAATTAGAATGGAAATGCATTTCATCATGGTAAATAATCTAATATCTTTAAATTTAATTTATTTAACTGGGGCATCAATTTTCCCCATATTTTAAGTATAATAAGTACCTATACACTAGATACCTATTGGTAATTTCTAAATTAAATATAAATTGTGCCTGTGTTGATTGTTTTAAAATATTATGCAATAATATCATTGATTTGAACTGTAATGTTAAACTTTAATTATTTAAATGTTTCATATTTTTTTAGTGTTAGACTACCTACAGTCTGGATAAATAGGTGCTTTCTGATGAACTAATTACTCTGTTGGAGTTTTACAGACTTCAAAAATTATTGGTCATCTGTTAGCCTAAGCAGTTTTCCAGACTGGGTGTTAGTGTCAACTTAGACCTTAGTCAGTTAGTGCCATAATTGACAATTTGACTGTAGCTAATATTTAAACAATTAACTGTAACAGATATGCTTCATTAATAATTCATAAGTGAAATAACAGTCCATTTTATGCTATTGTTCATTTTATGAACTTTAATTAATTTCTTAATTATTGAAAAAAATGTTGTCTGTCCTTATCACTTATCAGTTTTAAAATATAAAATTATAGCTAGTGAATGGATATGTTAATCTATTATTTTTCTAATTTAAAATATATTACAGATATTAATTCTTAGGATGAAATATATTGTATAAAATTATATAAATTGCCAGACTGCAGAATATGAGAGATATTCTCTCCGAACAATTTTGAATATTTACATTAATTTTGCTACAAACACTTTTGAATTAATCCCTATATTTACATTAATTTTACTAAGAACAGAGTGAGAGATCACTACGAACACTTTGCCAGTTTCTTCTGACTGGATAAATTGTGACACACTAACTAACTGCAACCTTTTAACACAGAAAGTGAAAACACTATTACACATCATAGCTTCAAATTCTTTAAATTTATAAATTGTAGCCTGTGTCATATCATTATATGCTTTTTGTTTCTTTTGATAACCAACATGTCAATATATATTATTCAGTTCTGCAGTTTTAGAGACTTTCTTGAGAGAGCCGCTATTGAAAAGGTTACAGGGCCGCAATTTACCTGTGTGACCCTACTAGTTCACTTTGTGGACTTTCTTTTGAAGACTTAGGAATTATAAGTAGGTAATAAATTAATGGGTACATGCAAATCACATTAATAAAGAAATGGGAACTTGAAAATCACAGTAATAAATTAATGGAGACTTGAAAATCACAGTAATAAATTAATGGGGACTTGAAAATCACTAATAAATTAATGGGGACTTGAAATTCACAGTAATAAATTAATGGAGACTTGAAAATCACAGTAATAAATTAATGGGAACTTGAAAATCACAGTAATAAATTAATGGGGACTTGAAATTCACAGTAATAAATTAATGGGGACTCGAAAATCACAGTAATAAATTAATGGGAACTCGAAAATCACAGTAATAAATTAATGGGAACTTGAAAATCACAGTAATAAATTAATGGGGACTTGAAATTCACAGTAATAAATTAATGGGGACTCGAAAATCACAGTAATAAATTAATGGGAACTCGAAAATCACAGTAATAAATTAATGGGAACTTTGAAATCACAGTAATAAATTAATGGGGACTTGAAAATCACAGTAATAAATTAATGGGAACTTGAAAATCACAGTAATAAATTAATGGGGACTTGAAATTCACAGTAATAAATTAATGGAGACTTGAAAATCACAGTAATAAATTAATGGGGGACTTGAAAATCACAGTAATAAATTAATGGGAACTTGAAAATCACAGTAATAAATTAATGGGAACTTGAAAATCACAGTAATAAATTAATGGGGACTTGAAATTCACAGTAATATATTAATGGGGGACTTGAAAATCACAGTAATAAATTAATGGGAACTTGAAAATCACAGTAATAAATTAATGGGGACTTGAAATTCACAGTAATAAATTAATGGAGACTTGAAAATCACAGTAATAAATTAATAGAGACTTGAAAATCACAGTAATAAATTAATAGGAACTTGAAAATCACAGTAATAAATTAATGGGGACTTGAAAATCACAGTAATAAATTAATGGGGACTTGAAATTCACAGTAATAAATTAATGGGGACTTGAAATTCACAGTAATAAATTAATGGAGACTTGAAAATCACAGTAATAAATTAATAGAGACTTGAAAATCACAGTAATAAATTAATGGGGACTTGAAAATCACAGTAATAATTTAATGGGAACTTGAAAATCACAGTAAATCAATGGGAACTTGAAATTCACAGTAATAAATTAATGGGGACTTGAAAATCACAGTAATAAATTAATGGGGACTTGAAAATCACAGTAATAAATTAATGGAGACTTGAAAATCACAGTAATAAATTAATGGAGACTTGAAAATCACAGTAATAAATTAATGGGGACTTGAAAATCACAGTAATAATTTAATGGGAACTTGAAAATCACAGTAATAATTTAATGGGAACTTGAAAATCACAGTAAATCAATGGGAACTTGAAATTCACAGTAATAAATTAATGGGGACTTGAAAATCACAGTAATAAATTAATGGGGACTTGAAAATCACTAATAAATTAATGGGGACTTGAAATTCACAGTAATAAATTAATGGAGACTTGAAAATCACAGTAATAAATTAATGGGAACTTGAAAATCACAGTAATAAATTAATGGGGACTTGAAATTCACAGTAATAAATTAATGGGGACTCGAAAATCACAGTAATAAATTAATGGGAACTCGAAAATCACAGTAATAAATTAATGGGAACTTGAAAATCACAGTAATAAATTAATGGGGACTTGAAATTCACAGTAATAAATTAATGGGGACTCGAAAATCACAGTAATAAATTAATGGGAACTCGAAAATCACAGTAATAAATTAATGGGAACTTTAAAATCACAGTAATAAATTAATGGGGACTTGAAAATCACAGTAATAAATTAATGGGAACTTGAAAATCACAGTAATAAATTAATGGAGACTTGAAAATCACAGTAATAAATTAATGGGGGACTTGAAAATCACAGTAATAAATTAATGGGGACTTGAAATTCACAGTAATAAATTAATGGAGACTTGAAAATCACAGTAATAAATTAATAGGGGACTTGAAAATCACAGTAATAAATTAATGGGAACTTGAAAATCACAGTAATAAATTAATGGGAACTTGAAAATCACAGTAATAAATTAATGGGGACTTGAAATTCACAGTAATATATTAATGGGGGACTTGAAAATCACAGTAATAAATTAATGGGAACTTGAAAATCACAGTAATAAATTAATGGGGACTTGAAATTCACAGTAATAAATTAATGGAGACTTGAAAATCACAGTAATAAATTAATAGAGACTTGAAAATCACAGTAATAAATTAATAGGAACTTGAAAATCACAGTAATAAATTAATGGGGACTTGAAAATCACAGTAATAAATTAATGGGGACTTGAAAATCACAGTAATAAATTAATAGAGACTTGAAAATCACAGTAATAATGTAATAGGAACTTGAAAATCACAGTAATAAATTAATGGGGACTTGAAATTCACAGTAATAAATTAATGTGGACTTGAAATTCACAGTAATAAATTAATGGAGACTTGAAAATCACAGTAATAAATTAATAGAGACTTGAAAATCACAGTAATAAATTAATAGGAACTTGAAAATCACAGTAATAAATTAATGGGGACTTGAAATTCACAGTAATAAATTAATGTGGACTTGAAATTCACAGTAATAAATTAATGGAGACTTGAAAATCACAGTAATAAATTAATAGAGACTTGAAAATCACAGTAATAAATTAATGGGGACTTGAAAATCACAGTAATAATTTAATGGGAACTTGAAAATCACAGTAAATCAATGGGAACTTGAAATTCACAGTAATAAATTAATGGGGACTTGAAAATCACAGTAATAAATTAATAGGGACTTGAAAATCACAGTAATAAATTAATGGAGACTTGAAAATCACAGTAATAAATTAATGGAGACTTGAAAATCACAGTAATAAATTAATGGGGACTTGAAAATCACAGTAATAATTTAATGGGAACTTGAAAATCACAGTAAATCAATGGGAACTTGAAATTCACAGTAATAAATTAATGGGGACTTGAAATTCACAGTAATAAATTAATGGAGACTTGAAAATCACAGTAATAAATTAATAGACTTGAAAATCACAGTAATAAATTAATGGGGACTTGAAAATCACAGTAATAAATTAATGGGGACTTGAAAATCACAGTAATAAATTAATGGGAACTTGAAAATCACAGTAATAAATTAATGGGGACTTGAAAATCACAGTAATAAATTAATGGGGACTTGAAATTCACAGTAATAAATTAATGGGGACTTGAAATTCACAGTAATAAATTAATGGGGACTTGAAATTCACAGTAATAAAATAATGGGGACTTGAAATTCATAGTAATAAATTAATGGGGACTTGAAATTCACAGTAATAAATTAATGGGAACTTGAAAATCACAGTAATAAATTAATGGGGACTTGAAATTCACAGTAATAAATTAATGGGGACTTGAAATTCATAGTAATAAATTAATGGGGACTTGAAATTCACAGTAATAAATTAATGGGAACTTGAAAATCACAGTAATAAATTAATGGGGACTTGAAATTCACAGTATATAATAAATTAATGGGGACTTGAAAATCACAGTAATAAATTAATGGAGACTTGAAAATCACAGTAATAAATTAATGGAGACTTGAAAATCACAGTAATAAATTAATGGGGACTTGAAATTCACAGTAATAAATTAATGGGGACTTGAAAATCACAGTAATAAATTAATGGGAACTTGAAAATCACAGTAATAAATTAATGGGAACTTGAAAATCACAGTAATAAATTAATGGGGACTTGAAATTCACAGTAATAAATTAATGGAGACTTGAAATTCACAGTAATAAATTAATGGAGACTTGAAAATCACAGTAATAAATTAATGGGGACTTGAAATTCACAGTATTAAATTAATGGGGACTTGAAAATCACAGTAATAAATTAATGGGGACTTGAAAATCACAGTAATAAATTAATGGGGACTTGATATTCACAGTAATAAATTAATGGGGACTTGAAATTCACAGTAATAATTTAATGGGGACTTTAAATTCACAGTAATAAATTAATGGAGACTTGAAATTTACAGTAATAAATTAATGGGAACATTTAAATCACAGTAATAAATAAATAGGAACATTTAAATCACAGTAATAAATCAATGGAAACATTTAAATCACAGTAATAAATTAATGGAAACATTTAAATCACAGTAATAAATTAATGGGAACATTTAAATCACAGTAATAAATAAATGGGAACATTAAAATCACAGTAATAAATTAATGGTAACATTTAAATCACAGTAATAAATAAATGGGAACATTTAAATCACAGTAATAAATAAATGGGAACATTTAAATCACAGTAATAAATTAATGGGAACATTTAAATCACAGTAATAAATTAATGGGAACATTTAAATCACAGTAATAAATTAATGGCAACATTTAAATCACAGTAATAAATTAATGGCAACATTTAAATCACAGTAATAAATCAATAGGAACATTTAAATCACAGTAATAAATTAATGGCAGCATCAAAATCACTTTAATAAATTAATGAGAAACTTTAATAAGAATTTTAAATAATGAACACTATCAAGACCTAATTAATTATTGGAAGTGTTAAATCTTAAAATTGAAATTATAGCAGAATTATTAAGAATTTACTCTACATGAAATTTAATAAAATAAGACAAAAAAATATCAGTTAGCAATGGAAACTAAAATTGATTTGATGAAGAGATTACTGTGAATTTGAAATTATCTTTGAATTAAACTATACAAGAGGCAAAGAATTATTAGCTAGTAATTAAAATTGATTTGATAGCAAGATTAGTTGGAATTCAATATACCTTTTCCTTTCATTATTATAATGCATTTCTTTGTAAGCTCTTGATAAACTTTTAAAGACCCCATAATACATTTACATAGATACTCAGAATGTGTAAGAAATAATGAATATGGGTCATGAAATGTACATATATTATTAGATGCTATCAATGGATACATAGGACTGTTTTATCTTTTAATGTCAACCATAATTTTTTCCTGAGTGTGTACCTATATATAGGGAGAATAGTAATCCACTAATAATCTCATTGATGTAAAAAAGAAGTCATTTTTTCCAAAAATTTCTTCATCAGATTCACCATATTCATAATTTGGCTGACTTCTTGACTAAATTTTCCTCTGTAAAAAGTTAAGAACTGTTACTGTTGCAATGTCTGATGACTTGTACTATTTATTCCAACATTACCATTCATCTTAAGAGGGGAAATTAGAAAAATGTTTTCAGTCAGAGCACCAAATACAGATTGGTATGAGCATTGCTACAAACACTTTGAAACTTAGTCAACTTGTAATATTTTAGCAGTGTTCTTACAATAATTAAACTGGATTGGTTTAATGATTAATATCGAGTTTTAAATGCAACAAATATGCAATTTTGAATAAATTTATCAAAATAACTGAGGTCATCTGTATCTGATGAATTAACAGGAACTTGGTAATTAAGTCAAAATTTGTTTCATAGAAATTCTAAGAAGCATTAATTTGGATTTGATCTTTCTTAAAGTTTAAAATATTCTTCATAGTATCCATTACAATTATGAACTTTTTTGAAGTTGATGGACATATATAGCTGTTTATTCGGAACTGTATATGGTAATATAACAACTAAACCACGATTTAACCAATGATGTCAAATGAATATAAATATTTTAGTAAATAAAGAATAAAAATATCAATCATAGCTATACTCTTCAATTTGAAACTGAAAGAAAGTAAATTGGTGAAGTACTGATGAAGTTACAGGTGAAATGATACACAACAACAATCATACCCAGAGCTGGCCTTCATCTCGACTAGAAATATGCAACATTATCAATATTACGAAATTATTTTAGCATGTAAACAAACATTGACTATTTGCATATCTTGTGCTAATGATATAATTAGCTACATCTCATAATAATTCTCTATATAACTCTAACATTCTCTCTTATATTCTTATAAATTACTTGTTTCAACTCCTAATTATTGATCCTATAAGTTATTTTAAGCCTTTAATGCCCACTGTCCTTTGGGGAGGACATTAGAAAAACATCAAATTATCTCTATATTTAGTTGATATAATCATATTCTAGCAATAGTATGAGACATGGAAATAAAGGTAGGCTATGCCACATACTGATTTTATATTTTAAACCACTCTAATTTCTTCCCAAATGACATTAGACTTAATAAAAAAATAGTGATTTTTTTAACATATTCTTTTAAAAAAGATTTCTATCAAATATTGGTCTATATCAAAAATTGATTTTGGCCTATAACATGTCTTAGGTGTAAATCTTAACTGGTGTCATAAAATCTCTAGAAAGCCCTTTCCATCTTTCCGGTTCATGTCTTCCAATGATTGTAATGGTTCAGTATTGCTACAATATCAGTCATTGAAGTTATTTTATAAGCCATCTGTTACTTATTTGGTTGTTTTACCACTGAAATAGTGATAATTTCTATGTGTACTTGATATTGGATATTGAAATTACTTAATATTAGAAGCATATATATTTATTTTATTTTCACTTCAATATTATTATATTATCAGAGGTGAATAAACCTCTTATATTTTATTGTTTGTTATGTTCATCAATGATTTTAATAATCTTCACTTCCTTTTATAAATTTTACATTGTTCAAAAGATGAATTGATTTGCTATAGCTCTTCCTTTTATTCTTTGTGTTCATGTCACCTCTGACTTAGAATATTCTGGACTTAATTCCCAAAAATATCATAGCAGCTTGTTTATATGGGAATAGTTTTGTTAGAGCTGTAACGATACTATCGGTATCGGTACTTGTTATATCGGCCATTTTTTAGGTATCGGTACTCAGTATCAGATCGGCAAGTATTAATTTAAAAATGCTGATATCATATCACTGATAATATTAAAATGTCCTTTTTTTATCAAATATTTACTTATAACATCTTTTATTGCTTTAGTTTCTATTGTTGAAAAAACAATGTACTATGAATATGAATATCATAACTAATTAATTTTGTGTAAAGTATCTTTTCTTAAGTTTAACAGCAGCAGATGACGATAAACTGAAAATGAAACATGTTCAGACGGGCAACTGAACCAATTATGACAGACGTATTATGATAATAATGATTAAATAAATGGTAACAATTATGATTCTGGTTGAATTATCATAAGTAAGAAATGGTTAAGTTTTAAAAACGTACTATTTAAATATATAAATCCTAAGCTCACGTACCGTGACATACGTTAGTTTGTAAACAAAATGGCTGTCTGATAATGCGCTATAAGTAGGTATATTCCAAACAGACTCAGACATGCATTAAACTTGTACTAAAATGGTTACATCGAAAAAGTCTTGCTATTGAATGAATATAGGCAGAGTATTAAGAATAGTGGTTAAATGAATTTGATTAATCATGTTTTGGATTATAAACAATTATTATAATACTTGAAACTTATTAATATTAAATTTAAAAACAAACTGGACCAACCCAATAAAATACCAATTCATTGCATCCGGTTTCTCACCACTACTCTACTCATACGTCATCGATGCTTCCAACCAATAGCAGTGCATGTTTACAGTCCTAAGAACATCGAATAGAAGTATTTGGTAGCTCATTGATAGATAATAGATTGTACATACCTACGTAGTATGTACATTATATGGTACATATCAGACTTGCCGAATCTGATACTATTGTTTCAAATTCGCTACATTTAATATATAAATAAAATTAATAATAATAATACGTAATTAAAAAATATCGGTATCGGAATATCGGTGATTTTTAAGTATCAGTGTATCAGTATCGGCAGATTACCAAAACCTAGTATCGGTACTCGTATTGGTATCGGCAATAATTATGGTATCGGTGCAGCCCTAGTGTTTTTACATACTAATTGTTTGCTTTGATGAGGTAACTTTTGATTTAGATGCTGATACTTATGAGTTATGATCATCAAGTGAACCATTCAAAGTACATCTTTATATGGATGTTTGGACACGTGCTAATTAGATTTTCATGCAAGTTGTTAAACGTGAACGCATTCAAAGAATGCTGAATTATTTTGAAGTCTGAAAATCGAATCAATCTCTGATATTGCTTTGAATGATATAGATAGATGACATGATAAATTATAACCATACTATATTGACGTTGTTTGAGATTTGTGGAGCCACTGTAACATGTTATAAAGTCTTATAGTTACACTAGGTGCTAGGGGTACTCCATGTAAAATAATTGAGAGATGGTTATCAGTGCTCAACTAGAAAATTTTGTACCTGCAATCAAGAAAATTACTTTACTGTCAAACTTTCTAATGCCGAGAAAACTATAAACAATATTGCAGAGAAAACTATAAAATTAAGAAAAACAAGTTCTTAACTAAATAACTAGGAAATAACAGTTTATTGAACTATATTATATTTATATTAGTGTTTCTAAAACAGACAAATTTAATTTTCTATTGCCATTCCTATAAACATTTTGTATGTTACATTAAGACATCTGTTGGTTACAATTAAATATTGGTTATGGGTATATAACCACAATATAATTCACATTTTAACAATTCTAATTGCTATTTCTTTTCTAACTATTGGTATACATATTCATTTAAACCTCAAAAAAAAAACATATATAGGACACTACTGTGATAAATTAAAAAAATAACTAATGTTGACAATTAAATCTGTTGATGTTTATAAATGCATGTATTGATTTCTTTACTCCACTGCATTTCTTTAGATGGTTATACACCTCTATTTCTTCACTATACATTCTACAGTTTGATAAAAATGAGTATATATGTCTGATATACTCTGTACCTATAATGCTTTGTTAATCTTATCTAGAGATTACAAACAACAATATTCTATTTTGTCTTGGGTACCTAACTAAAAAGTGACATCTTGCACTGCACTATCATATTTACATTGGTTACCAGTCTTTCTATATATATGCTTACATGCATTCAATATTGGGTTATTAATATTGGCTTTTAAGTTTCGACTAATTAAAATGAGACTATGATTTTCTTTATTTATTTTTACCATTTTATCTTTTTCTAACGCTACTTGCAGTTTTAGGGAATAGCGCTAGGGTTATGCTCTTCAACTACGAGGTCTTAGATTTTGTGTTAGGTAGACTAACATTCACTATCACCTCTTCATTTTTCCACGAAGTAGCTTTTCTGCTTCCATGAGCATCAATTCTGACGGTGGTAGGTGACTTTCTTCATGGAGCAACTTTCCTTTCTGACTGCCCCTTCTAGTCCCTTGTATTTGATTTCATTTTGACTTCAACAATATTGTCAATGATATGGCCGACGCAGACATTAAACCCATACTAAAATTAAATCAGTCAACATGGACATGTTCACTAGTGAGTAGTGACATATGGGAATACTAGTGAAATGTGTATACAGTAGAACTCTTCTATAATGAAATACTCTATAGTGAATGTAGAGTCCTGAGTAAGGAAGTAGCCTCTATAGTGAACAAATTTTCATAAGTCTGCCATGAATGGCCACCAGTTATAGAAAACTAATAGCCATTAGCTCTATGGCAGACTAAAGAAATTTTCTCACTATACAGGCTAATTGCTCTAATTCTTACCCAGGACAGTACATTCACTATACAGGATTTCATTATAGGGGAGTTCCACTGTAACTACTAGTAATACATTTATAATGTATATTTTATATTCTAGTAATACATTTATAATGTATATTCTATATTCTAGTAATACATTTATAATGTATATTCTATATTCTAGTAATACATTTATAATGTATATTTTATATTCTAGTAATACATTTATAATGTATATTTTATATTCTAGTAATACATTTATAATGTATATTCTATATTCTAGTAATACATTTATAATGTATATTCTATATTCTAGTAATACATTTATAATGTATATTTTATATTCTAGTTATACATTTATAATGTATATTCTATATTCTAGTAATACATTTATAATGTATATTCTATATTCTAGTAATACATTTATAATGTATATTCTATATTCTAGTAATACATTTATAATGTATATTTTATATTCTAGTTATACATTTATAATGTATATTCTATATTCTAGTAATACATTTATAATGTATATTCTATATTCTAGTGATACATTTATAATGTATATTCTATATTCTAGTGATACATTTATAATGTATATTCTATATTCTAGTGATACATTTATAATGTATATTCTATATTCTAGTAATACATTTATAATGTATATTCTATATTCTAGTGATACATTTATAATGTATATTCTATATTCTAGTAATACATTTATAATGTATATTCTATATTCTAGTGATACATTTATAATGTATATTCTATATTCTAGTGATACATTTATAATGTATATTCTATATTCTAGTAATACATTTATAATGTATATTCTATATTCTAGTGATACATTTATAATGTATATTCTATATTCTAGTAATACATTTATAATGTATATTCTATATTCTAGTGATACATTCATAATGTATATTCTATATTCTAGTGATACATTTATAATGTATATTCTATATTCTAGTGATACATTTATAATGTATATTCTATATTCTAGTAATACATTTATAATGTATATTCTATATTCTAGTAATACATTTATAATGTATATTCTATATTCTAGTAATACATTTATAATGTATATTCTATATTCTAGTAATACATTTATAATGTATATTCTATATTCTAGTAATACATTTATAATGTATATTCTATATTCTAGTAATACATTTATAATGTATATTCTATATTCTAGTTATACATTTATAATGTATATTCTATATTCTAGTAATACATTTATAATGTATATTCTATATTCTAGTAATACATTTATAATGTATATTCTATATTCTAGTAATACATTTATAATGTATATTCTATATTCTAGTGATACATTTATAATGTATATTCTATATTCTAGTAATACATTTATAATGTATATTCTATATTCTAGTGATACATTCATAATGTATATTCTATATTCTAGTGATACATTTATAATGTATATTCTATATTCTAGTGATACATTTATAATGTATATTCTATATTCTAGTGATACATTTATAATGTATATTCTATATTCTAGTGATACATTTATAATGTATATTCTATATTCTAGTAATACATTTATAATGTATATTCTATATTCTAGTGATACATTTATAATGTATATTCTATATTCTAGTGATACATTCATAATGTATATTCTATATTCTAGTGATACATTTATAATGTATATTCTATATTCTAGTGATACATTTATAATGTATATTCTATATTCTAGTGATACATTTATAATGTATATTCTATATTCTAGTGATACATTTATAATGTATATTCTATATTCTAGTGATACATTTATAATGTATATTCTATATTCTAGTGATACATTTATAATGTATATTCTATATTCTAGTGATACATTTATAATGTATATTCTATATTCTAGTGATACATTTATAATGTATATTCTATATTCTAGTAATACATTTATAATGTATATTCTATATTCTAGTGATACATTTATAATGTATATTCTATATTCTAGTAATACATTTATAATGTATATTCTATATTCTAGTGATACATTCATAATGTATATTCTATATTCTAGTGATACATTTATAATGTATATTCTATATTCTAGTGATACATTTATAATGTATATTCTATATTCTAGTGATACATTTATAATGTATATTCTATATTCTAGTGATACATTTATAATGTATATTCTATATTCTAGTGATACATTTATAATGTATATTCTATATTCTAGTGATACATTTATAATGTATATTCTATATTCTAGTGATACATTTATAATGTATATTCTATATTCTAGTGATACATTTATAATGTATATTCTATATTCTAGTGATACATTTATAATGTATATTCTATATTCTAGTGATACATTTATAATGTATATTCTATATTCTAGTAATACATTTATAATGTATATTCTATATTCTAGTGATACATTTATAATGTATATTCTATATTCTAGTAATACATTTATAATGTATATTCTATATTCTAGTGATACATTTATAATGTATATTCTATATTCTAGTGATACATTTATAATGTATATTCTATATTCTAGTAATACATTTATAATGTATATTCTATATT
Source organism: Caprella mutica (assembly GCA_947561585.1). Taxonomy (NCBI): domain Eukaryota; kingdom Metazoa; phylum Arthropoda; class Malacostraca; order Amphipoda; family Caprellidae; genus Caprella; species Caprella mutica. The sequence goes on from CANNZV010001033.1 coordinate 105,367, forward strand.
CTAGTGATACATTTATAATGTATATTCTATATTCTAGTGATACATTTATAATGTATATTCTATATTCTAGTGATACATTTATAATGTATATTCTATATTCTAGTGATACATTTATAATGTATATTCTATATTCTAGTGATACATTTATAATGTATATTCTATATTCTAGTGATACATTTATAATGTATATTCTATATTCTAGTGATACATTTATAATGTATATTCTATATTCTAGTGATACAATCATAATGTATATTCTATATTCTAGTAATACATTTATAATGTATATTCTATATTCTAGTGATACATTTATAATGTATATTCTATATTCTAGTGATACATTTATAATGTATATTCTATATTCTAGTGATACATTTATAATGTATATTCTATATTCTAGTGATACAATCATAATGTATATTCTATATTCTAGTGGTACATTTATAATGTATATTCTATATTCCAGTGATACAATCATAATGTATATTCTATATTCTAGTGATACATTTATAATGTATATTCTATATTCTAGTGATACATTTATAATGTATATTCTATATTCTAGTGATACATTTATAATGTATATTCTATATTCTAGTGATACATTTATAATGTATATTCTATATTCTAGTGATACATTTATAATGTATATTCTATATTCTAGTGATACATTTATAATGTATATTCTATATTCTAGTGATACAATCATAATGTATATTCTATATTCTAGTGGTACATTTATAATGTATATTCTATATTCCAGTGATACAGTCTGTGATTTTATAATACTATTTCCTTTTTAAATAAGATTTCTCTATTACTCATAATATCCCTTATGTATTTTCTTCTTCTTTTTTCCTAATTGTTATTTCCCTCTTTAATCACTTCTCCCCATCTAACACCACTCTTCTCTCCCCATCTAACACCACTCTTCTCTCCCCATCTAACACCACTCTTCTCTCCCCATCTAACACCACTCTTCTCTCCCCATCTAACACCACTCTTCTCTCCCCATCTAACACCACTCTTCTCTCCCCATCTAACACCACTCTTCTCTCCCCATCTAACACCACTCTTCTCTCCCCATCTAACACCACTCTTCTCTCCCCATCTAACACCACTCTTCTCTCCCCATCTAACACCACTCTTCTCTCCCCATCTAACACCACTCTTCTCTCCCCATCTAACACCACTCTTCTCTCCCCATCTAACACCACTCTTCTCTCCCCATCTAACACCACTCTTCTCTCCCCATCTAACACCACTCTTCTCTCCCCATCTAACACCACTCTTCTCTCCCCATCTAACACCACTCTTCTCTCCCCATCTAACACCACTCTTCTCTCCCCATCTAACACCACTCTTCTCTCCCCATCTAACACCACTCTTCTCTCCCCATCTAACACCACTCTTCTCTCCCCATCTAACACCACTCTTCTCTCCCCATCTAACACCACTCTTCTCTCCCCATCTAACACCACTCTTCTCTCCCCATCTAACACCACTCTTCTCTCCCCATCTAACACCACTCTTCTCTCCCCATCTAACACCACTCTCTTCTCCCCATCTAACCACTCCTCCCCATCTATCCCTGTCGGTAATTTGTTTGAGGGTACATAGATGGTTGTTCTGTTTTTTGTGTCTCACGCAAAGGTATGCTCTGTGTGTGTGCGTGTAGGGATGCGTGTGTGTGCAGGTGCCTCTCATCGATCCGTGGTGCACGCACACGTCGTGTACGCGCGCTGTAGGTGCGGCCTGAGTGTTCTCTGCGACTGCGCGCTAGCTGCTCTGTGCGTTCTACCGTGTCAGTTTGTTACTGGTAGTCAGTGGAGTAAGTGTGTGTGTGAGAGTAGGGCAGTAGCAGCACATCAACCCCTCAGTGTATAGTCTCTCAAATGTAATAGGTAGCCGTGAATGTGCTAATGAGGTGATAAGAGGTGTCAGGAGAGGATGAGACTGGGGCCTCTGTGACACCCAAGAGAGAGGCGCACCACTCCGTACCGACACACTGGTGAGTCCTGCCTGCCTGCCCCTCACTCCATGCCTACCCACCAACACCAAATATCCCTTAAAATTCTACAGGATATCCTCTAGATATCGTACCCATTATCCTACATACTATCTCTGTATCATGGCTACCATAGGCATCTACCACTGTGGCTACTAACATGACTGCCCTGAACTAGAGTCTAGACCTATCCGTATCATGACTACGCCGGGCAATTGTAAAATGGCTAGCATGCATGGTATCTTAATGTATCCTTATTGCAATGGACGATATTGCACAGTATCCTTATTGCAATGGACGATATTGCACAGTATCCTTATTGTAATGGACGATATTGCACAGTATCCTTATTGCAATGGACGATATTGCACAGTATCCTTATTGCAATGGACGATATTGCACAGTATCATTATTGCAATGTACGATATTGCACAGTATCCTTATTGTAATGGACGATATTGCACAGTATCCTTATTGCAATGGACGATATTGCACAGTATCCTTATTGCAATGGACGATATTGCACAGTATCCTTATTGCAATGGACGATATTGCACAGTATCCTTATTGCAATGGACGATATTGCACAGTATCCTTATTGCAATGGACGATATTGCACAGTATCCTTATTGCAATGGACGATATTGCACAGTATCCTTATTGCAATGGACGATATTGCACAGTATCCTTATTGCAATGGACGATATTGCACTGTATCCTTATTGCAATGGACGATATTGCACAGTATCCTTATTGCAATGGACGATATTGCACAGTATCCTTATTGCAATGGACGATATTGCACAGTATCATTATTGCAATGTACGATATTGCACAGTATCCTTATTGCAATGGACGATATTGCACAGTATCCTTATTGCAATGGACGATATTGCACAGTATCCTTATTGCAATGTACGATATTGCACAGTATCCTTATTGCAATGGACGATATTGCACAGTATCCTTATTGCAATGGACGATATTGCACAGTATCCTTATTGCAATGGACGATATTGCACAGTATCCTTATTGCAATGTACGATATTGTACAGTATCCTTATTGCAATGGACGATATTGCACAGTATCCTTATTGCAATGGACGATATTGCACAGTATCCTTATTGCAATGGACGATATTGCACAGTATCATTATTGCAATGTACGATATTGCACAGTATCCTTATTGCAATGGACGATATTGCACAGTATCATTATTGCAATGTACGATATTGCACAGTATCCTTATTGCAATGGACGATATTGCACAGTATCCTTATTGCAATGTACGATATTGCACAGTATCCTTATTGCAATGGACGATATTGCACAGTATCCTTATTGCAATGGACGATATTGCACAGTATCCTTATTGCAATGGACGATATTGCACAGTATCCTTATTGCAATGGACGATATTGCACAGTATCCTTATTGCAATGGACGATATTGCACAGTATCCTTATTGCAATGTACGATATTGCACAGTATCCTTATTGCAATGGACGATATTGCACAGTATCATTATTGCAATGTACGATATTGCACAGTATCCTTATTGCAATGGACGATATTGCACAGTATCCTTATTGCAATGGACGATATTGCACAGTATCCTTATTGCAATGGACGATATTGCACAGTATCCTTATTGCAATGGACGATATTGCACAGTATCCTTATTGCAATGGACGATATTGCACAGTATCCTTATTGCAATGGACGATATTGCACAGTATCCTTATTGCAATGGACGATATTGCACAGTATCCTTATTGCAATGGACGATATTGCACAGTATCCTTATTGCAATGGACGATATTGCACAGTATCCTTATTGCAATGTACGATATTGCACAGTATCCTTATTGCAATGGACGATATTGCACAGTATCCTTATTGCAATGGACGATATTGCACATTATCCTGGTATCGATTAAATCATTATTCATATCAATCAATTGAACGAATTAATCCTTTTTGAACAGGATAAATGAAGGAATATAATTCAAAAATAGAATTTCAATTGAATTCGATTAAAATCAATGTCTTACAGTATTCTTGTTGCGATGTAAGATAAATGACAGTATATATCTTCTACGATAGATCTCAAAATCTTATAACTGTTGTACCTCTAGTATCAGATCTACTTAATGTTTATTGTTGTAAAAAAATAACAGATGAGTTTGATTTCAATACTTAGTACCGGGCAATATTTACAGTCAAAGAAAAGTGAATTTGTAATTATTTTAACGGTCTACTTATTTTTCACTTTTCCAAAAAGAAACTTTATCATCACAGTGACTCTTTTCTCGGATAGTACATCATCACAGTGACTCTTTTCTCGGATAGTACATCATCACAGTGACTCTTTTCTCTGATAGTACATCATCACAGTGACTCTTTTCTCGGATAGTACATCATCACAGTGACTCTCTTCTCTGATAGTACATCATCACAGTGACTCTTTTCTCTGATAGTACATCATCACAGTGACTCTCTTCTCTGATAGTACATCATCACAGTGACTCTCTTCTCTGATAGTACATCATCACAGTGACTCTTTTCTCTGATAGTACATCATCACAGTGACTCTTTTCTCTGATAGTACATCATCACAGTGACTCTTTTCTCTGATAGTACATCATCACAGTGACTCTTTTCTCTGATAGTACATCATCACAGTGACTCTTTTCTCTGATAGTACATCATCACAGTGACTCTTTTCTCTGATAGTACATCATCACAGTGACTCTTTTCTCTGATAGTACATCATCACAGTGACTCTTTTCTCTGATAGTACATCATCACAGTGACTCTTTTCTCTGATAGTACATCATCACAGTGACTCTTTTCTCTGATAGTACATCATCACAGTGACTCTTTTCTCTGATAGTACATCATCACAGTGACTCTTTTCTCTGATAGTACATCATCACAGTGACTCTTTTCTCTGATAGTACATCATCACAGTGACTCTTTTCTCTGATAGTACATCATCACAGTGACTCTTTTCTCTGATAGTACATCATCACAGTGACTCTTTTCTCTGATAGTACATCATCACAGTGACTCTTTTCTCTGATAGTACATCATCACAGTGACTCTTTTCTCTGATAGTACATCATCACAGTGACTCTTTTCTCTGATAGTACATCATCACAGTGACTCTTTTTTCTGATAGTACATCATCACAGTGACTCTTTTCTCTGATAGTACATCATCACAGTGACTCTTTTTTCTGATAGTACATCATCACAGTGACTCTTTTCTCTGATAGTACATCATCACAGTGACTCTTTTTTCTGATAGTACATCATCACAGTGACTCTTTTCTCTGATAGTACATGTCTTCACTATTCACTGTGTAATATCACTAATAATTATTTATTCCTTCATCTTCCATTGAGTAAATCTATCACGTACTATGGTCTGGTGTCTGACACTGAAAATACATCTGATTTAAAGTACTGTAGCTACATAGGGTTAAGTACGGTACTTGAGGAATGAAGTACTGTACTTGAGGTATGAAGTTCTGTACTTGAGGTATAAAGTACTGTACTTGAGGTAAATTTCTTCACTTTGTTGTACTTGAGTGTCTGGTGACAGTAATTTCTTCACCTGTTCTTTAGTATATCCATTGTAATCCCATTACTAAGAATAACTAACACCGTATATCTCTACTGATAAGTCTTTTGATGCCTTGTTGTTTGGTATAATGCGGACTACAATTATAATATCATTGGTTACTTCGATGTGAAATTTCAAAATGAAAAAGTAAGGAAAATGAATGTTTTAATTATATAATTTACAAACTCTCTTTAAAAAATAACTGGTTTACTCTAACTGACTTTTCCAAAATTACGAATATACATTATTGCTTCTATATCGCATGTGGCATGATAGAGAAAGAGAGAGAGAGTTAAGTAGCTCTGTGTTTAAAACAAGGAAACTTATTCAACGAACATGAAATCAAGAAATGTTTGTCCCTACATTATAACTCAGTGTTGGACAGTCAGTGAGTTGCTACTAAGAAATAATGAAACGAGATAACTAGAGTTAATACTAAGAAATAATGAAACGAGATAACTAGAGTTAATTGAGTCATTTCTTTATCGTTTGAACTTCAAACCCTCATAAAGTTCATATAAATTAATTGGTGTACCTACCTATTGCTATTGTGTGTATGATGATAACAGTGGTGAAAATGTACTTCATAATATCACAGTGTAATTCGGGTGAAAAATATTGACTGGTGTATTATGTGTGCTCTACCTCTATCAGTATTATGCATAGTGGTACATATGTGTACCAATACGTAGTTACCGTGTAAAATATTCTAATTACTAGTTAATGTCTTAAATCGTCTTGAGATTTTATCATTCAGTCCTTCACATTGATGTCACAGTATATCCTGTTCAGAATTAACCTCAGTGACGTGTTGGTCAGTGTCTTCAAACTCTTATCTCTAGTACTACCAGTCATTTCAACTGCTTCCTACCGTTCAAACATTTGTATTTAAATTATTATTGGTAGGTACTTGAAACTCTGTATTTTTAATTTAATTATTTACGAGACCCTCACGCCAGCGTATTATTTTGATTTGTATCCATGATACCTTGTAGTACATCAAATTTCTGTTCACTGATGGTAGTTCAATTTATGTAATAATTATTATCCCGCAGACTGCTTCTACTCCAATATTTTCAACTGAATAAAATATCCTTCAGTTACTGAAACCATTAACTGATATCTGAATAATTTCATCTCTCTATTCATGCCACCAGCTGCCAAACGTATTAATAGATCAGTGTGACGGACAGACAGACAGAAGCCTTTCTTTATTACAATTTAAAAATATACACAAAAAATGATTCTCTTTTGCTGGTATCAATAAAATGGAAGAAACATCTTGTTTTCAATTGAAAACTATTGTCTTTAAAAATAAAATGAATTGCTTCAACCGGTGAACTTTTTGAACCCGTTTCTGGGCACCATTTACAGTGTAGATCATCACTTCACAGTTTAATACAGTGACGTCATATTGGTAAACATGCGCACCAGTTAGATGATAGATTCTCTGTGATGTGTGTTTTTTTGCTCTGTAAACTTCGTATTAAAGTTTACTGTGTGAGATCGGAGAAAAAAATAAAATGAAATAGATAATATCAAATGTTGTTAAATTATTTAGGTCTTGGATGTGACTATCTACGGCAAATTAGTATAGTTACCTACTTTACTTTTGAGTGATCGTTACTAAGATCTATAGAATGGTCTGACTTGACGGCACGTTGAAACTAGTATAAATCATTTAATTAGTAGTATACTAACTAGTACAGTACCTGCTGTTGAATACGTATTATATTCAAATCACAGTACGTATCATGGATACACATGTATACTGATTAAACGTTTTTTTCTCAGAAGCCAAAAAATATATTGTTAATATAAGCTATTGTAACCCGTGGCTATGATACTGCCACTAATTATTAGTTTTTCCTTTTAATATGCTGTATCCCAATAATAATCGTAGTGTGTTAATTTATTTCGTGTCCCCTTTTACACGACGGGTAATAATATGAAGAATGTAACTATGATACGCACGGGAATATTTTTTTTTATTATTCAACTGTTAGGTATTTAATATATGTAATGTATCATTCTATTCAGAAAGAAATAAATTTCAATTGAATTCACTACATGTAACATAATAACGGGTAATAAATCATAATTGATCAGAAAGACCCGTTATTTTTAACGGGAGTGTACACTAGTTTCTTACTAAAAATGTGACCCACTGACGGACGCGGTCTTATTATAGTATAGATATGGTAAATTGTACTTATATTTAATTACTATTTTAAACTGTGAAACTCTTCTTAAATTTTACAGTGTCACATGTGTATTCCATAGTATATTTTCAAATCAAAATCAATGTCCAACGAACTTTTCATTTTTATTGTTGAACACAATTTGCAGTTCAGTGTTTATAACTATATTTATATTTGAATGATCTCTCACTGAGAATCTTCATCAATCAAAATAATCATCATAGCGTGATTGGGTTTTTCGTTTCCTGAATTACCGCACGTAGAATTAATGTTCGTAGATACTGTAACATTAAATCATTTATTTATATTACCTCGTTAGATAATTTAAACTCTGTAAAGGGCCGTACACACGTAGGGTTTTTTCAGTCTTTCCACCAGACTTTTTGCTAAGCTCCTCCTAAGTTATTATTATTTATTTTAGTTGGTACCTGCAGGACGCTGGTATCACGGATACCAATTAAAATAAATAACAATTATATCGTTTTTTCTTATATTCTCGTGGAAAAAGTAGGAGGAGCTTAGCAAAAAGTCTGGTGGAAAGACTTAAAAAACACTGCGTGTGTACGGCCCTCAAGGATGGAGCCAACATCTATCTCTTAGAATTAGATAACTAAATACCTGCAATAATTTACTGTGAAGGAAGTTACACGTGGTAGCTACATAATGTAATGTTTTGCTTGTCTCCAAGTACAGACTTACCTCACTCTTATTACGTCTCAGAGTTATGGCAATCGAATATGTGTGGGATATATATGTCTCGCTTTTATTTCACCTGGTATAGAAAATATTTCAGGACTAACGTTGGTTGGTCGTTTTCATATTCGTCTAACGTATGCAGGTGGTATATAATAGAAATATTTTTTGTAAGTAATGTACGTTATTTCCCATTGAATTATTTTTAATTCCACCTGCTATTTCTAAAATATTGTCTATACCAGTTGAATGTTTTAGTTTAGGATTTTTGTATTTATTTTAAATTTCCATAAGTTTGTGAAACTTTTTCGGATGTAATAAATAAAAAGCGAGGCATATCTCACACTTATTCGATTGCCACAAGTCTAAGTTGTAATAAGAGCGAGTTATGCCCGTACATCGTAAAGGTCATGCCTCAGTGATGTATGTTAGCAGTATATACATCACTCTTAGTCAAGCATCATCCTTAGCATTATCTTGCACATGTTAGCTCTTTATCGTGCTAGATATCATGTTTACAGTCACTTGGACTGAGTGTGAAAACAGGGTTCATCACTTTTATCCATGCATTCTATTGTTTCCTCTCCATCCTTTAGGTTTATGTGAATTGTCTGATTTCATGAATGTTAATTAAGTGTTTAAATTTGATATGTTTGTGCTAATTGCTTTCCATTATTCAACTAAAGCGTGTGATTGTTGCAAGGTAGCCTGTAGCCATAAGGTTACATTTACCATCAGTCGAAGGTTAATGGTCTGTTTCAAAGGTTACAGACTACCTTGCTTCATGGCAAGGTCAGGGGGGGGGGTAATCACAAGCCCCCCCCCCCCATAGGGAAAATATATACATTGTGTTGAATTCACTATCAGTCCGATATAGTGAATTAATATTGTATACCTTCATATTTTAGTGTTTTGTTTGGCATTTATTTATTTCTGTAACCTTATTTAAAACTTTACTGCATTTAGTGAGTAGCTTTTCTGCATCCATGAGCTTTGCACGGAAGGGTGCTATGTGACTTCATTCATAGCTACTTTCCTTTCTGACTGCTTCTTCCAGTCCCTTGTATTTAATTTATTTTTGATGTTAGCAATATGGCCTTTGGTTCCGAAAAACCTAAACCAGAATGTATATTGAATGAACTGGATATAATAGGATAATATTTATTGTAAAAACATGATATTATTATTATATTATTTTTATTTTTTCTCCAATATAGTTTTGGCACAATCTTCACTATTACCATATGCTCCACTGGCTAATAAAGTCTTTGCACAATAGTTACACATCAGCTCGTCAGTTTTTGTGGTGCAGTTCTCTCTTCCTGCTCTAGATACCTAAGTGATGTTGCCTGAGAGTCACTGGTACACAGTGTGCCATTTCTAGCAGAGCTAGAGTAGGTACATTGGGTGCATGTAGAAGATCAAATCACACATAAGGGGAAATAACACCTAGCTGTTAATTATTTATCGTATGTACCTACAGTATATGTATGTAGGTGCTGTGGGTATGGACTTTATGGTTATCAACAGAGAGTAGGGTGATTGGGATTTGTTATTAGTCTAGCCCCCAGAGGCTCTATCCTGAAGCTGTCTGTGGTGAATGGAAGAGAAGGGGGTTGCGTTCCACGGACTCCGAACTGTTGTAATTTGGATTATGTATTGTCTATATTTACACTGTCTCATGTTTTTAACGCTACTTGCAGTTTTAGAGTATAGCGCTAGGCGCATGGTTTGCCAACCTTTCTCTCACTATGTACATCTTTACCATTTCGATACATAACTACTCTACGGATTTGTTACAAATAACTGTCTATACAAAAAGACTGCATTTTGACATTGAAGGTCCTGTGCAACTTTTTACACATCGACTGAAATGTGAATAAACTCATTGGTTGACATCAATAATAGAGTAATATTGAACTATATGATTCATAAAAGTTAAATTATATAATTACGCCATCTAGAGGTGAAAACGTCAATCTCCGTGGTGCGGTTTGCCACGTTTGTGTTCAGCGGTACAACTGACTATTTATCCAATTCTATAACATACAGTTAACATTAATTACCACTAAGGTCTAAATTAAACGTGTGTATACTTGTAATATTATTCCAACATTTGATATCTTGTATTTAACTGTTTAGAAACTGATTCATCTTTATATGAGAAGCATTGCCTGCCATTTGAGGTATCAGGTTACTAGTTACTACACAGATACAAACCGATGGTGGGGGCATAGAAGATTTAGTAGTGTCCCCTCTTTATCTTCTATGGACCAACCATAACTTTCTTTTCTTAATCTTCTATGGGCCCACCATAACTTGGATAGGTTCAACTTTCAGTAACATCATTCTTGTATTTATTAAAAAAATGAACGTTGTCCCTACATTAGTACAGTGAAAATGAGTACTCTTCAGTTCTATATACCTTATCATTGGTACCTCAATATTACGCAATAGTTTGGAAACAATAAGACTATCTATAAGGCTCTGTTACATTAGTCTGCGTGAACGCTATTAAATATGGACTGAAGTTAAGTCTATTTTTCTATCAAAACGTATGATTTATAGTATCCTAGATACGATCAGATAATATAAATGAAAGGGCTAAAGTATCCTAGATACAATCAGATAATATAATTAAAGGGGCTATAGTATCCTAGATACGATCAGATAATATTAATCAAACGGCTATAGTATCCTAGATACGATCAGATAATATTAATGAAAGGGCTATACTATCCTAGATACGATCAGATAATATAAATGAAAGGGCTATAGTATCCTAGATACGATCAGACTATAAATTACCATTCGACTCATCAAATTTCTATTTGTATGTTATAAAAATAGTACTATATTAATAAAGAGTGCCAACATGGCGTATTCAAATAATAAATGATAAAATAAATGTATACCGTATGTAGTTTGCCCGAAAATATCCATCTTAACGTAATTGTATTAGGGCTTGATGAATTAGTGCTAATTTTTTGTGCTTTCCTTCAATAAATGTCCTTATATAGTGTATTGTATAGTATCTATTGCTCTCTTCCCTCTTTCCACCATCTTTCTCCCCCTCCATAGGCCCCCCCCCCCCGTTCTTACTCACACCGGTACGTACGTACACACAAACACACACACCTCTCTGATAGAGAGCAGAGCTATCCTCTCTGAGCTTTAGAGCAAAACCACGCCTCTGAAATAATATCCACACTGTGTGGTGCAGTAGTCACACTGTGTGGTGCAGTAGTCACACTGTGTGGTGCAGTAGTTACACTGTGTGGTGCAGTAGTCACACTGTGTGGTGCAGTAGTCACACTGTGTGGTGCAGTAGTCACACTGTGTGGTGCAGTAGTCACACTGTGTGGTGCAGTAGTCACACTGTGTGGTGCAGTAGTCACACTGTGTGGTGCAGTAGTCACACTGTGTGGTGCAGTAGTCACACTGTGTGGTGCAGTAGTCACACTGTGTGGTGCAGTAGTCACACTGTGTGGTGCAGTAGTCACACTGTGTGGTGCAGTAGTCACACTGTGTGGTGCAGTAGTCACACTGTGTGGTGCAGTAGTCACACTGTGTGGTGCAGTAGTCACACTGTGTGGTGCAGTAGCCACACTATGTGGTGCAGTAGTCACACTGTGTGGTGCAGTAGTCACACTGTGTGGTGCAGTAGTCACACTGTGTGGTGCAGTAGCCACACTGTGTGGTGCAGTAGTCACACTGTGTGGTGCAGTAGTCACACTGTGTGGTGCAGTAGTCACACTGTGTGGTGCAGTAGCCACACTGTGTGGTGCAGTAGCCACACTGTGTGGTGCAGTAGCCACACTGTGTGGTGCAGTAGCCACACTCTGTGGTGCAGTAGCCACACTGTGTGGTGCAGTAGTCACACTGTGTGGTGCAGTAGTCACACTGTGTGGTGCAGTAGCCACACTGTGTGGTGCAGTAGCCACACTGTGTGGTGCAGTAGCCACACTGTGTGGTGCAGTAGTCACACTGTGTGGTGCAGTAGTCACACTGTGTGGTGCAGTAGCCACACTGTGTGGTGCAGTAGCCACACTGTGTGGTGCAGTAGTCACACTGTGTGGTGCAGTAGCCACACTGTGTGGTGCAGTAGCCACACTGTGTGGTGCAGTAGTCACACTGTGTGGTGCAGTAGTCACACTGTGTGGTGCAGTAGTCACACTTTATTTTCCCTTTGATTTCGCAGTTTTATTTTTCTAAATTATAAAAAACCTAAAGTATATACTATATATATCATTTAGTGGCTATAGTTGTGTATCATGGATACGACTGTGACTGGCTATGGTTTGTATCCTAGCTACAATGGTAGGTAGGTTACTGTGCCTAATTTAATATTAAACATTTAATATCACCGTATTTACTACCCATGACTAACCGTCTCTTTTCTCTCTTTGCAGATTTTTTTAGTTTTGTAACCCGTAGAAATGAATGATTTGGACAGTTTGCGGCAGGAAGTTGAGAGACTAAAGAACAACATACGAGTGAGTATATAGCCAGTACCTATGACCAGCCAGTTAGTGCGACCAGGCATGGCTAGAACCACCTGTCAAATGCTCTCAATGTACTTTACCGGCTGACCAGGAAAGTGTTCTATCGCACATGGTCGTAGTAGGCGGCTTTGGTCACTTTATGTGTTATACTTTTTTTTAAACTCAATATTTCCATTAAAAATAAGAAGAAAGAAGTAGTTTAGTATTAATATTAAACTTAATCTGTAAATAATTTAAATGCATCAATCTTATTCATATTTTGTACTCATTAGCATCATTCAACATCATTTATATTTCAATTAGTATTTTAATGATCTGAATTTAAATGCATTCATTTTATATATTTTTAGTTATTTTCTGTTGCAATGCTAGTCAGTTTAAAATGAGTTGGTAAAAGTTGAGATGAATACACGGAGTATATGTAAGGGAGATCTATTTCAAGCAGTTAATCAGAAACTGCTCTTCAATTTACTGGCTAAAACTGCTCGGTAGTCTGTACGCTAACTTACGAATTCCCGGACACTCACACATTTCCGATCACCGGAGAAAAATTATATCATTCTACACTTTCCTCATTTTAATTGGTATCCATGATACCTGCAGGTATCATGGATACCAATTAAAATAATATGTAAAATTATTTACTATATTCTTATATGATCGGAAATGTGGATTTGTCCTGTAATTCGTAACTTAGCCTAGTTAAATTTTGTTTTCCTTTATTATTAATAAATCTTGAGAGTGAGAATAATATGAGGAAAATGATTGAATAGCTAAATGAATAATGTGACTACGCTCTGCGTTATGGTATCTGTGTCTCATTTTAGACGTTAGTGCCCCAGTTGTGATATTTCTGGCAGAGAATGTATATCCCAATGTTCAAACTGCTGCTCAATTTTATTCACTAAATACTACCTAACAACTTACTGTGAAGTAGCCTTGAGACAATATGCTTTTGAAATCATAGATCTAAGAATATCACAGACGAAAAGAAATGGTATCGAATACTATATACCGCTGGTGTAGAACCATTCAATACTCTCCTTCTATAATATTTTCGGGATCTACGATTTTCAAGGCATATTGTCACAACCCTACTCATGTGGAACATACTTTAACATACAGCGCTAAGCTACTCAATTTATTGCTATCGGCAATACTTATTTTTTCAATTCAATTCAAGGCTATAAGACCAAACAATATGAAATCATCAATAGTAATTTATTTTCCAAAATTATTATTCGTATCGGAAGTGTGTAACGTTATCAGGTAAAACGCCGCGTTTTCACCGCCCAGTTCGCCCCTCTTCAATTAATCACGGTTAAATGAATGCAAGGCGATAGAAACGCTAGTATAGACTGCAAACTTCCTTCCCATTCATTTACCCGTGATTAATTGAAGAGGCGTAAAGTGAGCGGTGAAAACGCGGCGTTTTATCTATCCGCTAGAATGAGCCTTAGATAGATTAGTGGTGTGTGTGAGTGTGGATAAGGGTCCACACAGTGACAGTTGCACCCCCCCCCCCCCTGTGACATCTCTTGTGACGGACAGTGCCACCACTGTTACAGTGTCACACAGACACTCTTTGATAGAGAGGAAATGATCACCACTCTGATGATGTGAACTGAAACACACTCAGTGGTGAACACTTGTGAACCACTCTGATGCTGTGAACTGAAACACACTCAGTGGTGAACACTTGTGAACCACTCTGGTAGAGAGAACCACTTGTGAACCACTCTGACAAACATTACCGACAATACTTTCTGGTTTCTGCACCACTTTTTTTTCTCTTCCACATGCTGGTAGTGACATGAAATGTCAGTAACTAGACTGACAATATGCTGGTACAGATTATACTGTAGTGATTAGTGGTACCTGTGGAGTGATATCTACCACTATCACACCTTCCCCCCAATGCTATAAATATTTCACCCACTTACTCGGTGTGTTTACATCTGTGATATACCTTCAGCCTCTGTGTTTACTGTGTGAGCTGTGTACTTACACAGTAAACACAGACCATCACACACACAGGAATACACACACCGTATCACCTGTCTAGTATGATTTAACACAAACTACCAATCTGGAAACATTTCCCCTGTAGTACTATCTATCAATTACTTTAATACCTTACCTACCGATGGTACTTCGTTACTTCTCTCTAGTGTAGTCTCTGTCTCTTATCTAGATAGCTTATCTAGTCACATTTGGAAACTGACTATCGGTTAGTGTATATGATTTGCTATGGTTACTTTTTTGATGGTGAATATTTTTGGACAAGAAAATATTCACCTGTAGATATGTGTCCTGTAGGTCTCTGTGTTGTCCTGTAGGTCTCTGTGTTGTCCAGCAGGTCTCTGTGTTGTCCAGTAGGTCTCTGTGTTGTCCAGTAGGTCTCTGTGTTGTCCAGCAGGTCTCTGTGTTGTCCAGTAGGTCTCTGTGTTGTCCAGTAGGTCTCTGTTTTGTCCAGTAGGTCTCTGTGTTGTCCAGCAGGTCTCTGTGTTGTCCAGTAGGTCTCTGTGTTGTCCAGTAGGTCTCTGTGTTGTCCAGTAGGTCTCTGTGTTGTCCAGTAGGTCTCTGTGTTGTCCAGCAGGTCTCTGTGTTGTCCAGCAGGTCTCTGTGTTGTCCAGTAGGTCTCTGTGTTGTCCAGCAGGTCTCAGTGTTGTCCAGTAGGTCTCTGTGTTGTCCAGTAGGTCTCTGTGTTGTCCAGCAGGTCTCTGTGTTGTCCAGCAGGTCTCTGTGTTGTCCAGCAGGTCTCTGTGTAGTCCAGCAGGTCTCTGTGTTGTCCAGCAGGTCTCTGTGTTGTCCAGCAGGTCTCTGTGTTGTCCAGCAGGTCTCTGTGTTGTCCAGCAGGTCTCTGTGTTGTCCGGCAGGTCTCTGTGTTGTCCAGTAGGTCTCTGTGTTGTCCAGTAGGTCTCTGTGTTGTCCAGTAGGTCTCTGTGTTGTCCAGCAGGTCTCTGTGTTGTCCAGCAGGTCTCTGTGTTGTCCAGCAGGTCTCTGTGTTGTCCAGCAGGTCTCTGTGTTGTCCAGCGGGTCTCTGTGTTGTCCAGCGGGTCTCTGTGTTGTCCAGCGGGTCTCTGTGTTGTCCAGCAGGTCTCTGTGTTGTCCAGCAGGTCTCTGTGTTGTCCAGCAGGTCTCTGTGTCTATACTACACACCTATTAAAATTTCTACTGGTCAGACCATCCCTTAATATACATTATAACTTTTTAGTATCTTTTCTCACTTCTCTCTGCTAGTCAGACTGTCACAACTGCTGCTTGCTCTCTCTCTCTCTCTTTGTGACGTCACTGATACACTCTGTGACGTCACTAACCCTTATTAACCCCCTCCCCTCCGTATCTATCTACCACCCTTATCTACCCCTCCCCAGCCGTATCTACCCTGTGGTCTACCTCTACTCTGTTAAAGACTTCACTGCAATAGGCTTTAAGTGCTCTTCCTTCTACCTAAACTGACGAAGAATTGGACAATAGCAATATCGACCATTTAATGGGCTGTGTTTTATCAGCTGCTATGAAGTCCCTTGTACTTAATCACCTTCTGATGTATATTACTATGGCATTTGGTTCCGAATACCCCTCCTGTTTTAATGACTAAAATCAATGAAATGATTCTATATCACTGTACTATCTTATCACCATTTCCTGCATCAGCCCAGTAGTTGTACTCGTATAGGGGTAGATTAAAGTAGATGTTCTACTGCTTCTACCTTCCTTTGACGTCACACTGTAGCGCTACGATAGGTACTAGTGTAACAAACGATAGTGCTACGATAGGCACTAGTGTAACAAACGATAGTGCTACGATAGGTACTAGTGTACACAGTCAACAAGTAACACCATGCTAATATTATCGATGTAGAATGTATCGAAATTCCTTGATTTATATTTTCGTGAAGTTCAGTGAAAATATTTGTTTGGCTTTTCAGTAATTAGTAAATAGTGTAAAACTAGAGTTTGTATCCCTAGTTAACAGTTGGTATCCCTAGTTAACAGTTTGTATCCCTAGTTAACAGTTTGTATCTCTAGTTAGCAGTTTGTATCCCTAGTTAGCAGTTTGTATCCCTAGCTAGCATTTTGTATCCCTAGTTAGCAGTTGGTATCCCTAGTTAGCAGTTGGTATCCCTAGTTAGCAGTTGGTATCCCTAGTTAGCAGTTGGTATCCCTAGCTAGCAGTTGGTATCCCTAATTAGCAGTTTGTATCCCTAGTTAGCAGTTTGTATCCCTAGCTAGCAGTTTGTATCCCTAGCTAGCAGTTTGTATCCCTAGTTAGCAGTTGGTATCCCTAGTTAGCAGTTGGTATCCCTAGTTAGCAGTTGGTATCCCTAGTTAGCAGTTGGTATCCCTAGTTAGCAGTTGGTATCCCTAGTTAGCAGTTTGTATCCCTAGCTAGCATTTTGTATCCCTAGTTAGCAGTTGGTATCCCTAGTTAGCAGTTGGTATCCCTAGTTAGCAGTTGGTATCCCTAGTTAGCAGTTGGTATCCCTAGCTAGCAGTTGGTATCCCTAATTAGCAGTTTGTATCCCTAGCTAGCATTTTGTATCCCTAGTTAGCAGTTGGTATCCCTAGTTAGCAGTTGGTATCCCTAGTTAGCAGTTGGTATCCCTAGTTAGCAGTTGGTATCCCTAGTTAGCAGTTGGTATCCCTAGTTAGCAGTTGGTATCCCTAGTTAGCAGTTGGTATCCCTAGTTAGCAGTTGGTATCCCTAGTTAGCAGTTGGTATCCCTAGTTAGCAGTTTGTATCCCTAGCTAGCAGTTTGTATCCCTAGCTAGCAGTTGGTATCCCTAGTTAGCAGTTTGTATCCCTAGTTAGCAGTTTGTATCCCTAGTTAGCAGTTGGTATCCCTAGTTAGCAGTTGGTATCCCTAGTTAGCAGTTTGTATCCCTAGCTAGCAGTTTGTATCCCTAGTTAGCAGTTGGTATCCCTAGTTAGCAGTTTGTATCCCTAGTTAGCAGTTTGTATCCCTAGTTAGCAGTTTGTATCCCTAGTTAGCAGTTTGTATCCCTAGTTAGCAGTTTGTATCCCTAGTTAGCAGTTGGTATCCCTAGCTAGCAGTTGGTATCCCTTTCTCCTATCTCTACAGGATGTTTTGCATCACTCTTTCTCTAAATACTACTATGACCATAGATAAATGTTACTAACATTTAAATATGTTGGTACTAACAAATGTTGTTTCTAACATTTATCAATCTAGTAACATTTTTAGATTGTTAGATTACACATCACTAATGTTGTTACATTACACATCACTAATGTTGTTACATTACACATCACTAATGTTGTTACATTACACATCACTAATGTTGTTACATTACACATCACTAATGTTGTTACATTACACATCACTAATGTTGTTACATTTCACATCACTAATGTTGTCGTTTTGACAATCGCGATTTGGCTGAAAAGATGAACGTTTGTGCTGAACAAAAACGATTTCGCTGTTCCTTGAACGATTTTGTGGAACATTTTTCGATTTGGCTGTCTTCTTGATCGTTTTTGCTGAATATGACGATTAGGCTGCAGGTGTTGGTTATCCATCTAAATATCAATTATTTTCGCTGAATTAGGTAGAGATGCCAAGTAGGGTTTTTAAAAATGCCAGTCTCGCCATATTATTTATTCGTTATGCATGGAAATTTCAGCTCATCTGATAATGAGCCAATAATAATAATTACCCACATAATCTAAAACTTGTAATGAATGTAATAAACATTATTATTTATTTGGAATGTTTAAAAAGCAATTGATTTTACTTAAATACCAAATATTAATAACTCAAATTCAAATTATATATTTAAAATTACAAGATTACAATGATTTTATTCATTTCACCAATTACTATTACATTTCATCAATTACTAATACAAGTGCCATATAAATTTATTAATACATTTTTAGTTTCAATATTCCACCTAAAAACTTTTTAAATTTGAATAACTAGTTTGATTATTTATACTTTGGTCCTCAATTAAAATCGTTTTCTTTGCAGGGGTCCTAAAAGAAATAATAGGTTAGACATTTACATGTTAGAAATTTAAGAAGTGCATATTCTTCGGTTAGCATATATGCACACATGCATATTATATGATCTTGAAATATATGCAGAGGACTGCATATATGCACAATTTCTCATCCCTACTAAATATCTTCGCAAATTTGCGGAAGGTTTTATTTTACCAGTTATTTATTTATCATCTTGTATATAACTGAAAAACTATTCAACCAAATTATCTGAAATTTGGTGTAATGATTGTTCAATTTCCATTGACCTTATGGTTGAATTTGGTTGAATTTTGGGAGTGACTCGGTCAAAGGTCATGGTCATTTATAACTCAAAAAGTATTGAACCATATTGCATGAAACTTAGTGGGATGATTGGTCAAGTTCAAGGCCATTTATAACTCAATAACTCGAAAATTATTCCACCAAATTGTCTCAAATTCAATGGGACGATTGGTTAATGTTCAGGAACCATCTGGTAGAATTTTGGAAGCGATCCGGTCAAAGGTCAAAGTTATTTATAACTAGGGTTGTGACAATATTCTTTTAGCATAAAAATATAATCTCGAGCATATTCTTTTTATCAAAAACGTATTATTTTTATTGAAAATTTATTCTTTTTATTAAAAAGTAATAAAACTTATTCTTCTCAACAATATATAAAAAAATCATGCAACTAATATATTTCTCAGTTCAGAAATATGCTATATAACTAAAGAATATATATTTACAAAAGAAAAATAGATACTAGTAAGTATATAGGTATTTTAGAAGACCGTTGCCGAACAATACATGCCAAAATTAATGGAACATACAAGCCGAATTAAGGTTAATACCTGAAAAACCTGTTCAGGGTACGATATTGAAAAGTTTCATAAATCAATATTAGAAAATGCATTTTTATTTTATCCTAACAACTTTTCAACGTTTCTTAGTTTAAATTTAAAATTTACCCGTTTTATAAACCCGATATTACTGTGACTGAACTTGGTCAGACGATATACAGATTGAATCCATGTGCCATGATTCATATTAATAAAACTTATTTAAACTCTTCAAAGATTTCCATTGCATCCAAATGTGAACTTCCTAAGGAACATCCTAATATCCCTTATCATATTTACACATCAAACGGCAGCACTTTTTAATGAATTGAACATAGAAAGCATATTTTTAAGGAATAGCTATAAAGCATATTTCAGATCATAAAAGAATATATTTAGATCATATAAGCATATTTCAAAGAGAAGATTGTCACAACCCTATTTATAACTCAAAAAATAATTTAACAATATTTAATGAAACTTGGTCATTCTCCAATTACCAGTTCATTAGATTTTGGGAGAGAACAGGTCAAAGCGGCAGCGAAGGTATGCACACTACCGAGTGCGCGTAATCTAGTAAATACTATCAATCTAGTTCCTGTATCGATAATTTTGAAATAAATTTTAATTTTACACTAATACTTTCCACGCTACTATTATGGTGTTCGTTTATTGCTCTTTTATTTGAACGAGGTTGTTATCATTTTTAATATCTTCAATAAACTTTAGCATTATTATTGTCTCATTTAACTCCTAACTTCATACCATAACTCAAGTCAATTCCAGAATGGCAGTAACTAAATGAAAACATTACTAATTTAAAATAAGATCTTTAAACCGAGTAAATGATAGGTGATATGGCATAAATTCGAATACTTTTTAACATATTTCTATTTCAAATCATCAATTAATACTCTTTATGTAAGTTTATGAGCCTATTAGTTTAATCATACCTGTTCAATAAATGGATTTTTACCAATAGGAGGAAAATAACTGCAATCTAAGAATATTTTTTATTCCAATAGAAAGGTGAAGGTACAAACGGTATTGTTTATATAATCACAAGAGTAAACTGATATAATTATAAAAAGAATTAACTAAAAATAACTTACAAAATTAATCAACAAAATATAACATAAAATTAACAAAAACAAGACTAATAAAAAAATAGGACATTTAAATAATGATCAATATAAATAAAGACTAGTAAGAAAGTTGATGTATAAGAAACTATAGCATCAAAATGGAACATTTCCTAATTTTCCTTCATCAAAATGCAAACATTGTTTCCTTCATTACAGTACAGTAGAATGGAATTCGTCATCAAAGTAACGAAGAATGAAATAAATTCAGCATCAAAATAACGTAAAATATTAATAGAATATTTCCTTTATCAAACTATAGTAGACTGTAATAATTTCTCATTCAAATAACATTCTATTTACTCTCTATTAATGAATCATATTAAAGTAAGAGGAATATATCAATTAATGCATGAAAAATAAGAAGTGAACTGCATCAAAATAAAGTAGAATGAAAATTTCTATATACTCCAACTGATGCACTCAGGTGTTTCGAGTTCACCCTATGGCTTTGTCTCTAAAGCGAGACACTTTAGTGCATCAAATTATTGTTTGGATGGTGATGCACTAAAGTGCACCAGTTCGATGCACTTCAGTGTCTCTGCTAAAATTTTGCTAAAAAGATGAGAAAAATTTCATAATTTCCTCATCTTAACAAACTTATAGCTAAGACACTGAAGTGCATCTCCAAACTATAATTGGATGCACTAGGGTGTCTCGCTTCAGAGAAAAAGCCATAGGGTGAACTCGAAACTCCTGGGTGCATCAGAATTTCTCTGAGTATTCAATTCAATTGTATTTTGATACTTCAATTTAATTCATAAAGATAAATTTTAGAACTAATCTAAAAAAAAAAAGAAATTAATTTTTAATGTTACTTTGCAACTCGAAACGTCTATCAGATAGTGAATAACATTTTTTTTACAATTTTCCGTATTTCAAATATTTAGATTTAAACTCTCTGTACTTGTTTCTCACTATCACCGAGCCGTAACGTTTTAGTACGTGAGGGAGCTTCACCTTCATCAATTCATCCACCTGATTACCTGATAAGAACTCTTTTTTTTCCATGAGAGGAAAGAATAACTGTCTCATTGCCTCCCTTTCTTCATCACTGAAGGTCCTATTCTTGGACTTGCTTTTACTGGATACAAAAGATCTTAACTCGTCAATGTCCATTTCTTCAACGGAATCTGCAAAAATGAATTAAAATTATGAACTACATAGACACTGAGATACTTTAAATTATAACTTTGTATGTAGCTAATTATAGATGGTTTTCCTCTTCTTGAACATTTTTTTTTATTTAGCGTCAGGTTGTACTAGAACCAACTCAAAAGTCATTCGGATGAATTCCTGATTATGTGACCAACATATTTGAATAAGTTTTAATGTTAGATCTCAGTTAACTGATGATCATAAGAACTACTTACCAACACTGGCAGCAGGAGGAACTTTTGAAGAGCGAGTGGCTCGAGAACAAGTGGAGATTGGTGCACAGTTGGACGAGACATTACTAGCTATTTCCATGACCACCGATTCCTCTCTCTCAAACACATCAGTTTCTGCAGGGGCAATCGGACTGTTCACCACTGACGAAGGAATGATTTCACTATCATCACTCTCTGAATCATTCTTCTTGATAGAGGATTCTGAAATAATTAACATAAATAATTTATCAGCTTTAAAGCATCATTAATTTTTATAATATATAAATCTTCGGAATGTTCTTGGTTAAAAAAGTACAATTCTAACATGATCCTTTCGAACTAATTAATCTATTTCACCAAAGTATTAAAAACTCACCATTTGGAAGAATATCAATATTGACTATTCTCTTCTTCTCCCCACTGTACATCTTGTCGATGAAGTCTGCTGCTTGGTATCCAACTGCATTTTTATTTACTACATTATAAATTTTATCTGCAGTTGAAGTGGAGTGATTCATGTGCTTTGCCACCGTATCTGCCATTGAAGCATCCACTTCCCTCACTAGAGTACTGACAGATCGACGGCAATCATTGGAAGTGATGTGCCCCAGTCCTGCTGCTTCAGCATGTCGACCCAATGAATGGGCAACAGCTGATGAAGATGATAATCCAGTACCCTTGAAGGTTGTGAAAAATTTATCACAATTATCTTGGATTATTTTGGATCGAACATTACTGTAGAAAGTTTCCATCAAAGTATTTAATTGAGGGGAAAGAACTAGCTTTGCAGGTCCGCTGGTATTTAACGTTTTGTGATTAACTACAGTTATCATGTGTCTAGTGAGACCAAAATTTTTGTCATGCACTTTAACTTTCTTGAAGAAATCATCTTCTGTCATCTCAGCAAGAACCCCAGCACGATTAGCGTTTCTCATGTTTATGTTGAATAGAAGATAATCTCTCATAAGAGTGAATCTTCTGCTAGTTAAGATGAAATCTGGGGAGTCACACTCTGAAAGCAAAGTGAAGGATGTGCGGTGTTCGTGAGAAGCTTTGTACTTGTTTATTTTTTCACAATCTAGTAAAATTTCACTTTGTTTTATGCGTTTCTTTGCACTCTCTATCCCTATTTGATTTTTATAGGATTTTGACCAGTTGGGCAAATCTGTCAATATGTCCCGTGCCCAATTCCTATTTTCTTCATTTGAGTATAACTTCCTTCTTGAATCTCTGCAAATGAAGCTCATGTACTTTTTTAGAGCTACCATGTAACTTCGAGCGGTTTGGCCCGACCATGATTCGCTCGTTTTTTTGTGAAGAAATATTCTCCACAATGTGTTATCATCCAATAAGTCTTTTAGTTCTTTGACTTTTATTTCACAGCATATCCTTTTAATCATTGAAGCATTTTGGTTGGCTGTAATGGGTTTGTTGCCCCCTCCTTGAGGACCCACCTGCCATTCTTCAAAATCAGTTATCATTTTCTGAATGCTATTAGGTAATGAATAGTCATCAGTTCCATCAATTGTGAACTCGTGTACCGAACTGGACTTTACCATATTCAGAATTATCTCTTCAATTGGATCCAAAATGTCACTTGAGGATTGTTCTTCAGTTACTAATGATTTGCTAGTTGATGGTTCTTCGCTAGTCGAAGCTTCACTTGAATTTTCTTGCACAGTCATTGACATAGAAAAATTCGGAGGAGTCTTGTCCAAATTTGAGTCCATCTTGACGTTTCCGTAAATGCCTTTGTGTACTCTAACGATATGGTCTCTTAGGTTTAGAATATTTGCAAAGCAACCTAATCTGGTACATTTTACTCTTTGACGAAGTTTTTTCCTATTTATTTTTGAATATCGTTTTCTTTGATTAGTTGTACAGTTCACTTTGGAAGCTTTGTTTGATGACCAATTATGTTTCCGTTTCATGTGAGAGGGTAGTTCAACAAAATAGCAGTGACACTCAGGGCATCTCCTTTTTGGTCTATCTCTCTTTGCTTTTACCTGTTCAAAAGAAATTGAAGATTAACATTAGGAATTTAATAAATTAAAAATAATCTCTCGATATAAATATAAATTTGAAGTAGAATTAATGTGATGGCTGATTTTTATATTGAAATCATTCCACTCAAGTTATACTGGCAGTAAGTGTATCTTTAATTAACATTATTGCATGAATAAAATTATACTTCTTAGCTAGTAGCTACCATTGCTACCAATTGATAGAAATCTATCTTTCATTCACAATTCCATCTGTCATATAAATCATTTAAGGAAATAAGGAACCTTACTGTACAATAGACTTACTGTTGAGGTGGATTGTTCGGATTCAGGTTCATCTATCTTTGAAGTAGGGAGAGGTTCTGACACAGTTGATACCACGCATTGTTCATCTATCTCTGATGTTGGATTAGATTCTGGTACAGTTGACACTACACATTGTTCATCTAACTCTAAAGTTGGGTGATGAGGTGCTGGAACTTGTACCTGGTGAGAAATATAAGAAGCAATGAAATAACTATACCTAAATCACTGTAAGATTGTTTAAATGAAATAACTATACCTAAATCACTGTAAGATTGTTTAGATATCATCTATCCGACAGTGGATTCCAGGAAAATAAACTCCCATGCAAAAAAAAAACGCGGTTAAAACCCCCCGGACAAGAAATCCCCAAGTAAATAACCCCCGGTGCAAAAAACCCCCGGTCTATATAAATAGTATAATTCATTTATATTAATATATTAAACATTATTCAATGCGAACCAATAATTATTACATTTTCTTTGAAAATATGACAATTTTTTTTGCAAAATAAGGTATTCCCAAATAACTATTTTATACTAAAAATAAGTACAGTATACAGTTTGTCACTATCAAACCTGGCCGGAAGGGAGGGGGGGAGGGGGGGGGGGCAATGATAACTGTAGTGAATTAGGAATGTTCCATAAGTGGGGCAAAACTGTTCAACCCATGTATCAGCTACTACATAAATAATGATAATCTCTGAGGAGGAAATGAATTGTTTTATCTGTATTCACCTAACTACACGACATTGCAACTTAAAATAAGGCATTTGTTAGAATTTCTTTTTTTTCAGATAGATATAACTTTCAGTATTTCATTTAGATAAAACTTATAGTATTTCATTTAGATAATAATGATAATACTTACAGAATATGGATCATCATCTTTCTGAGGCAACTGAAAAGAGATAATCAGTGGGAAAAAATTAGCTAATTATTATTTATCGTGTGCAATCAAACAAATTCTAATATATTAGAAGAATGTAATATATATTCATGAATACATGTAAATGCACATGTGATGTTATGCCATCCAAAGGAAATTCAGAAAAAATATTTAATGCTTGTGCCAAAATTCTAACAATGTATGAATTGGTACACAAGTTTTCATCTTACGCACTGGTCAACCTAATTTACACATTGATGAAATTGGCTATAGCTAGGAAAATATATACATAAAATAGATATAAAAAGGATAGAGGTTTATAATACATCTCAGAATCAAATTAAAGTACCTGATAAGTAATGATTTTTACAAGATCTCCAGCAGCCACTAATTTTTCCAATTGTTCAACGTCAATGTCAGCCATGTTTGATGGTATTGAAAGAATTTGAAGCTTTCTGAAATAAAGAAATATTTATTTATATATTACTGTATTGCATAGCTCTCGGTTGCTGATGAAACTGATTATAGTTAGTTATTATTAGGATTTAACACTTTCCATATTAAAGTATATATATAAAATATTTTAATGTCAGTTAGATGTTTGAGAGGAGAACCAACACAATTAGTTTCAGAGATGAACCAATACCATCAGTACTTGGTATTGGTAAATTTAGGTATCAAATTAGGAAATGTTTCTGATTTACATTATATTTCTAAACAAAGACTTGTGTAATTGAAAAATACCAGTACTGAGACTTTAGATATCAGCGATTACCAATCCAAGTAGCTACCTAACTGGGATAATGATAGTATCGGACCAGTACAGCCTCAATTATTTTTTTTTTAAATTACTTCAATACAGCTACAGTGAATAAATAATGTAGGAGAGAATTAAACAAAATTGACATATAGACCATTTTCCAAACATATATTCAATTTATAGATGTTTATTTGCAAGCTATATTCACTCAATTCCAATAACCATCTAATTTTTGCAATCTAATTTTGCATGACCATCTGTCATTTAATATTTATCTTCAATGTTATTTCCACTGATAAGCAGAAAACAAAGAAAGATAGGACAAATTAAAGAAAAGTGTGTGAATTCATCAAAATATATTAGAATTTCAAAACTTTACTAGTTTAGTTTAGTTACTGTAATTTGTTAGTTCCTATGTGAATAATCTTAAATTTTCTTTTGTACTTGCATAAAATGATAAATTTGCTGAGAAAAGAACAAAAAAAGAATTTTTGGGAAAAAGTTTACCAGTTTCTGCAGACTGGTTGGACCCTGTATGGATTTTTCTCATTTACTTAAAACAGACTAGCTATTCAGAGACCATCTACTTTAACCTATTTAGTACCTAGATTTATCAAATAGATATCATTATCAAATATTATAATCAATCAAAATTAAACATTTAAATTTTCCACAACTTCTAGAAATAATTTTTGAAGTTTTTCCTTAATTTTTTGTATAATCAATAATAATTTAAAAACCGACTACAAGTCCACCATTACAGCTATTCTATACATAATACAGGCAGTCAGTATTATTGACGAGTTTGTGATTGTAAATTCGAGCCTTCAAATTTTAAATGGAGAGAAATATCTAATTTTGTCATGCTAAATTGCTAATGCTAGCTACAATCTTAATTTGTAGAACTTATGGAAAAATTATCATTTTGCAGAGAGATCAGAGATGGAGAGTTTATGAACCACACTGTTTTACTGACTTGGCTATATCGACACGAGTACCTAGCGCCTAGCCCTAGGCTCCTACATACTCCTGAATGGTGATATTCTAGATAGCATGGTCTATCTCACCATTAGTACTAAAACATATATGACCAAAATCTGTTGGCCATCTAATGCATCATGCTTCTGGTGGCGACTTGCAACTCAGAGAAATTTGGTTATTTTTGGAAAGAACTGGAGAGACAAATGGAGAGGTTAATTTTATGAGACTTACTATTCTACTTGAAGTTGCATTTAATTTGAAAGAAATATCTAATTTTCTGTACAGACTTACAGTGTACAGTGTTCTCAGCTTAGCTGCAATATTATACCAAATGTTTTGATAATTTGAAGAGGTATTAAATTTTATATGATAAATTGGATTCAAGTAAAATAGTATGGCTCATATACTATCTATTTCTCTCTACAGCTCTCTCCAAAAATCACCAAATTTCTCAAATTATCTCCAAAGTTATTGACAGACGACAGTGACGTTAAATAATATTGTAACATAGGAAAAATTAAAAAATAGATATTTCTCGCCAATTGTAATTTTGAAGAGCTTAAAATAAATGTCACAAACTTGCCATTAAAATGACGAGTTTGGACATGTTTTATTATCTGGGATTGGAGAGGTTGCAGGAGAAAAAAATGGAATTTATGAATTATGAGCCACACTAAATTAACAATGTCACACAGTCACAGAAGGTTAGCCTAAAATAGTGTGGTTCATAAAGTCTCCATTTATCTCTCCATATCCCAGAATATATTTGGTGGTAAATTCCAATAATATCTCAGGAGATATTCAATTTCTCTAATAAAAAAATTCCTGCAATGTCCGATGTCGGAGGATATTTAGCTATTAATTTCTATATTACCATTTATTTTTGGAGGAGAAACTGGAAAAATCAAAAATGTTGGAGGACTAGACAAATAAATGAAAAATGTCGGCAGCTATTTCTCAGATTTTTGAAAAAGTCAGAGGAGTTCAGTACAGTGTACACCAAATAGGTACAATTTACAAACTGGTCCATATCAGCATATCTGATCTCTCTAAAAAACCCATGCTTATAGGTATAGGCTACAGAGTATGTCAGTTAAAGCCAATTAATTGGCTTAGATTTCAAAAGGTCAAAACTAAGATATGTCTAATTGGCTTTAAATTTTGAATTAATTCCTATGTTTCCATGTTAATTTTGGCTTGAAATCTTCAAAATACGAGCCAAATTGGCTGTGCAGCCTTGGCTCAGAATTTAAGTAAAATTTTGACCCAAAAATTGGCTTACAATCTTCCAGCTTCTGAAACATGGTAGACAGTCCAATCTAAGACTCTGCAGTCTGCGGGAGAAGAGACAGATTCTGGCATTCTGCAGACCGGGTTTCTGAATATACCTAGCCTACTTTGTATTAAAAAAATAGTACCTACCTACCTAAGAGATTGTGGAGCGAACTACTTAATAGGTAGTAAGCCGCTCGGTTTGGTGCGTACCCGGTACGGCGGTACCTACTACCTATTTCAATATTTGCACCCACAATGCATGTTTGACAGTTTAATTGATAAAGTTCGATAAACTATTACTATATCAATTAAACTTGGGTCAAATTAAGCACTATTATTATACTTTTATTGCACTGAAACTATACACGTACCTGTAGATTTCCTCAGATCAGAGATTGGAAATGTCACTCGGCGTGGGCGGTATCCATATTGTTTACTTTTCGGTTCAGAGATGCCAACCTTTCAGAGCAGGAATACCAACCGCAATGATATAGTTATTTATTTATTTTACCAAGAAAATAATTGGGAGCCTATTCTTCTATAATTTTATAATTCGAATGATAGATAGAATAATAATAAATCTTAATTAACCATTAGAGTGGCTAATAATTATTATGCATCATAATAAGAAATTAAAATAGCGTTTGAAGACCAACACAGCTAAACTAAGAAAAAAAATATTTCATGAAATGATCAAAATTCAGATTTAAAACCATTTATAACTAGCTGAAAACTTATTTTATTATGTCCATATGACGATTAGTAAGAGTTATATAACTTTCAAATATAAAATAGGGTTAACATTACTAAATAAATATATATTGTAATGTCATATCTCAGCGAAAGCGTTTACTTCTGCAAGATTTTAACATCTTTAAGGACATTATGATTTATTTCAGAAAAATAAGTGAACAGATAACGCTGAAAGTCAGACAGAATGTTTCAAATGGTTAATTCTATGTCTCTTTAAATTTTCAGCTCTATATATCAATTAGAAATAAAGTTATTAACTATTTTCGAAAAAATGAATTTAGAGTATCAGAGCTGGAAGAAGTATGGGGGTCCGACTGACTGGACTAACTTCATTTTTTGGCCTTAAAATCATAATGTAATTAAAACTTTTTAATTAAAATGATATTCAGTGTGTTCTTTTATGAAATAGGTGGGTCTTAGGAGGATAAACCTATGTACCATAATTGTTTTTCATGTTTTTACTCATAGCCAGTACTATAGATATAAACGACTTCGCTTACTTTACGTCATATTGAATTAAATTTAAAAAAAAATAGTGAAATATAGATTAAATCCTTTTAGAAAAACCTTAATATGTATCTGGAGGACGCATGGAAAAAATTAGATTATCTAACATACCTTTTTCCCTTAAGATATCACGATAATTATGCAAATCCACAAAATCGTCCTCAATTTTCAAAACTTGTTGTTACATTTCACATCACTAATGTTGTTACATTACACATCACTAATGTTGTTACATTACACATCACTAATGTTGTTACATTACACATCACTAATGTTGTCACATTACACATCACTAATGTTGTTACATTACACATCACTAATGTTGTTACATTTCACATCACTAATGTTGTTACATTTCACATCACTAATGTTGTTACATTACACATCACTAATGTTGTTACATTACACATCACTAATGTTGTTACATTACACATCACTAATGTTGTTACATTTCACATCACTAATGTTGTTACATTTCACATCACTAATGTTGTTACATTACACATCACTAATGTTGTTACATTACACATCACTAATGTTGTTACATTTCACATCACTAATGTTGTTACATTACACATCACTAATGTTGTTACATTACACATCACTAATGTTGTTACATTACACATCACTAATGTTGTTACATTTCACATCACTAATGTTGTTACATTTCACATCACTAATGTTGTTACATTACACATCACTATTGTTGTTACATTACACATCACTAATGTTGTTACATTTCACATCACTATTGTTGTTACATTTCACATCACTAATGTTGTTACATTTCACATCACTAATGTTGTTACATTTCACATCACTAATGTTGTTACATTTCACATCTGTTATGAACCCCCACCAAATAGGAATATGAAAATAGCTATAAAATATAAATATCTTCCTAGTTTTAGATATGAATGTAACTATGTATTTCTACACAAACTTTTAAAACAACAGTTTCACAGGGTATCGAATGATCTTAATTACATATTTTTTTTATATATATATATTTTTTTTTTTTGCAAATACCAAGTTTCTCAGTAAAATCGTATTTTGCCATCTTAAAATGTTTCTTTCTATACCATATGTTCGATATTGAATGTGTTGGACTTTGACATACGGTATTATTCCCCACTTTTGAACACTTAGCCACAAGCCATAATTACAAACTGTATTATATTTGTGCCAATAGGACGTAACTGGTTAAGTCGCATTTTCATATCCTGTGTAATCTGTTATTAAACTGTGGGAATCGAAAAATGAACAGTTAAATGGATGAATTTACATCTTATTATACTGTTGATTTTAATATTTAATTGTTAAGTTTATTATCTATCTCAAACTGCAAAATACATAACACATCCTCAATTTACTAATGTTTTTTTTTTCTCGTTCAGGATGCCAGGAAAGGAGCTCTCGACACGACTCTGGTGCAGGCCACATCGGGCATGGAGCCCATTGGCCGCATCCAGATGCGCACCCGTAGAACGCTTAGGGGTCACTTAGCTAAAATATATGCTATGCATTGGGGCGATGACTCTAGGTGAGTATATATGCACTAATTAGTAGGTAAGACTTAAAGTACAGCTCTATACATAGGGTATGATTGTTGTTGATCATTTCTCCTATCGGTACTTGAACAATTTACTTTATTTGGGCTAATATGTCCCATCAGTAACATTCCTATTCTATTGGGATATATTGTCCCAATAGTCTGTGATGTACACAAACTGTGGGACATATTGTCCCAACACAATTTTGAAATAAACACTATATCAATAGATTAAAATAAAGTACAAGTACATACCCATTAAAAGTCTCAATTATTACTCATAATGAACTCAGGAAAAAAGTCATTAATCTAGATATTGGAACTTTGAATAATTCCTATTAATACATATATAGGTCTCTTGTTTCCCAGGGGGGTGTGTACCCCATTGATTACACTTGTTAATAAACTGTGTCTCTGTCTGTGTGTTTGAAATGTTTTTATTTCAGGAACCTCGTGAGTGCAAGTCAAGATGGCAAGTTGATAGTATGGGACAGCTACACCACCAACAAAGTGCACGCTATTCCATTAAGGTCCAGCTGGGTGATGACCTGTGCTTATGCCCCATCGGGTAACTTCGTGGCCTGTGGTGGCCTAGATAACATCTGTAGTATATACAGGTTAGTTTGTTGTACTGGGTAGTTTGTTGTACTGGGTAGTTTGTTGTACTGGGTAGTTTGTTGTACTGGGTAGTTTGTTGTACTGGGTAGTTTGTTGTACTGGGTAGTTTGCTGAACTGGGTAGTTTGCTGAACTGGGTAGTTTGCTGTACTGGGTAGTTTGTTGTGCAGGGTAGTTTGTTTTGCAGGGTAGTTTGTTGTGCAGGGTAGTTTGTTGTGCAGGGTAGTTTGTTGTGCAGGGTAGTTTGTTGTGCAGGGTAGTTTGTTGTACTGGGTAGTTTGTTGTACTGGGTAGTTTGTAGTACTGGGTAGTTTGCTGTACTGGGTAGTTTGTAGTACTGGGTAGTTTGCTGAACTGGGTAGTTTGTTGTGCAGGGTAGTTTGTTGTGCAGGGTAGTTTGTTGTGCAGGGTAGTTTGTTGTGCAGGGTAGTTTGTTGTACTGGGTAGTTTGTTGTACTGGGTAGTTTGTTGTACTGGGTAGTTTGTAGTACTGGGTAGTTTGTTTTGCAGGGTAGTTTGTTGTGCAGGGTAGTTTGTTGTGCAGGGTAGTTTGTTGTGCAGGGTAGTTTGTTGTGCAGGGTAGGTTGTTGTGCAGGGTAGGTTGTTGTACTGGGTGGTTTGTAGTGCAGGGTAGGTTGTTGTACTGGGTAGTTTGCTGTACTGGGTAGTTTGTTTTGCAGGGTAGTTTGTTGTGCAGGGTAGTTTGTTGTACAGCGTAGTTTGTTGTACAGCGTAGTTTGTTGTACAGCGTAGTTTGTTGTACAGCGTAGTTTGTTGTACAGCGTAGTTTGTTGTACATGATAGTTTGTTATGTATAGAGGCTAGTATATACTGACATGCACTCTTTTCTAACCACCTCCTCTTCCTCCCTCTCAGTTTAAAGACCAAGGAAGGTAATGTGAAAGTCAGCAGAGAACTCCCTGGCCACACTGGCTATCTCAGTTGCTGTCGCTTCCTGGATGACAGCCAGATTGTAACCAGTTCTGGAGACATGACCTGGTAGGTAGCAATGGCTAAAGGCTCTATCTAACATTTCGAGAGTATCCCTCAGTCATATCGTGTCAAGTGTCTATTTATCACCCAGACCCTTCACTCGGAAATGTTAGATAAGTTGTTTATCCTATTTATCTTTACTGGATGTTCACCTGAAATATGATTATGATTATTTTATTGAGATCTAAAAAACTACATATTCATCAAATGTACAAAAAGAAAACATTGTCTAACTAATATCGATCTGCACAATTATAGAAATTAAGTCCTGTGATACTATGTATATCTTCATAGTATCAAACAATTTGGTGAGAAATTCCTTCAGAATTTTCAATTCGTACAATTTCAGAATTATTTTCTATCAGATATTTTTGTATATCTTTACTTCTAACTAGCACTTTTTATCTCTCAGTGCCTTGTGGGACATAGAGACGGGTCAACAGCTGACCCAGTTCACGGGTCACACTGGCGATGTGATGTCCCTGTCCCTCGCCTCCAACATGAGGACATTCGTGTCCGGTGCTTGTGACGCATCTGCCAAACTCTGGGACATCAGAGAAGGAGTCTGCAGGCAAACTTTCCCAGGACACGAGAGTGATATCAACGCAGTCACTGTGAGTATGCAAAATAACTAGTGCTGAAATAGGGTGTGATCTTATCATCTATAATCTCTCGAATTATCTCTATTTTAGCTTCAATATTTAAATAGAAGAGTATAGCTATTCAGAGTTAAGAAATTTTAATTGATTTTCTTTCAAAAGTTGGTTTTTATAGGGATTTAGATTATTTATAATTCCAAGTGTCCCTTGGGGTTTTCGGTTTTCTAATTTCTAAGAGTTAGAGTAACTTGATTTACCAGCTTAGGGCTGTACAAACTAGTCTCAATTGTTCCAATCTAACCATCCGTTTCCTTTCAGTTCTTCCCTAACGGTAACGCGTTTGCCACTGGTTCAGACGATGCCACCTGCCGTCTCTTTGACATCCGAGCAGACCAAGAGCTTGCCATGTACAGCCACGACAACATCATCTGCGGCATCACTTCAGTCGCCTTCAGCAAGAGTGGCAGGCTGCTCCTGGCTGGCTATGACGACTTCAACTGCAATGTCTGGGACTCCATGCGTACAGAGAGAGCTGGTCAGTAGCCAGAGCATGAAAATTGACCATGCAAAATTATTTCATAGCATAAAAAATTATATTTATTTATTTATTAGAAAATTAAGCCTATTTATATGTAAGTAGTTATAGACTACTAAAGGCCTATTTCACACGAGGCCTTTTTTTCTCAACGACAATGCATCATCGAAAACGCCCGATCTAAGTGTACATACAAAACACATACGTTTATTCAGTCATAGCATTTTTTTCATTGACAATTTTCTTTGCTGCGGCATGAGAAAAACGCCCGTGTGAAAGAGGCCTGAATGTGACGTAGCTAAACACTATTCCCATGCACTGATAACTTAACTAAAATTGTTATAACACGTTTGCACTCGTCGTAATACATTTGAAAGCTAACACGCCCTATGCTGTATTAGCGTGTTAAGGGTGGCTTTATTTTGGGACAGCAATCTGTAGATGTGGCACATCAGGAAAGTTAAAGTTGAGCTACCGTGTACAGGCTAATCACCACAATATCTTTACCTGTGCCATTGCTACTGTTTATTTATCCCCAGTGTTTGTTTACTAATTGTTTTTGCGATTGGTTTACTAATATATATATTTTATTTTTGTTGTTTCAGGCGTACTAGCAGGGCATGACAACAGAGTGAGTTGTCTGGGAGTGACAGATGACGGTATGGCAGTGGCCACAGGTTCATGGGACAGTTTCCTCAAGATTTGGAACTAAACAGCAACACTACCACCTTCTGCTTTCTTTTCTTTAGTTCATTGGGGGGCGATAAGAACACACACATACCTACACACAGTGCAATAAGAGGTAGAAATTGGGATGCGTTCATTTGGACATTTATTGGCATTGCTTTAATAATGTCTTCATACACACTAAGTCAGTTCGCACGCGCACTATCAGTGCTAAAGAGACCAAACAATGTTTACGAAGCACAAAAATAGCATCAGCATAGGCACAAAGCGCATTAAATACATATTTATCGCTGTATTCTAAGTTTGTAATTCATTTTCTGTGTTCTTCAACGAATCTAGAGTCATTTAGGGACCAGACCACAGTTAGGAGGGATACAGTTACCCTCTAAAGAGATAATCTCCTGACTAGTGTGTCTCTAATGTGAGGAAATAGCTTAGGGTGCACGGGCCCTTCACAGGGGTGGTATGAGCCATCAACAAAAAATTGTTTTAGTATCATGGATACTAAATACCATGAATACAAGATAGAAATACATCACGGATACAATATAGCTAAGTATCATGGATACGAGATGGCTCATCCATTGGTGTTTTGGGTCCCGCAACTTCAGCTCACTTCCGCTCACCAACACAATATAATTTGTTGAAAGTTTTGTATATCTTTTGCTGAGTAATGATTTTTCGAATGGTATCAAGTTGTTTTAAGGAGTTGAAAAAGAGGGAAATAGAGAGCAGCATCAGTTCAGCACCTGCATTCGAAATCTAGACACAGTCTACCAGGGCTCATGTGGGTAATGATCTGTCTGCTCCTCCCACACCCACCCCCCATACTGCCATTCAACAGACACCCATACACTTTGTAATTATCTACTTAAGATGTAATTAACTCCTTATATATATATATCATATGAAAACTCAAGTACACACTTAATGACATGCGTATCATTAAGGAGTTCATTCTACTAATTCTTATTTAACCCTTTTTTATGTTGATTATATGTGTATGTACTCGAAAACTTATATTTTAGCTGGTGCGACCCCATAGTCCGGTCGTGATGGTCCCACCTCACGTCTCGTGGTGGTCAGTCGGGGCAGTGGGGGGCTGATGTGTGTGGTTTGAGTCACACCCCTCCTCCCCCCACACCCCCCTTGACTTCCCCAACCCCCAGTGTGACACGGTGACACCCAAGACTGCCAAATAAGTCCCCTGAACATCGGGGAGCTAATAGGGCTCAGGCATGTTTTGGGTGGCCTGTGGTTTATCACCCTCGGGGCGACCTGAGGTCACTGACCACCATTGACCAGGGGTGCACTCCCTAAGGGCATCTCCTTAGCAGCGCCCCCCTGGGTTCACGAGGTGGACCTTCACGCTTGTATCTATATTCCATCCCGGACTGCGGGCGTCGCCTTCGTGTCCAACAGAAAAGTTTTCCATTGAAATTCTCGTATAGATTTTCCTCTCTCACTTCTCTGAGCCAAGCAAAATTTGATAGGAAAGTGTAAAGGTTTGAACAAAAACGATATAAATAGTAGATTTTGAATACCCTGTTGCAGGAGTGTCATATGTCAATGGTAGACTTAAACTATTATTATTCCAGTAATTGTAAAATAATTGATATATTCAGGAGACTGGGGAGGTGTGGACTGTCCTTAGGGAAGTTCATCCCTTGACTTTCTCTGCGGTAACTTTATCACGCCAGTGAGGCTCTAGCGAGGTGTAGGTACAGTCCTACATCCCTAACAAGGTTTAGGCACAGTCCTACCTAGTGTAGGTACAAGCCTATCCCTAAAAAGATGTAGTCACATCCTACAACCCTATGAGCTGATCTAGCGCGTTAAAGTACTTGCTTTCCTTCGTGCTCCCCTTCCCCATATCTCCACAACCACCGCGTCTCTTTAACTAAATTTAGTCTAAAATAACAACCTATGATAATAATTACTAAATACCAATGGTTTGTGTGGACATTTTCCCGCTGTATCATACGTCTGCCGGCTCTAAAAGGTAGGGTTTGTTTTTTCATCTTATTACTCGGGATTACGGTGCGACAAAAACCATCTAGCGTCGCCAATTGATTCCAACTCCGGGTATAGCTTATAATATACCAAGTCTCGTTTGTGACTGTCATGTAAGTAACTATCAGATTTGTCCAAAAAAACTATTTGTCTTTACAACAAGTCTTTCATTCACCCTACCTACTTTTAGTGATGAACTCGTGGTTGCAGAAAAGCTACTATGAAATAACATAATCTTTTCACTTTTTGCTCAAGTGATCCAATATTTTGAATGGAATGAAGTACTCCATAAGGAACTTCAATTTAGTCACTATATAGAACTTGCTTCACTATAGTAGAGTCAAGAGATTCATAGAAAACTGGCTATTTTGGCAGACTGCACAAAATTATATAGTTGGTATTATTTATAAACTAAAATAATTTCAAATGGAAATGTGAAATATAATTCAAATTTTTAGAAATCATGTTTTTATTTATACAGAAATTTTAAAACTCGGGATGGCTTTCTAAGAACTATACAGGATTATTAAATTTTTGTTCAGATTTCTATGCAATGAACTGTGATTAGGGATAGAGCTTACTTCATTATACAGTGTGTTCCGCTCAAATGTACCCCATTTTTGTATAAATTATATCTCCGGTTACGATTGAGATATTTTAAATCTGTTTATTTCTTAATAAAGGAAATTTTGTTTTTCATAAGTATTAATTTTTTGTGAATATTTACTGAATTATGAGTACACAGAAAGAGGTCTAATGAACAGGGGGTAAATTATGCTTGCAACAACCCAATTCCAACAATAACTCGGAAAAAGAACTTAAAGTAAATACTAATCTTAATAATCTACCTTCAATTGTTCATTCATTTCATAGAATTTTGTAGAAATAGTAACAGTTTCATTTGCATTTTGTATGCAATTGATTTTTTTACGAATGTTCAAGATGCAAATAAAACATCATTCACTTTCTGCCCCCCCTGACTACGCCAAGCGCTGAGCGTTTTGCAATTAGATTTCCGCGTAACAACTTGGGTTCATCGAATGATTAGTAGTCACAGATGAGGCTGTACTTTCACGTTAAAATTCAAGAATGTGGTTTATTAATCCACCCGAAAAAAATGTTTTTGAGAACAGCATACGAAGAGAAGCTTTCTGTGTTTGCGGTAATGGAACATTCACGTACATAGCTGTCCTTCTTTTATGATGTAAATTAAACTGAACATTATTTATAAATGTTAAATGCGTTAATACTTCCATACTTGAAGCTGCCTTAAAACCGCAATGAATTCAGGCACATTTAGTTTCAGCAAAACCTCAAACTATCACAGTCAAATTACGAGAAGTATTTGGACAGCGGCTGCTAGTACTAGAATTTGACCCAGACCTAACCTCCTGTGACTTTTTTACTTTGGGGATTTATTAAGAATCTCTTATTTAAAGCAACACCACCTCCTGACATTTGAAATAATAGGAGAAAGGGTGGAGAATGCATTGGGGACATTGAAGAACGATCGAGTAATGAACCGAAGAGCAGTTGACGGTTTAATGAATCCAGCTAAGACTTGTCTTGAGAGGAACGGTGGTCATGTAGAAGGATTCTGAAGATTAATTTACATTTTATGGTAATTAGTTTTTTTGTTCTTCTATTGTCGGAATTGTATTTGTTTGTTAGGAAAACTGAGATGAAGATATAAATTTTCAAAAATATAATTTCAATAATTCCTTGGTACAAGCATAATTTTCTGCTGTCCATTCAACATCTCACTGTGTACTCATAATTCAGTAAATATTCACAAAATTTTTTATTCTTATGAAAAACCAAATTTCTTTCAGTGTGAAATAAACAGGTAATAAATATATCAATTTTAACCAGAGACATAATTTATACAAAAATGGGGTGTATTTTTGCGTAACACTCTGTGAGTGCAGAGATTCATAAAAAACTCATGGCAATTTTGTGACAGACTGAAGAAAATAAGTTAAGAATACAAGTATACAGGCTATAACATTACTCATGAGGATGGATCACTGTATACAGGCCACTTCATTATAGAGCATTTTGCAATGCAGGTTCTTATCATAATATAGTTAAAATAATGTGGGTAGTAGAAAAGCAGATAATTTTAAAATATATTTCAGTTTCTTGCTCGTTTTCCACCTCTACGGAACAATTTACTCAGCTTGCCACGTTTCTGCGAATGATAAAATAAGAGAGATTAGCATATGAAAACAAGGAAATAAATTAAAATGATCACTTTATATTAGGAGGAAGAAGCCTTTATACTAATGTGAAGAAAATAAGTGTAGGACATGTCTCGTTTTCATTTCTCATGGTATAGAAAATACAGTAGGAGCAAAGATAATATATAGGCAGGCCTCTTTAAGTACAACTCACTTTGATAAAAGTGATACATATTTCGAGTCATGTTTCGAAACCTTTTTGTGGCCCATTTTGTATAATCAAGGAGTGACGATTATAAATTTCTTGTTACTCTTCTTCACTGTAGTTATCGTTTGGTAATTAAACTGAATTGTGATTTGGTAACTAAATACGCTACTCTCGACAATTTCTGTTTTGAAAAGCGCCATCTTGATTTAACAGCGGGAACTAGAGAAACAACAACATTTGGTTTGTCTAATAATATTTTTACTTTTATTTTATTCATCTAAACTAATAACTTCCCTCGTGTGTATATTTCATAGAGTTATGATAAACTACTCTAGAGAGAGGAAGTGTTGCAGCGATTGCAGGACGCTAAGGAAGACGGTGTTAAACCTTATTTTGTTACAGTTATATCCTTTCTCCATTAAATTTTGTTTCAGTTATATCATTTCTCTATTAAACTGACGCTAGATTGCCAGTCACGTGACCAAAAAATAAGGATTGTAGCGTCCCGCAAGACGCGATATTATTTAGGCCACAGAAGAATGTAACTATGATACGCACGGGTAAAATATATTGACTTGATATTTAAATTCTCTGTTTTTTATTGAAATTTCAAATGTATTTCATCTATAAAATAAATTAGACTATGCAGAAAAATAAATTTTAATTGAATTCATCAAAAGTAACCTAATAACGGGTAAGAAATTGGTACTGATGATGACCCGTT
Source organism: Caprella mutica (assembly GCA_947561585.1). NCBI lineage: Eukaryota > Metazoa > Arthropoda > Malacostraca > Amphipoda > Caprellidae > Caprella > Caprella mutica. The sequence continues at coordinate 145,329 of CANNZV010001033.1, forward strand.
ATTTTTAACGGGAAAGTACCTAGTAAGTGAATATATTATTTCACTGGAAAATTAAACTTTACATCGGTAGAATAGATACAGCTAAATAAAATAGAAACGAAGAAATGATCAACACAAATGTTGTTGTTTCTCTAGTTCCCGCTTTCAAATCCAGGTGGCGCTTTTTAAAACAGAAATTGTCGATAGTGTATCTTATTGTAGTATAATATCTTTGGTAGGAGTAACTTTGGTAAGTTAGTAGGTAGTTTTCAATTGATGTTTACGCCGTAATTTATGCAAGTGAAATAGATTAAAAGAAATAATATGGTAAAAACGTATAGAACATAAAGTTAATTTTGGTAGATAGATTAAAGATAATTTTATGGAAAGTAACATATTGCTTACTATGAAATTCTTTTTAATCTGTGATGATTAATTCTAACAGCTTTTTACCTTACCATAAAACTTTTTTAGTATGAAAACTGCCTAACAGTATACTGTCGAATAATATTATTGAACGCTATCTTGATAAGAATTAAAAATGTACAATATTAAGGTTGGAAAAAATCTAGGCATAGATAAAGATGACTATTTTTGAGGTAGCTACTTACTTCTACTTCCTCGTCATCTGAGGGAAGCCCCAAGCCCTTCTCTACACCGAATTCGTCTATGACTGAATCCGCGTCCGACTCCTCACTCTCAGCCATCTGAAAACAATAAAAAAGATTAGAAGTTGGGATATATTACAAAAGAGTAGAAATACTGTATAGTAAATGTAGTGTCCTAAGTAAAGAAGTAGCCAGTATAGTGGACGAATATTCTTTAGTGTGTCATGAATGGCAATTATGTGTGGAGAACTAATAGCCATTTTGTGGCTATTAGTTCTTTATAGAGGAGTTCTACTGAAGTTCATAAATAAATAATATTTGTACATAAAATATGTAACTAGAAATGTTGAACACTGTTCAAGCATATCAAAAAAAATTAAAAAAAAAATTTATTTGATTAAATATGTGGTCACAAGAACCATAAAGAGTTCAAAAGAAATAAAATCTTACAATTAACATTATAAGAAACTTTAAAAGAACTAGGGTAAGTTCCGAATTATCGGACGTTTCCACATTTTCAGTCACAGCTATAAGAAAAAAGTAAATAATAATTCTATCTGGTATCCATGATACCTGCAGGCATCATGGATACTAATAGAATGCCCCCTCACCTCTTTCTCCAGCTCCTTCTCCTCCCTCTGTATCTGTAGCTTCATCTTCTTGAAGCCATCACTCTGCTTCTTACCATTGCTGAAGTTGGTGAACTTAACCACACTGAAAAGAGACAGCAGTTAGCGAATGGAGGGGCGAATAAAGTGTAATGATTTGATAACAATTTGCTTATTGTAATGTTCTAAATTTGTAAAATAAGAAAACTGATTTGTGAAATTAGCATAAATGACTCTTTTCTCTTACAGTACATCATCAGTTTACTAACTTTTTCTCCATTTGTTCGTCTATTCCTAACTCTTCATCTTCAAACAAGCTGGCATATCTTGAAGACTGCAGTCCTTTCATGGTAGGGATTTTCTTTGCTATTTCGGTGTTGACTGGTGTTTCAATCTGATAGAAAATAAACAAAAAAGTTTAAAATTTAAAATCTCGCATATGGGCAATAGATTTTTAATGGCTTTATATTTAACTGTTAGACCAAGTATGGTCTAACAGGGCTTGAATTTTCTTAAATGTGTAGAATGATATTAGTTTGATTAATTTTTCTTATGTAAATTTGATTAATCTTTTTAGTTCTCAATAAAAATACAATTATTACTTTATTTAGGATATATGATTCAGTTATGGATATTTTATTTCACTATAGTTTAACAATACCTCATCAGCCTTTAGTTTGATAGTGTTCTCCTCCTGAATAGTCTCCTTGATCTTCTTCTTGATAACATTCTGTGGTTTGACAGGGTTGGCAATGCTCTTTGCCTTGTTGAGCATGGCAGTTGAGATGTAGTAGCCGTGCATGTAAGCCCTCAGCATGCTGGAACCTGTAAGGGAAGCAGTCATCTTGTAATGGAAAATGTTTGAAAAGTTTAGCTGTGGATAGCTAAATACCAGATTCAAAAACAACAGTTGCCAAACGCGACTAACCCTTCAACTAATTTGAGCATTCGACTAATTCAAGATATCATTCGACATCATAATTTGAAAACTATACGTCTCTTTTCTTTTACTAGGTAGGTACTACATATCCAAAGTCTCACCAATCAAGTGCTGCAGTCCCAACTCCATCAAGTCCTCCCTTGTCACCAGTGTGTAGTCATCAAACTCAGAAGACACCTCAGTACTCTCGTTCTCAAGCTCCTCCGTCATTGCGTCAAGATGTGGACACCATCTGGGTGCGGGGCCTAGGCTCTGAAAAACATGCAATGGTTAATTTCTAGCAAAAGAATTTTCAACATAGTAATAATTTTGTTATTGAAATAGCTAACATTGCTATTCCATTAAAAAGTTGATGTCAAAGACTTACAGGTACAAAGTAGGCTTTCATTTTCCTGTGTTCTGCAGCAAAGAATACCAGTCCCGAGTTAGGTACAACTTGCATGCTGTTAAACACAGACTCTCCTTCTATTGACGTGACAGCGGCACCCTGCGAAAAAAAAGGTGATTAGTAAATGAAAATAGAGTAAAGGATATTCCTAATTAAGTATAGTATAAAGTATAGTGGTAGAAAGATCCTCTGCCCAATAGGACTACGGAGGATTCTAAAAATGTTAGATAGTTACCAGATTCGAATGAAAAATTGAAAAAAATTCAATCTTGGTGAATTGAGTGAGTTACGAATTAGCAGCGAGTTCAACATCTACGCTCATACAAGAAAAAACGGTATTATAATAACTAATTTTGTATCCATCATACCGGCAGGTATCATGGATACCAATCAAATTAATAATAATTATATTGTTTTTTCTTATATGACCGAAGGTGTTAAACTGACCAATAATTCGTAACTCACCCTACTAATCATTATAATTATTATGTTTAACTCACAGTGTTCTTGTTCCATATCTTCACCACATCAGGGGCCATGGAGAAGACGTTACCAGAGGAGTGGAAGTGGAGGTCATTGATGGGGGTGCGGGAGTGATGGTCTCTGATGAGGTAGGGGGAGGTGGACCTGATGTCATACATCAAAATCTGAGGGAGGAGAAGATTTAAATCATTATTTTTTTTTTCATTAAAAACCAGAGAAGAGTATAACAAAGTACAAATAAATCTGCTAGTTTCAAATTAAAGACAGTGAAACTTTTTTTTAGTATCACTGGAATGTGAAACTAAAAAACTTAACGTTGAGTATAGCTAAATAACCTCTGATAATAAGTATGAATCTTTTCCATCGACTGTATTTTCAGAGTTTAAGAATAGCTATCAAAATAATGTATGTCAGTTACTTAATGTTATAAAATGAAGTAGGAAATAAGTGCACTGGGTGTTTAATTAGCTATATTTTAAGTGTCTACATTACCATACCTGTCCTGTTTGAGTGCCCACACCGAGGGTGAAGGCCCCTGAGTCTGCTAAGGAGGTGATACGGAGATCTTTACGCCCACTGATGTCTATTGCATTACTGAAAAGAAAACAATGTGGAAAAAAGTTGTTAAAATATATTAACTGTTTATTGTTAAGCTAACAGATTTTTCATCGTTTAAGCGATTTAATATGATTGCAAGAACAATAAAGAGATAATTATTTATGGATTGATTAATTAATAATAATTTAGAAATTTGAGAAAAAGTTATAGCCTGTGGATAGGACCTAGCTAAATTTTTTTTTATATATATATTGAATTAGTATAGAATTTAATACTCCAGGTAACCCAATTTCATTTCAAACATCAGAGTATTATGGATTCATTTTTAATATAATAAATGCTTTTTGCATTAGCTATATAGCTAATTAATAAATTATTATACAATAAAAATCATTAACCCTTTTAATTAATTATTAATATTCTGATTTGTATTTTAATGCTTGCAGGTATTTCCAACAAACAGGCAGCATGAAAAACGCCCAATCCAAGTGTACATACAAAACACATAGGTTTATTCAGTTGTAGCGTTTTTCATGCATCATTTTCTATGCTGCAGCATGAGAAAAACGCCCGTGTGAAAGGGGCCTCAGCTAAATTTGTCATGCCACAGCCGAGAAAATGGTGCATGACTGAATAAACGTACATGTTTCGTATATTCGCTTAAATTTGGTCGTTTTTCATGCTGCACATTTGTTGAAAAAACCCACCGTTTGAAATAAGCCTAAATGATGGAATAGTGCAATATATATATATTTTAATCAGATGAAATATAATAAAATATAATAAAAATTATTTAAAATTAGCTACCCCCTTCCTAGTTCACGTCCCTAAATGGAATAGGGATACAAACTAGGAATTTACCAAAACTGAAGAAAATATGAAAATAATACACAAGAATAAAAATGTCTTGAAAAAGTTAAATACTGACATACTAAAAATTGGGACAAATTCGATGTGTTTATCTGTGAGAGCCAACTAAGGGGTTGGCTAATTCTTCTTCACCAAAAATTAGGTGTATAGTTAGTTACCTCTGGGCATATTCCACAATGTGTTTGCCTGTATTGAGAGAGGCGACTGTAGTTCTACTGCGTGGGTCCCAGTACTCTATCACTCCGTCGTCAGTACCCCAACACATTAGGTTGAGGTATTGGTTGCACAGTAGTCTGAAGAAAAACATACAGGTGATGAATTGAAACAAATTTAAATGATTAGAGATAGCGTAAACATAGACAGTTGTAAACAAATATGGCCAATCACTCTTAAAAAGACACTTTTCATTTTATATTTTTATAAAGAACATTTCTAAGAATAATGAGAATACTAATACTAAATAATTCAGTGTTCTGAATTGATTCAGGACCAATATTGATTGTACTGTACAAGTGGATGAATAGTCAGTTGTACCGCTAGATGGCGTTGCTACAGATTTGGTGACAAATATTATGAACACAAACGTGACAAACGCACGCACAGAGATTGACGTTTTAACCGCTAGATGGCGTAATTATATAATTTAACTTTTTATAAATTGAATAGTGCAATAGTATTCTATTTTTGATGTTGCCAAATAAATTTATTCATAATTCTGTCAAAGGATAAAAAGTTGCTCTGGTCTTATAGAAGTTGGATATAAAAAACAATTCATATTTCCCAGCCAATTAACTCTAATTAACTTTACCTTAATTCAAATAATAAAGAAAGAAAAAGACTAGCATTTTTCTTTGCAAACTAACAGCCCAATTTTATGTTTTTTCTCTACTATTTTCCCACCTGTTAACTCCTGAGGCGTTAGTTTCAATGGCGTTGAGAAATCTTCCCTGTGCCATGTTTAACCGATATATTTCATTGCTGAAAAAAAAAAACATAATACAATTAAATATTAAAACATTTGACGTTTGTACTTTCAAATACAAATTAATTGATTAATTCTTAGATAAACCTAAATAAAAATTATAACAGTAGGTACAAATACCTAATTGTAAGTTCTTTTTGATAGCTAGCTAACTTTTTCCTAACAGCTTTCAGTGCTAGACTGCTAGTTAGAAAAATTAAAGTTGGTATTAATTATATCATTTTATTTAGCTTTGCCTCTGATTCAACACAATTACCAACAGTCATTGAAATTAATTAAACTTTGACAATATTTACATAACTAAAATTCAAAATGAAGATGGATTAAAGTCAACATGAATAGATACATCCAAGTCCATTTTTAAGATATATTTACTACTTAAATTATCAATCTTCCATCATAGTTCAAAATAATTAACTCTGTTCACCTTACTGACATTATAAGCAGTTAGAGAGTATAGGTACAGTAGAACTCTTCTATAGTGAACTTCTACTAGTTCACTATATAGAGTTTACTCCACTATACAGGATATGAGAGATGAAAAGAAAACTGGACTTTTCATGGCAGACTATACAAAATATTTTCTTTCTTTTTAAAATAAATTCAATATACAGGGTTTCTCATTTCACAGTACTATACATGACTTCATTGTAGAAGAGTTGTATACTGGTAAAACTTCTCTTTCATGAAATATAACTAACTTACCATATATAGATTCACAGAAAACTTAGTCATTTGTAGCAGACTAAACTAAATATGTTCAACACAGAGATAAGTTCACTATACAGGATGGTTCACTATAGAAGAGTGCTATTGCACAGCAACTAACCCAGATGTGGACACAAATAAATCTGCAGAAGGAGTGTGGTAGCAGAGGTCTCTGCCAAACCGCGGCACTCTCAGCCTGTCAACTTTGCCGTTCTGGCCGTGTAACTCAATATAGCGACTGTCTTGCAGGAAAGCAATCTGAAATAAGCATAATTGTGTAAATGAGGACAAGACTGATAGGAAGCCAAACTGAAACTGATAAGAAAACTATATGGTGAAAACAGTGCATAGAGTCATAGACAAATCTAAATAGCTGGAAATATATTTTCCCCAACTGTGAATTAGAGATATGAAAAACACTGTTTAATGAATGAGGCATTACCGGTAGGAATATTCAACATTGGCGCACAATATTTTTTTTTGCCAACAGTGTAACAAGATCCTACCACTAAAATTGTTCAAACAGAATATTTTCAGTTATTTTTAATCACAAAATAAAATTAAGAACTAACATTCTTTGATCCGTCAGTAAAACTTTTTCATTGAAATCAGAATACTGCTTAAGAAACAACTTTAGGCCTACTATCAATTCTAATTTGAATATCTGACAGTAGCTACATATAATACCTGAAGAAATTATTAGGTATCAATCTCTATCTCATTCTCACCTTACTGTAGTCTTCCCCCATAACTTCTATGCGCAGTACATCAGCATCCATGCCTCTCTCAAACTTGACGCACAGCTCTGACAGGTCGTAGCATTTGAGTACTGGCTTGTAAGTACCTGTAGCCATTAGGTACTGACCATCAGGAGACAGTTTGATGCAAGTACTGATGTCAGGCATTTGAAAATCTTGCAATAATTCATCTGGAGTTTAAGAATATAAGTTAATATTAAAGTTATGTATTAGATAACATTATATCTAATTAATTACTACAATTTCACATTTTAAATAATGTATATTTGCTTTTAATAATTACAATAAATAGCAATATATAGCTAGCTAAAGAAAAATTGTTTGCATATTATATTAGATATATTGGTTGTGTTAACTTTAGATATATTGGTTGTGTTAACATTAGATATATTGGTTGTGTTAACTTTAGATATATTGGTTGTGTTAACTTTAGATATATTGGTTGTGTTAACATTAGATATATTGGATGTGTTAACATTAGATATATTGGTTGTGTTAACATTAGATATATTGGTTGTGTTAACATTAGATATATTGGTTGTGTTAACATTAGATATATTGGTTGTGTTAACATTAGATATATTGGTTGTGTTAACATTAGATATATTGGTTGTGTTAACATTAGATATATTGGTTGTGTTAACATTAGATATATTGGTTGTGTTAACATTAGATATATTGGTTGTGTTAACATTAGATATATTGGTTGTGTTAACATTAGATATATTGGTTGTGTTAACATTAGATATATTGGTTGTGTTAACATTAGATATATTGGTTGTGTTAACATTAGATATATTGGTTGTGTTAACATTAGATATATTGGTTGTGTTAACATTAGATATATTGGTTGTGTTAACATTAGATATATTGGTTGTGTTAACATTAGATATATTGGTTGTATTAACATTAGATATATTGGTTGTGTAAGTATTAAATATATTGATTATGACCCTAAGTTAATATTAGATAGGTATAATGATTGTGTTAATTTGTCAGTATAATTAATAATATTTTCTAATCTAAGGTTACTTCCCATTAGTTCAAACTTACCATCATTTCTATCAGAATCTCTCTTCCGTTTCTTCTTTACCATCCACTGTAAATATAAAAGAAAAATCAATCAATTAAATGAGGAGTAGAGAAAGTTATAAGATTTCATTTTCTGATAAAGAATAGTATCTAAATATATATCTTATATTTAGTAATTTACATATATTCTGATGAAAAAAAAAACAAGCTAAATAATTATTTATAGGAGAGAAAAATTACAGAACATTTTATCAGTTCAGGTACTCCAGTCTGAAAAAAATGTCTCCACAGACCCAGGATTATTTTTTACATAATTTGGGGTTTGGGCTCAGCAAATAACATGGGAACATAGGAATTAAATAAGACATGGGTGCAGGATTAATACACAAATCCTGCTGTACTTTACAGGCTGGCTGGGACTAAACATTTTATGCTACCTGATATTATTTTGAAAAACATGTTAGGTCACTTTCAAAGTGATAAGTAATTTTTGAAGCCAACGACATTGAAAATCTTCAGAGACAAATTGTCCTCAAAATAAGATCTTTGGAAAGTTTGGAGACTGTTTTGACACATTTTCAGACTAAGTAAAATACATATAAATATAAAGTAAGTAAGGAAAAATTAAGGATTGTTTGTACACAAAATGTTAAAAATGGCTTATGCTTCATGTCTGATGCATGTGTATCTCTTGAGCCATGTTACAAAGTGTTTAGTGAGAAAATAGATCCAGGTCGCCACATTTAAGATACTTTAAGCATGTGCATCTTTAAAGGTTTTTCAACTTATTAATATTTCAAGTCGCCAGTTTACTGGAGACTTTGTCCATACTATGAAACATGGCTCTTGAGAGTATTTTATGTGTGATTTACTTGTTACTTACAGGTTTTTCATTTAATTTCACATTCACCCCTCAAAAGTTGCCAATAAACTGGTGACTTAACATCTTAACCCACTTAGACCATACTTTGAAACATGGTATTTTGCAGACTGGATTAATTGGCTTAGGCTTACACAAGTCTGCAGAATATAGGGAGATATTTGATTTATTCTCTCTTACCAATTTTGAATTAATTCCTATATTTACATTAATATTGCTACGAACACTTCTGAATTAATCACTATATTTACATTAATTTTGCTGCCATTCAACCAACAGAATAAGAGATCTCTACAAACACTTTACCCCTGTGGCCCTGTCTGCAGAATACAGAACATTTTTAACATTTTCTGTGCGAACAATCCTTAACTTCCTCATATATTTACATGTATTTTACTGAGAAGTTGAGAACAAAGCTAAAATAGAGGATTTCTTTGAGAACACTTAACCAGTTCCTGCAGTCTGGAGTTTACAAGTTTCTACAGACTGGGGCTTGCATTTAATTTTAAATAATCAAAACTCAGATATACGTAATTGGCATAATTTTTTTAATTAATTCCTTATTCAATTTATTATGGCTTGAAATCTTCAAAAATGAGTCAAAATTGGCTTGGCTCAGAATTGAGAATTTGTCTGAAAAATTTGGTCCAGTCTGTATTTGGTGCACAAAAACCCACCGACTGGCAACTTGTTCAAAATCATGAAAAAATCCACCAACATTTTTGGCTGATCCACCAACATTTTCCTCATTTAGCCACCGAAAATTAATGGTATCATAGAAATAAATAGCTAAAAATCCACTGACTTTGCTAGAATATTATATTCCAAGGAAAAAAGTTTCCACTGACAAGTTTGTGGAATTTACCATGAAATACCAGGAAATAAAGCATGTCCAAACTCGCCATTTTAATGGCGACTCGGCGAGTTTGTGACAGTTATTTTGAGCCCTTGCCAGTCTGCACAATATGGGAGATATTTGGGATATTCTCTCCGAACAATATTGAATTAATTCCTATATTTACATCAATATTGCTATGAACAATTCTGAATTAATTCCTATATTTACATCAATATTGCTATGAACACTTCTGAATTAATTCCTATATTTACATTAATTTTGCTACGAAGTTACAAACAGAATAAGAGATCTCACCAAACAATTTACCAGTTTCTGCAGACTGGAGCCCTTGAATTGCAAATGGCGATAAATATCCATTTTTCTCCTAGGTATGCTATAATGTTATTTTGGAGAAATTTTATGATAATTTGATTATTTTGGAGAGAAATTTGGTGATTTTTGGAGAATTCATAATTCATACTAATACTATTTTACTTGGATGCCACTCTGGAAAATACCTTAGGCTAACAGATGAATTTTAGAGGCTAAATCATAAATGCTGCAGATTATACAGTTCCCATTAATTTATTACTGTATTTAAAGGTTTGCTAAACTCCAACAGACTGATTAATCCATCAGAAAAGACCACTTTTTCCAGAGTGTCATGGATGTCAATAGATCATTGGAATTTGGCTAGCACTAGCAGTTTGCCAAATGCCAGCCTTTCAGATATATGTAATTTGCTTAATTTCTTAAATTAACATATAAATCCTATGTTCCCATCACCATCGGTCCATACCCATGCCATGTTTTAAAGTATGAACAAAGTCGCCAGTATATGGCGACTTTTGAGGAGTTAAATAAGTTGGAAAACATTTAAATAACAAGTAAATCACTCCTAAAATAGTCTCAAGAGATACACATGCATCAGGCATGAAGTATAAGCCAGTCTGAAAAGTACAGCAGGATTTGTGGAATTATCCTGCGCCCAAGTCCTATTTAATTCCTATGTTCACATGTTATTTGCTGCGCCCAATTAGTCTGTATTTGGTGCACAAAATTCCACTGACTTTTGAAAAAGCTGAAAAAATCCACCATAAATTTCAAGTAATTAGGCTGATCCACCAACATTTTACCCATTTTTCCACTGAGAATTAATGGTAACATAGGAATAAATAGCTAAAAATCCACAGACATTGCCAGAATTATATTTTCAATGGAAAAAAAAAATCCACCGACAAGTCGGTAGAATTTACCATGAGAAACAGTCTGGCCGGCCTAAATCCCAATTTCTTTAAGAAATCCTGTGTCTGGCGCCAGCCTGCAGAATATGGGACATTTTTAACATTTTCTGTGCGAACAATCCTTAATTTCCTCCTTTATTTAAATGTATAATTACTGAGAACAGAAGCCAAATTAAAGGATTTCTTGGAGAACACTTTACCAGTTTCTGCAGTCTGGTGTCTGAGGACACCCCAGTCTGTATTTCATGGTTTCACTTTAAAGCTAAAAATCCACAGACATCGCTAGAATATTTTTTCCCCTTTAAAATAATATTCTAGCAATGTCAGTGGATTTTTAGCTATTTATTCCTATGTTACCATTAATTTTTGGTGGATAAATTGGGAAAATGTTGGTGGATCAGCCAAATTACTGGAAATTTATGGTGGATTTTTTTCAGCTTTTTGAAGAAGTCAGTGGAATTTAGTGCACCAAATACAGACTGGAGGACACCTTCTTTTCAGCCTGTAGTATAAGTATGTTTCCAAGTGTAAAATCTTCACTAGGAAGCCAAATTTCTCCTTTAAAGTATCTTAAATGTGGCAACCTGGATCCATTTTCTTACTAAACTGGCAACTTTCCTGCCACACTTTAAAACATGGTCCCCATGTTAATTTTGGCTCATATATGATATGGTAGACTGTTCTAAGACATACATGACCAGTCTGCAGAATATGGGACATTTTTAACATTTTCTCCTATATTTACATGTATTTTATAATTTTACTGAGAACAGAAGCTAGATTAGAGGATTTCTTGGAGAACACTTTACCAGTTTCTGCAGTCTGGATACATGAGCACCAAATACAGACTGGCATACATTGGATCCACCAGTCTGTATTTGGTGCATAAAATCCTACTGACTTTTACAAAAAGCTGAAAAAATCCACCATAAATTTCCAGTAATTTGGCTGATCCACCAACATTTGCCCAATTTATCCACTGAAAATTAATGGTAACATTATCATAGGAATAAATAGCTAAAATCCACCGACTTTGATCAGGGTTGGTTAGGGGAAACCTCAAGGAGGTTTTTTTAGTTTCCCCCAGGGGAATCTGGGGGAAACTGGGGGAAACTAGGGGAAACTTGGGGGAAACCTTGGTAGTCTGTTAATGATAAATGTAAGTTTACATATTGACCATTAACATGTATTACAGTAGCTATATGTCAAATGAATCATTGAGTCTAATGATCAATAAATGCATAATATGATAATATATTGGTATAACTACTTCTAATTAATTTATTCATCAATTAAAAATCATAAATGCCAAAATTATAATATTTAAATATCTCTAATGAATGATGATTAATATAGGTAGTAATCATCATTTCATTCCCATCATCCCATGACATGTGCAATGTTAACTTTAAGGTTACAAGGTATTGTAATTTTTATGGAACCAGTTCAGACTCCAGAGAACCAGAGTGCTCTATACTCAGTGACAAGTCGTAATTAAGCTTGCTAGTTACCACTGCAAGTTATATAATTGGCTATATTAAGATGTTAGAACTATTTGCCGAAAGGAAGCATGTAGTACCAAATATAAAAGTTTAGTTTTGTCATATTTATCTACAGTGAACAATAAAAGAAATTACAATATTGAAAATCAGTATATTTGATATTACTATCCCTTAGTTATGATGTTATCACAGTTTCTCACCAAGAAGTTATTATAAATCAAAGGAACACACAGACATTGTGAAGGGGCACACAGACATTGTGAAGGGACACACAGACATTGTAAAGGAGCACACATACATTGTAAAGGAGCACACATACATTGTAAAGGAGCACACAGACATTGTAAAGGAGCACACATACATTGTAAAGGAGCACACATACATTGTAAAGGAGAACACAGACATTGTAAAGGAGCACACAGACATTGTAAAGGAGCACACATACATTGTAAAGGAGCACACATACATTGTAAAGGAGAACACAGACATTGTAAAGGAGCACACATACATTGTAAAGGAGCACACAGACATTGTAAAGGAGCACACAGACATTGTAAAGGAGCACACAGACATTGTAAAGGAGCACACAGACATTGTAAAGGAGCACACAGACATTGTAAAGGAGCACACAGACATTGTAAAGGAACACACAGACATTGTAAAGGAACACACAGACATTGTAAAGGAACACACAGACATTGTAAAGGAACACACAGACATTGTAAAGGAGCACACAGACATTGTAAAGGAGCACACAGACATTGTAAAGGAACACACAGACATTGTAAAGGAACACACAGACATTGTAAAGGAACACACAGACATCGTAAACGAGCATACTGACATCGTAAAGCCCTTGGATAAGTAATAAGTATAGCTAATTTAGGTTTCCCCCAGTTTCCCCCAATTTTTCAGTTTCCCCCAGTTTCCACCAAATGTTTTTTTCAGTTTCCCCCATTTTGGGGGGAACCTGGGGGAAACCTACCTTGCCAACCCTGACTTTGATAGAGATTTAAATTCAGAGTGGAAGAAATTCAACAGACATGTCGGTGGAATATACCATTTACCATGCCCATGGATCCAGACTGCAAAAGATGCATGAAGTTAATCCGGCGACTAGGTATTGATGCCTTGAAATTAGTCTCCTGAATTATCTGGCAACAATTTCCCAATTAATTCCTATGCTTACATGTTATTACTGGAGAGCCAAGTAAAATAGTATGCCTCATAAACTCACCATTTGTCTCTCCAAAATTCAAAAAATTCTCTCCAAAATGATCAAATTATCATTAATTCTCTCCAAAATAACATTGTAGCATAGGAGAAAAATAGATGAAACTCTCCATTTTCAATTGAAGGACTCAAAATGACTCACAAACTCGCCATTAAAATGGCAAGTTTGGACATGCAATATTACTTGGCTGGAGAGTATTTTGGTCATTTTGGACCAGTCTGCAGAATATGGGCCATGTTTCAAAGTATGGACAAAGTCGTCAGTATATTATATTGGCGACTTTTGAGTGGTGAAATAAGTTAAAAAACATATAAATAAGTAAAATAACACCAGACTGCACTGCCAGTCTGCAGAATGGGTCTCTTAGTCTTATATTGAGAGAGAGCTACTCTCCGATTCTCAGCAGCAGATTCAGAATCTCCCGCAGCTAAATTAATGGTAACATAGGAATTAATTCAAAATCTCCCGCAGCTAAATTAATGGTAACATGGGAATTAATTCAAGATCTCCCGCAGAGATCTCAAATTTCAAAAATTCAATCAAAAACTCGGTGCAAGTAATAAAGCATGTCCAAACTTGCCATTTTAATGGCGAGTTTGTGACAGTTATTTTGAGCCCTTCCATTGCAAATGGCGAGTTTTTATCTATTTTTCTCCTATGCTACAATGTTATTTTCGAGAGAATTAATTAATTAATGATCAATTTGTTGAATTTTGGTGAGAGCTGGAGAGACAAATGGCGAGTTTATGAGACCTACTATTTTACTTGGCAGACTGGATTAAACTCCCGCAGAGTCTTGGAAAAATGTTCCATATTCTGCAGACTGGTGATTTACTTGTTATTTACAGGTTTTCCAACTTAAATAACCCCTCAAAAGTCGCCAATATACTGGCGACTTTGTACATACTTTAAAACTTGGCATAAAATAGTCTCAAGAGATGCATATGCATCAGAGTGATCAGACAACAGACATCATGACATGAGGATATTATCAAGTGTAAAATCTTCACTAGGAAGTCAAATTTCTTCTTTGAAGTGTCTTAAAGGTGGCGACCTCAGCCAACCTGGATCCATTTTCTCATAAACTGGCGACTTTCCTGCCACACTTTGAAACATGGAATATCATAATATGGGACATTTTTAACATTTTCTGTGCGAACAATTCTTAATTTCCTACTATATTTACATGTATTTTACTGAGAACAAAAGCCAAAATAGAAGATTTCTTGGAGAACACTTTACCAGTTCCTGCAGTCTGGATTTTGGAGACAAATTGGAAAATCTTTGGAGACAAATTGCCATAAAAATTAAATATCCGGAGACTGATTGTGCATGCTTACATCCTACTTCCTAGGTACTTCTTTTATTGTTATCATATTATAATTACACTATAAATAAATTGCTTATATACTCACATCTGGAACGTTTTTAACTGCTGTTAGATTGTATACTTTAACATTATTAATTCCATCGTAACATTTCATGGTGACGGATTTAGAGAAAATGTAATCTCCTTAAAATTTGTAACAATATGAAATAACACTTGGTAGATATTTTACGGTATGTGAACTTTAATAAAGATTGGTATTTAGTAATTACACTTTAATTACAGTCAGAAGCGTGGGACCAAAAGCAATATGCTCGCTCTGTTTTGTTTACATTTGAATTTCACGTCATATTCACGACACTCAGATTATCATTCAGCTTACAAAGGAATTTATTTAACAAAATCGAAGAACTTCTGCGAGGCATGATAGACGTATGGAATAATTATTATGTATGCA
Organism: Caprella mutica; assembly: GCA_947561585.1. Classification (NCBI taxonomy): domain Eukaryota; kingdom Metazoa; phylum Arthropoda; class Malacostraca; order Amphipoda; family Caprellidae; genus Caprella; species Caprella mutica. Next base: position 160,725 of record CANNZV010001033.1, read on the forward strand.
TTTTCCTATACAATTAATGGCCTGTAATCATTTTTTATTATTATCAATTCAATAGTTTCAAGCAGACCTATAGAAAATAAATTTAATAAAATTGATTCGAAGAAGCAGTCAGAAAGGTAAGTCTGATAAAAATAAAGATCATGGATGCATTAAAGCTACTCCGTGAATACAATCAAGACTGAGGAAGGTGACTGCACTCACGGAAGGAAGTGAAAAATAAAGCTTACGAGTCTACTTAACACCAATATCTACGATCCCGTAAGTCGTAATTTGGATAACTGAAACTCAAATTAAGTGATGGATTAAATAAAAAGAGAGAATATTTTATATCCTTTATTAGGAATGGGACAGAAAGATAAAAATATCCAACCGTTTTTGTTTCAGTCCAGTATAAACTTTAAACGATAATTAACTACTGAGAAAATATGAGAGGTAATTTTGTGTGTTAAATTCTATAATAAGGTCATAGTGTAGCATAGAAAAATAACCCTCCATTGATAACAAAAGTTCTAATAGCTATGCAGGCACCGGAGAATCGTGAGTAAAGGGCCGTACACACATAGGGTTTAAGTTTTTCCACCAGACTTTTTGCTAAGCTCCTCCTACTTTTTCCACGAGAATATAAGAAAAAACTATATAATAATTATTTATTACAGTTGGTATCCATGATACCTGAAGGTACCAACTGAAATAAATTATTATTATATCGTTTTTTCTTTTATTCTCGTGGTAAAAGTAGGAGGAGCTTAGCAAAAAGTCTGGTGGAAAGACTTAAAAAACCCTACGTGTGTACAGCCCTTAACGATTAACAACGTAGTTAGTATGTTAGAGGTATATATTCAGTATCAGTTGAAATTAAAAATATTTCTACATATATAGCTATCAAACAACCCAAATCTCTTCATCACAATAAACACTTAATAGCGGTAAAATTTGTACTCGCACTGTTCTACATGATAAAATTGATAAATATTAACTAATGAGTAGTTAATTCAACTAAAAATTATCAAAAGGATACCAAGCATCCTAAAGCACATAGTAAATATTTACATAACTGCGTTCACTCACACGGAGCACTCCTTCAACAGTCGTAACATTTCAACAAATTAGTAATTAAAGTTTTAAGCAATCGAAATAAGAATTGTGTCAAGTTCCCTCTCAAGGGGCGGGCATTTCATCATACTCTGTTATTCCGTCACCTGCTGCCAACTCCATTTCTTCTTTCTGTAAAAGGTAATGTTCATAAGCATTAAATAGATATAAAAAATAATATGGCAACCAATTATTATTATGAACACAGAACACTGCAAGAAGAAACCTCAGGAAGGTTAAAATAGAAGTAGTTTACCAATTTCATTTTGTCAATTCATCAAACTGTACGGAAAATGATTTTTAGGTCAATAAATTCGGTGTGCCCAAAAAGGTTATGTTTCTTAAAATATGTATAGTAAACAGCGCATAAAGTTTTTGAGATATCGTTTCTACCGCATAAGGTTTTTGAGAAATTGTTTCTACCGCATAAAGTTTTTGAAATATTGTTTCTACCGCATAAAGTTTTTGAAATATTGTTTCTACCGCATAAAGTTTTTGAAATATTGTTTCTACTGCATAAGGTTTTAGAGATATTGTTTCTACTGCATAAGGTTTTTGAGATATTGTTTCTACTGCATAAGGTTTTTGAGATATTGTTTCTAGCGCATAAGGTTTTTGAGATATTGTTTCTACTGCATAAGGTTTTTGAGATATTGTTTCTACTGCATAAGGTTTTTGAGATATTGTTTCTAGCGCATAAGGTTTTTGAGATATTGTTTCTACTGCATAAGGTTTTTGAGATATTGTTTCTACTGCATAAGGTTTTTGAGATATTGTTTCTAGCGCATAAGGTTTTTGAGATATCGTTTCTACCGCATAAGGTTTTTGAGAAATTGTTTCTACCGCATAAAGTTTTTGAAATATTGTTTCTAGCGCATAAGGTTTTTGAGATATTGTTTCTAGCGCATAAGATTTTTGAGAAATTGTTTCTAGCGCATAAGGTTTTTGAGATATTGTTTCTAGCGCATAAGGTTTTTGAGATATTGTTTCTACCGCATGAGTTTCTATTGGATCAGAGCTGCAAGAATAATGTTTTTATGGATAACTCTTCTTTGATTGGTCGGTAAGGAGGAGGAGCTACTAAGGGGCGGAACACAAAAAACATTAGTGCTCCGCCCCTATTGACTCCTCCTCCTTGGATATAGTTATCAGTTTTTTTTTATATATTACATTTCAAATGAAAAGAATTTTGAAACTCTCAACGAAGATGGCTGTAATGTAGTTTGGTGTACCCATTAGTTTATTGTACTGCACACTTAATGCTTGTTTAATGAAAGGGGGTTTCGGGGGGTTGAACTCCTCCCTTTATACTTATTTGACAATCTTCACAGCCAATTAATGAACTAGTAACCTTAAAACAGAATCCTAAAAAAACTTATCCGTAAGGAACAATATTTTTAAAACTATATTTTATAACCTTAGAGGTGCCGCCACCCAATAAATTAGTAAATAACTATAACGAGAATCACCTAGCTATATGTTGCATTCATTTAGTTATTTGGCATGACTCACACTAGCACTGAAGTAGACAGTGTCGTCAGGTTTGACTCTGAGTGCCCCTAGGGTCATGGCCTGATGTTCCTCAGTGAGTTGCACCACTCCGTCACTAGAGGGCAGCACACCAGTCATGTCTTCACACCACGGCAACCAAATGGTCTGCAGCATCGGCCATACTCCCGATTTCTCGGCAATCTGATGGACAAAATGGACCAATGAACGAGATGACGAATATAAACTTACGTGTCTATCTATACCTTCAATGAAATTCATTAAAAAAATATGTCAAAAATTCCATTGGTATTCATGACACCAATGGAAATAAAAATTAAATGATTATTACTATACTAGTGTACTTCCCAGTTAAAAATAACGGGTTCGGGTAATCATCATTAGGTTACATTTAATGAATTCAATTAAAATTAAATTTTCTGCATAGTCTAATTTATTTTATAGATAAAATAACTACATTTGAAAAATGAATAAAAACAGAAGAATTTATATATCAAGTCAATATATTCCCGTGCATATCATAGTTACATTCTTCATGTTTAATACCCGTCGTGTGAAAGCGGACAAACACACAAAAAAAAAACACGACGGAAATTATTAGTATAGATAGTTTTTTTTAATATGAACGAACATTTGGAACCAACAGATAATTCATAACTAACCCTAGGTAGCTCTAATGGAAAAATATAGTCTTAAAAGAAGGGTTGTTGTTGTTTAACCTCCCCAACATCCTCGCCGTAAAAGAAGGGCAGGTATTGCTTGCGTACTTACAAAGTTCATAACCTGGCGCATTGTGTCCGTGGAGCTGAATACTTTAGATCCCCTAACCATCCTAGCAAGGGCTACCTCTTTGCTGGGGGAAAGGGGTGCCTGTTTGCTGCGTGCACTCACCCTGGTGGAGAGCTTAGCTTGCTTCGCTACTGGCTCACCAATTGAACTCTGAAACAAAATAAAATATATGACCTTGACCTTAAATCAATCTGTTTACACCCAAATCTAATAAACTGGTTCCTGGACATTGACCAATCGTCTCACCAATTAGATTTTATTTGGTTGAATACTTTTTGAGTTATGCGAATCACAAGATGATAAATAAATAAATAAATGCCGTCTAAAAAAATACCTTCTGCAATCTGCGAAGGTAATAAATAACTATACCATGTATTTGTTGGTAGCTAGCTAGTTTTAGTATGTCATTTAGCTACGACTACAACAATCAAAGACCAATGCAACTAAATTTAGAATTTTCAATCAAAATTCAAAATCAAAGTTACTATTGCCTCTTGCTTTGCTCTGTTGTTCCTAGTGTATTGTTTTTAGTGTATAAATTAGTCTGTTGTAGTTTTATGTGTATAAATTAGTCTATTGTAGTTTTATGTGTATTAATTAGTCTATTGTAGTTTTATGTGTATTAATTAGTCTGTTGTAGTTTTATGTGTATAAATTAGTCTATTGTAGTTTTATGTGTATAAATTAGTCTATTGTAGTTTTATGTGTATTAATTAGTCTATTGTAGTTTTATGTGTATTAATTAGTCTATTGTAGTTTTATGTGTATTAATTAGTCTATTGTAGTTTTATGTGTATTAATTAGTCTATTGTAGTTTTATGTGTATTAATTAGTCTATTGTAGTTTTATGTGTATTAATTAGTCTATTGTAGTTTTATGTGTATTAATTAGTCTATTGTAGTTTTATGTGTATTAATTAGTCTGTTGTAGTTTTATGTGTATTAATTAGTCTATTGTAGTTTTATGTGTATAAATTAGTCTATTGTAGTTTTATGTGTATAAATTAGTCTATTGTAGTTTTATGTGTATTAATTAGTCTATTGTAGTTTTATGTGTATTAATTAGTCTATTGTAGTTTTATGTGTATTAATTAGTCTATTGTAGTTTTATGTGTATTAATTAGTCTATTGTAGTTTTATGTGTATTAATTAGTCTATTGTAGTTTTATGTGTATTAATTAGTCTATTGTAGTTTTATGCGTATTAATTAGTCTATTGTAGTTTTATGCGTATTAATTAGTCTATTGTAGTTTTATGTGTATTAATTAGTTGTAGTTTTATGTGTATTAATTAGTCTATTGTAGTTTTATGTGTATTAATTAGTCTATTGTAGTTTTATGTGTATTAATTAGTCTATTGTAGTTTTATGTGTATTAATTAGTCTATTGTAGTTTTATGTGTATTAATTAGTCTATTGTAGTTTTATGTGTATTAATTAGTCTATTGTAGTTTTGTGTGTATTAATTAGTCTATTGTAGTTTTATGTGTATTAATTAGTCTATTATAGTTTTATGTGTATTAATTAGTCTATTGTAGTTTTATGCGTATTAATTAGTCTATTGTAGTTTTATGTGTATTAATTAGTCTATTGTAGTTTTATGTGTATTAATTAGTCTATTGTAGTTTTATGTGTATTAATTAGTCTATTGTAGTTTTATGCGTATTAATTAGTCTATTGTAGTTTTATGTGTATTAATTAGTCTATTGTAGTTTTATGTGTATTAATTAGTCTATTGTAGTTTTATGCGTATTAATTAGTCTATTGTAGTTTTATGTGTATTAATTAGTCTATTGTAGTTTTATGTGTATTAATTAGTCTATTATAGTTTTATGTGTATTAATTAGTCTATTATAGTTTTATGCGTATTAATTAGTCTATTGTAGTTTTATGCGTATTAATTAGTCTATTGTAGTTTTATGCGTATTAATTAGTCTATTGTAGTTTTATGTGTATTAATTAGTCTATTGTAGTTTTATGTGTATTAATTAGTCTATTGTAGTTTTATGTGTATTAATTAGTCTATTGTAGTTTATGTGTATTAATTAGTCTATTGTAGTTTTTATGTGTATTAATTAGTCTATTGTAGTTTTATGCGTATTAATTAGTCTATTGTAGTTTTTATGTGTATTAATTAGTCTATTGTAGTTTTATATGTATTAATTAGTCTATTGTAGTTTTATGTGTATTAATTAGTCTATTGTAGTTTTATGTGTATTAATTAGTCTATTGTAGTTTTATGCGTATTAATTAGTCTATTGTAGTTTTATGCGTATTAATTAGTCTATTGTAGTTTTATGCGTATTAATTAGTCTATTGTAGTTTTATGTGTATTAATTAGTCTATTGTAGTTTTATGTGTATTAATTAGTCTATTGTAGTTTTATGTGTATTAATTAGTCTATTGTAGTTTTATGTGTATTAATTAGTCTATTGTAGTTTTATGTGTATTAATTAGTCTATTGTAGTTTTATGTGTATTAATTAGTCTATTGTAGTTTTATGTGTATTAATTAGTCTATTGTAGTTTTATGTGTATTAATTAGTCTATTGTAGTTTTATGTGTATTAATTAGTCTATTGTAGTTTTATGTGTATTAATTAGTCTATTGTAGTTTTATGTGTATTAATTAGTCTATTGTAGTTTTATGTGTATTAATTAGTCTATTGTAGTTTTATGCGTAATTAGTCTATTGTAGTTTTATGTGTATTAATTAGTCTATTGTAGTTTTATGTGTATTAATTAGTCTATTGTAGTTTTATGTGTATTAATTAGTCTATTGTAGTTTTATGTGTATTAATTAGTCTATTGTAGTTTTATGTGTATTAATTAGTCTATTGTAGTTTTATGTGTATTAATTAGTCTATTGTAGTTTTATGTGTATTAATTAGTCTATTGTAGTTTTATGCGTATTAATTAGTCTATTGTAGTTTTATGTGTATTAATTAGTCTATTGTAGTTTTATGTGTATTAATTAGTCTATTGTAGTTTTATGTGTATTAATTAGTCTATTGTAGTTTTATGTGTATTAATTAGTCTATTGTAGTTTTATGCGTATTAATTAGTCTATTGTAGTTTTATGTGTATTAATTAGTCTATTGTAGTTTTATGTGTATTAATTAGTCTATTGTAGTTTTATGTGTATTAATTAGTCTATTGTAGTTTTATGCGTATTAATTAGTCTATTGTAGTTTTATGCGTATTAATTAGTCTATTGTAGTTTTATGTGTATTAATTAGTCTATTGTAGTTTTATGTGTATTATTAGTCTATTGTAGTTTTATGTGTATTAATTAGTCTATTGTAGTTTTATGCGTATTAATTAGTCTATTGTAGTTTTATGTGTATTAATTAGTCTATTGTAGTTTTATGTGTATTAATTAGTCTATTGTAGTTTTATGTGTATTAATTAGTCTATTGTAGTTTTATGTGTATTAATTAGTCTATTGTAGTTTTATGTGTATTAATTAGTCTATTGTAGTTTTATGCGTATTAATTAGTCTATTGTAGTTTTATGCGTATTAATTAGTCTATTGTAGTTTTTATGTGTATTAATTAGTCTATTGTAGTTTTATGTTTATTAATTAGTCTATTGTAGTTTTATGTTTATTAATTAGTCTATTGTAGTTTTATATGTATTAATTAGTCTATTGTAGTTTTATGTGTATTAATTAGTCTATTGTAGTTTTATGCGTATTAATTAGTCTATTGTAGTTTTATGCGTATTAATTAGTCTATTGTAGTTTTATGCGTATTAATTAGTCTATTGTAGTTTTATGTGTATTAATTAGTCTATTGTAGTTTTATGTGTATTAATTAGTCTATTGTAGTTTTATGTGTATTAATAAGTCTATTGTAGTTTTATGTGTATTAATTAGTCTATTGTAGTTTTATGTGTATTAATTAGTCTATTGTAGTTTTATGTGTATTAATTAGTCTATTGTAGTTTTTATGTGTATTAATTAGTCTATTGTAGTTTTTATGTGTATTAATTAGTCTTTTGTAGTTTTATGTGTATTAATTAGTCTATTGTAGTTTTGTGTGTATTAATTAGTCTATTGTAGTTTTATGTGTATTAATTAGTCTATTGTAGTTTTATGTGTATTAATTAGTCTATTGTAGTTTTATGTGTATTAATTAGTCTATTGTAGTTTTATGTGTATTAATTAGTCTATTGTAGTTTTATGTGTATTAATTAGTCTATTGTAGTTTTGTGTGTATTAATTAGTCTATTGTAGTTTTATGTGTATTAATTAGTCTATTGTAGTTTTATGCGTAATTAATTAGTCTATTGTAGTTTTATGTGTATTAATTAGTCTATTGTAGTTTAATGCGTATTAATTAGTCTATTGTAGTTTTATGTGTATTAATTAGTCTATTGTAGTTTTATGTGTATTAATTAGTCTATTGTAGTTTTTATGTGTATTAATTAGTCTATTGTAGTTTTATGCGTATTAATTAGTCTATTGTAGTTTTATGTGTATTAATTAGTCTATTGTAGTTTTATGTGTATTAATTAGTCTATTGTAGTTTTATGTGTATTAATTAGTCTATTGTAGTTTTATGTGTATTAATTAGTCTATTGTAGTTTTATGTGTATTAATTAGTCTATTGTAGTTTTTATGTGTATTAATTAGTCTATTGTAGTTTTATGCGTATTAATTAGTCTATTGTAGTTTTGTGTGTATTAATTAGTCTATTGTAGTTTTATGCGTATTAATTAGTCTATTGTAGTTTTATGCGTATTAATTAGTCTATTGTAGTTTTATGCGTATTAATTAGTCTATTGTAGTTTTATGCGTATTAATTAGTCTATTGTAGTTTTATGTGTATTAATTAGTCTATTGTAGTTTTATGCGTATTAATTAGTCTATTGTAGTTTTATGTGTATTAATTAGTCTATTGTAGTTTTATGTGTATTAATTAGTCTATTGTAGTTTTATGTGTATTAATTAGTCTATTGTAGTTTTATGTGTATTAATTAGTCTATTGTAGTTTTTATGTGTATTAATTAGTCTATTGTAGTTTTATGTGTATTAATTAGTCTATTGTAGTTTTGTGTGTATTAATTAGTCTATTGTAGTTTTATGTGTATTAATTAGTCTATTGTAGTTTTATGCGTATTAATTAGTCTATTGTAGTTTTATGTGTATTAATTAGTCTATTGTAGTTTTATGCGTATTAATTAGTCTATTGTAGTTTTATGTGTATTAATTAGTCTATTGTAGTTTTAAGCGTATTAATTAGTCTATTGTAGTTTTAAGCGTATTAATTAGTCTATTGTAGTTCTATGTGTATTAATTAGTCTATTGTAGTTTTATGTGTATTAATTAGTCTATTGTAGTTTTATGTGTATTAATTAGTCTATTGTAGTTTTATGTGTATTAATTAGTCTATTGTAGTTTTATGTGTATTAATTAGTCTATTGTAGTTTTAAGCGTATTAATTAGTCTATTGTAGTTTTATGTGTATTAATTAGTCTATTGTAGTTTTATGTGTATTAATTAGTCTATTGTAGTTTTATGTGTATTAATTAGTCTATTGTAGTTTTATGCGTATTAATTAGTCTATTGTAGTTTTATGTGTATTAATTAGTCTATTGTAGTTTTATGCGTATTAATTAGTCTATTGTAGTTTTAAGTGTATTAATTAGTCTATTGTAGTTTTATGCGTATTAATTAGTCTATTGTAGTTTTATGTGTATTAATTAGTCTATTGTAGTTTTATGTGTATTAATTAGTCTATTGTAGTTTTATGTGTATTAATTAGTCTATTGTAGTTTTATGTGTATTAATTATTGTATAATATTATAGTGTTTTATTTGTTGTATTATTTAAGCGTATTAGTTATTGTATTGAATTATTAAGTAAACTAATTATTGCATTGTATTTATTGGATTAATTTTTGAATTGTAGTTATTGTACTATTTAAGCGTATTAATTACTGAATTGCATTGTTTTCAGTGTAGTTTTTATTGTATTTTTATCAGTCTATTGTTCAGCAAATTTGTTTTGATGCTTTGTATTAAGGACTAGACATTATCAGTAGAACCAAAATATTGTTTCACTGTTTCAAAATGAGACCTAGGTAGTCTTAGTGACTGTTCTGCTCACCCTATCAATAGAAGGCTCTTCACTGCCATTTGTCTCCTGTAGGGGGGGTAGCAGAGAGTGGGGAAGGGGTATTCTATCTCCACCAGACGGACACAGACCCATGGACCTGAGGAATAAAATATAATATTGAAGTGGAACTCAATACCATTATTGAATGCGTGCAGACACAAATGACAGCATTTTTTGAAGATGTAGCATTCGGAATTCGCTAAATTTTTATTACAAAAGATATCTTTCTTAATGAGTAATGATGTGTAGAAGATAGCTAACGAAACCCTTGCAGTAATAATAACCTTTTTCTATTTAAAAGGTACAAGGCAATTAGGGGTTAACGAGTTTAAGTTTGACGATGGGATTTTTTATGATAGTAAGGTAAAGATTTAAAATTCTTGTGGTTAGTCGAGTCCTTTGAGATCAGTTGACCACCCGCCAGTGTATAAATAATACACATCTACCTATAAATTATACCTTTATCAAGACATTAGCTAAATGTGTAAGGCTGATAAAAGTGCAATGGTCTATTATTACTCAATATTTACAATTGAATAAAATAAAATTTAGTTATTGATAGAAGAGTAATTTCCTATTCATGCTACTAGCTGCTTGCCAAGCGTATTATTAGGTTAGTGTGAGATACTAGCCTGGTTTTGGTGACCCTAAATAAGGTACTAGCCTGGTTTTGGTGACCCTAAATAAGGTACTAGCCTGGTTTTGGTGACCCTAAATAAGGTACTAGCCTGGTTTTGGTGACCCTAAATAAGGTACTAGCCTGGTTTTGGTGACCCTAAATAAGGTACTAGCCTGGTTTTGGTGACCCTAAATAAGGTACTAGCCTGGTTTTGGTGACCCTAAATAAGGTACTAGCCTGGTTTTGGTGACCCTATTGGGTATATCCTGAGGACTCTTGACCTGTCGCACGTAGATAGTCTCTTTGGAGTATTTGAACTGATCCTCATAGTCATAAATAGCCTGTGACTCTAGACAGCCTTCTGAGCAGATATCTGAAGAGGTGAACAGAAAAGCATGAATAATGCACTAATATTATCGTGACTTTAGTGGTTGATGAGATTTCTTCTGTCAAAAAAACACTCAGAGAAAAGCACCTACTAGATTAAACAAAAAATTACTCCACCCTTTGATGATTATATTTAATAGAGACATTGCATAAGCTGATGTCTAAGACGAAGCAGTGTAGCTACTACCCTGCCAAGGAGGATTTATTCCTCGGATATTTAGGGAATATCACAGGAAATCAGAAGTTGTCTCTTCTTTGGTACGTAAAACTTTTAGGAGAATTGCTACAACCAAGACTACATTTGCAGACTGTATTACTAACTGGATTTCTATCTCCTTCCCATTACCAGTTAGCTACTCACTAGGTCTGAGACTGGAGTAACCCTGCGCAGTGACAGTCGCGCTGATGACTCCCCCTTCAGGTGCTCCATAGAGAGCGGAGAGGGTCTCCCACTCCGTCTCCCACAGCACCACAAATAGGGCAGAAACTCGGGAGGGCTCCATGGTGCAGGGGTCGTAGTGGAGCTGGTGATGCCGGCAAAAGAAATCCGCATTCGAGAAAGCCGGTCTGGGCTCTGTGGTGGCCTTGGTGCAACTCCTGTCAAAATAGAACTAATTAAGAGATAAATAGGATCTTTTCTGTTTTCTGGGAGCACATGAAAAAAAATGGAAATAAAATATAGTGGTAGCTATCATAGTTACTGACTTTTGAAATTAAATTATTTAGTTAGAAAAAATACAGACTTGTTATAATAAATAATGTATTTAGAAAAGTTTGAATGAATATAAAATAATAATAATGTAAAGATAATAAAAATTTCCTTGAACAAATCAGCTTTATGGCGATTTGGAAGCAGATCTGTTAAATAATGGGGTAAGTTCTTAGTTATTGAACAGTTTCAATTTTTCGATCATAAAAGAATTATATTTTTACTCATTATTTTAGTTATTATATCGATTTTTAAGATTTCTCCAAATCATTAAATAACAACGAGTATCTATGATATGATATTATTAGCATTAACTTCATTATTTTCAAATGCGCCCAGCAAACAGAAAAGATAATCAAATCATGAAGATGAAATTCGAAAGTTATTTTTAGTATGTTATAAAAATAGTAAAAAAATCAGTCAGAAATAATCTTAAGACTTTTTATTAATGAAGCTACGGTTTTATTAATGAAGCTACTTGGTACCCATTTATAAAATTGAATTTTATAAATAAATATAGTTTTTGTTCCTGGCATTTTTTCGATTCGACCCATAGAAAACGAGTTATTCGAATTTCGAACAAATTTCCAACAGTTTATGAAAAACCTAAGGCTATTACGATTTTGAACCTACGGCATTAGGGTTTTTTGCATTTAATTCTCCAAGGAATTTTCTACAAACTTGCGGCAGCGAAATTTTGATTTTCAAATTGGTTTACGAAAAAAAAATCGTGAAAAAATATAAAGGGAGTTTTTTTTAAATTTTGAAAATAAAAATTCCGCTGCCGCAGTTTTGTAGAGAATTCCGTGGAAAATCGTATGCAAAAAAAAAACACAATGCCGTAGGTTCAAAATAGTAAGAGTCTTAGGTTTTTGAATACCAAAATTTGTAATTTTCACAAGTGCCAGCAAAAAGCATTCAAAGTTACTGTGTTTGATAGCTACTCTCGACACGTTGCATCTCTACCGTGTAAGATATGGAGGGCAACTGAAGCGTATTGTAGCCAATTGCTTTCGTGTGTGTTCTGAGGAACACGAGCTGTACCAGATATGGCGAGATAAATAATTATTACGAATTATCAGTGGCTGATAGAGAGTGTGTAAAGCGCATAGCTGTACCTCAACCCTAGCCTCACCTCTCTCTTTCTCTCTCCCCCAGTGGGTTATAGTTACACAAGAACTCTGATATTACACTCAAAAAACTAGAAGGGTATTAGGTAGCTATTTACGAAATAAAAATAAATATAAAATTATGAGATTTTTCCATGTACGGTCCCCTTAAAAAATTTAACAATTTCCATAAGAAAAATATTTAAAATTCTGGATTCAGTATTCATGAAATAGCTATATCTTTATATTTATTTAAAAAATAGCTTACAATCTTTTTGTTGCTTTCAATTAATATGAAATTATTTCCAGTTCAATAACCAATGTTTATTATCACATTTAATCAATGAAATAGAACTTCATGTGAAATATCTATAATGTAATTCACTTTCATGGCCAAACATATTCACTAGCAATACCTGACGAAAGTTTTCCAGGCATCCACGAAGTCCCTGTCCACCAGATAGACCCTAGTGCCCAGGTCTCTGTTAGAGTCAGGTCTCCTCTTGTTGTTGAAGAGAGACAGTAGGAGAGACTTCTCATCCTGACCTTTCTGACGTAAAGTCTGTGTCTCGTCTATAGCACCCTGCGCAACATAGTCTCATTACTAGGGTTGTAACAGTATGCTTTTAAAATTATCATTACAAGGGTTGTTACAATATGTTTTTAAAATTATCATTACTAAGGTTGTAAGAATATGCTTTTAAAATATATCTATCACTTTGTTATAAATTCTTTGATGATTCCATAACTGTCTTTGATTTTCTTGTAGCGTGAAAACTCATTGACTTCTATTCATTTTTAAGTTGAAAATTCATATTTTACAGAAAAGCCAAAAACTTAGAATATTTTGGTAAAATATAAATTCTATCACTATTAATAAAGTTTGAAGGGTATTTTTTTTTCTCGTTTTTTGCCATCAACGAATGATATAATTGCATATTTTGATAGTTTTAAATGGTCCCCATACTGGCCACCATTTGAAATATTTTCTTTGACTGACCTGACATCTGGTGCAAAGACTGAAGTCCTCCAAATAGGTAGCAGGATGCACTCTATCACAGCAAAGGTACTCTATCTCCCTGTACAACTGACTAGGTAAGTAACTAACACCAGTACTAGGTGACAACATGTTGTGAGGACACACAAGATCCTCATTGAACTGAGGCAAAGACTCTTCAGCCTCAGTAGACTGCTGAGGCACCTCCTCTTCCTCAGCTTTCTCCTCATTAACAAGAGGCAGAAGTTCGATGGAGTGTCTCTTGATGTAGAAGTGAGAGGCTATTCTAGGCCATACCAGTAGAGTGTTACTGCCTACCACTCTGTAGCCTCTGAGAGAAAAACAATAACAACAATGACTTAGGAAAAACAATAACAATGGGTCAGAGCTGTAGTCTCACTAACAGAGCTGTAGTCTCACTAACAGAGCTGTAGTCTCACTAACAGAGCTGTAGTCTCACTAACAGAGCTGTAGTCTCACTAACAGAGCTGTAGTCTCACTAACAGAGCTGTAGTCTCACTAACAGAGCTGTAGTCTCACTAACAGAGCTGTAGTCTCACTAACAGAGCTGTAGTCTCACTAACAGAGCTGTAGTCTCACTAACAGAGCTGTAGTCTCACTAACAGAGCTGTAGTCTCACTAACAGAGCTGTAGTCTCACTAACAGAGCTGTAGTCTCACTAACAGAGCTGTAGTCTCACTAACAGAGCTGTAGTCTCACTAACAGAGCTGTAGTCTCACTAACAGAGCTGTAGTCTCACTAACAGAGCTGTAGTCTCACTAACAGAGCTGTAGTCTCACTAACAGAGCTGTAGTCTCACTAACAGAGCTGTAGTCTCACTAACAGAGCTGTAGTCTCACTAACAGAGCTGTAGTCTCACTAACAGAGCTGTAGTCTCACTAACAGAGCTGTAGTCTCACTAACAGAGCTGTAGTCTCACTAACAGAGCTGTAGTCTCACTAACAGAGCTGTAGTCTCACTAACAGAGCTGTAGTCTCACTAACAGAGCTGTAGTCTCACTAACAGAGCTGTAGTCTCACTAACAGAGCTGTAGTCTCACTAACAGAGCTGTAGTCTCACTAACAGAGCTGTAGTCTCACTAACAGAGCTGTAGTCTCACTAACAGAGCTGTAGTCTCACTGACAGAGCTGTAGTCTCACTAACAGAGCTGTAGTCTCACTAACAGAGCTGTAGTCTCACTAACAGAGCTGTAGTCTCACTAACAGAGCTGTAGTCTCACTAACAGAGCTGTAGTCTCACTAACAGAGCTGTAGTCTCACTAACAGAGCTGTAGTCTCACTAACAGAGCTGTAGTCTCACTAACAGAGCTGTAGTCTCACTAACAGAGCTGTAGTCTCACTAACAGAGCTGTAGTCTCACTAACAGAGCTGTAGTCTCACTAACAGAGCTGTAGTCTCACTAACAGAGCTGTAGTCTCACTAACAGAGCTGTAGTCTCACTAACAGAGCTGTAGTCTCACTAATAGAGCTTTAGTCTCACTAACAGAGCTGCCTTCAACAGACTAGATAGACTGATATAGGATAGTTGCTAGATTGCACTAGGGTAAGTTATGAATTGTAGGGCAGTTTCACATCTTTTGTATAAGAAAAAACTATATAGTATATATTTAATAATAATTATTCTATTTTAATATTATTGTTGGTATCCATGATACCTGCAGATATACTTCTTAACTCATCCTAGGTGGCTAGTTGCAGTTGTTTAATACTTAGTAGATTGTACTGAGTGACTCAGTAGCACTAGGTAGCCTCATTGTAATTCACATTCCTATATTTTCCATCAATGTAGCTAATAGCCTTTATTTTGTATGATTTCACTCTAACTGTACTTACTCTGAGGGGACATTCAGAGCAGCTTTCTTGCACAGCTTCAGCATGTTCTTCAGCCTCTCAATGAAGAGTATGTGGTGCACATGCTTGAGTACACACTGAGAACACTCACGCTGTGGACCACACACCCTCTCTATGCTGTCTAGGGTTACAACGGGGGAGAGGCCGCCATCCAGTGGTTTGACGACAGGGATGGGTATACTAGTAACAAGGTTACTAGATTCAGTGGGAATATCTACACTAGGCGTTTTATCAGCGCCATTGTGGAAAATAATACTAGTTACACTAGGCTTAATATCTACAGACTGGATTACTTCCTTTCTATCACCTAATGTATCACAATTTGTAACCAGGTCACTACTAATTTCACTTTTATTCTTATTATCTAAAGATAAGCTGTTTGGAGATTTGTGGCCGTTATTTTGTGATGGTGTGCATGCGTCTGGAGGATGCAATCCGTGTGAAGAATCTATCAACTCTCTAATCTGCAACAACAAACAATGGAGAGAGTTAGAAAAATGTATTAAAAAATAAATTCTATTTTAAAGAGTATTGAATGGTTCAACACCATCGGTAGCTATATAGTATTCGAAACCGTTTCATTTTATGTATGATATTCTTAATATCTATGATTTTAATAGCATATTGTCACAACCCTACATCATTCTCCTCACCTTATCAGCCCTAACACAGCGCACCAAGGCTGCCATCATAGGTTTGATGTTACCGTGTGGACAGGCTACTTCCTTGAGGAGGGCGGGGGAAGGACTGTAGCTAATGTCCTGGCAGTTGAGCCAAGTGTAGAGGATGTTCTCGTTGACGAGGTGGTAGGGGGCGGAGCTATCAACTGGCGACAGGTTGGATATGAGGGAATGACGCAAGGACTGGATTGATATCAGCTGTTCCGCCACCTCATCCTACACAAAGTCAAATTGTATGTTATTGGAAGAAAAAATGAAATAATAAAAATTTGGTAAATAAATTAATAAGAATTTGAAGACCTAATATATTGATTTTTTTTAGCAAAAATTGGCTTTGGTATTAGAACCGAAAGGTTTATCAAGTTTTCTATGACTGAAATTGTAGCTATACTTCACATGTTAGGTTTGTCCTCATATATGAGTGTAAACTTATCATTTTCATGTATATTTAATAATCTCAACCTTTTAATGGTTAATAATAATTCCCTGAAGTAATACTTACGTAATGAAATATTTACTATCTAATACCTTAAGTCTGATGCCATTCTGAATGTTGTTGTAGAGTTTACTATCTAATACCTTAGGCCTGATGCCATTCTGAATGTTGTTGTAGAGTTTACTATCTAATACCTTAGGCCTGATGCCATTCTGAATGTTGTTGTAGAGTTTACTATCTAATACCTTAGGCCTGATGCCATTCTGAATGTTGTTGTAGAGTTTACTATCTAATACCTTAAGTCAGATGCCATTCTGAATGTTGTTGTAGAGTTTACTATCTAATACCTTAAGTCAGATGCCATTCTGAATGTTGTTGTAGAGTTTACTATCTAATACCTTAAGTCAGATGCCATTCTGAATGTTGTTGTAGAGTTTACTATCCAATACCTTAGGCCTGATGCCATTCTGAATGTTGTTGTAGAGTTTACTATCCAATACCTTAGGCCTGATGCCATTCTGAATGTTGTTGTACTCCACCACAGTGGCTGGAGGAGGCAGTTTATCAGGTGTTGGTTCAGGGGATATCAGAGAGTAGACCCAAATGAAGGCGCCTCTTGACACTCTCTCCAAGATCTTAGACTTGTACTTGGCACTAACAGCACCTGAAGAAAAACGAATGGTGAAAATGTATTTCAAATAGTATATAATTTAATTTTAGTAGGGGTTTAACGTTTGCTTCTGCCATATCGTTGACTTTAGAAGGAAATTAAAAATAAGGGACTGGAAGAAGTAGTCAGAAAGGAAAGTGGCTCCATGTACAAAGTCACTTACCTCCGTCAGTGAGATATGCTCATGGATGCAGAAAAGCTACTTTGTGAATGCATCGAATAAAATAAAGGTAGCTACTAGCTATAACTATTTGCTATAAAATTCTAGATCGCTTAGTACTAATATGAAAAGTTACTGGGATTAGTTTCTTTCATTTACAAATCTTATAAATTGGTCATCGTGTACCCAGACTAATTTTAAACTATCTAAAAGCATTACAATTTTCTTTTTGGAAATAAGAAATTAGTAAAAAAATAAATATAGATACACTTATGAATGAAATTTAAAGATTTATTAAACAACTACACCAAACAAAGAATTAACAATTGATGTTCTAAACAATTTATTTAAGTCAAAAGTATTTTTTTCATCTCACCTAAGCTGAAGTAATTGGGATGATTTTCTGGGGGATTTGCGTTGTTTTGATTCTTTTTAAAATTGACTTCCATGACAGACTCATCGTTGAAGCTGTACCACAGACCTCCGTCTGTCTTGACATGCGCTGAGAAAGAGGATGGGGAATTAAAACACCGTCCACACAGCACAATTTTTGAAGCTGTGTGCTGCTTCTCATTATTGTTATACAGAATATTGTTATTACGATGTTATTGGAATAGCTACATAGGTAGTTCAAATATACGTGCGGAGGACAATATGCAGTTACATATTTCAAAATAGTACTGGCCTAAATAGATAGATAGCTTCATAACAAAGTGTTTCACTCTACTATAACAGCACTGATTGAGAGTTTTCATAGGGAAGTTAGGGAAAATTATATAATAATAATTAATATTCACTATCTATAGTTTTTCCTTATATGACCGGAGATGCGAGACAGACCGATAATACATAACTTACCCTATAGTGTCTCTAAAAATTGCGCGGTATAAACAAGGGCTCTACTGCTATTTTCCTAACTGCACTCACCAGAGTAATGCCTGACCCAGTGGCCGTGGTGGAATATCACTCCCGATAGAATATATTTAGCCTGTCTGCCGTCCATAGTGTGTTTGGAGAGATCCAGGCACTCAGGGTAAGAGACGTGGAGTCTCCTTTTCACATCTTCTGAACTGTGGAGAAGATAGTTACTAGGGTGAGTTCTTAATTATTAATCGCAATTCACAGTAGTATTAGCTACATAATATTGACGTAATAACATTTCATAGGGCCAAAAATAGTCAATTGACGCATGACCCTAGAATAGCATGTAGCTCTGTGGTGTGTGGGTATGCATCTTTTGGGCACATTTTGAAATGATTAAAAAGAAAGGTAATTACCTCTATATCCAAAATGGATATATTTATCCAATTAATTTAATTTAGTAGGGGTTTAACTTCTATTTCGGAACCAAAGGCCATATCGCTGACGTCAAAAGGAAATTAAATACAAGGGACTGGAAGAAGTAGTCAGAGAGGAAAGTGGCTCCATGAACAAAGTCACTTACCACAGTAGGTAAAAATGCTCATGGATGCAGAATAGCTACTCAGTGAATGCAGTCACTTACCAAGGAATGTGACAGAAAGGGGCACAAGCACCGGTGGCTGCACTCACGGATGGAAGAGGAAAATGAAGAGGTGATAGTAAATGAAGCCTACGAGGCTACCGAACACAAATAACTAAGACCTCGTAGTTGAAGAGCATAACCCTAGCGCTATCCTCTAAAACTGATAAACATGGTAAAAATGAAAAAAGACAATCCATAATCCAAATTACAACAGTTCGGGGCCCAAGGGACGCCACCCCTCTTCTCTTCCATTCACCACAGACAGCTTCAGGATAGAGCCCCTGGGGGCCAGCTTCAGAATAGAGCTTTGGGGGCTTATCCAATTAATAAAGAAATTTACAACTCTAGTGTAGTCAAGTAAAGTGCATTCATAATGTTTTGACAGTTTATTAATTCCATATTTCCAAAAAAGAAACTTTACTAATTGTTATGCTTGTAAAAATCGGTCTGGGAACACATCAACAAATTGAAAAGATATGAAAATAATAAATTGATTAGATTTGAGAAAAATAGGGAACTGTGATTTGTGAAATTCACATCATACAGCCTCTTTAATATGATAGAACATCAATTACTATCAGATCAACTTTGGTCTAACATAGGCTTTATCTTAATTTTACACATACATTTGATCTAAATATGTTGGTTCAGTTAGGCAGGCATCTGCATTGTTCTGTGTATATGTTATTTATTTCACTTATGTTATCATTATCAATTAGATAGGTAGTACGACTGACTCACACTAGACTGTTGTTCCTGATGATGAGGTACTGGGGTAGAGTCTCTAGTTTAGGAGTGACTATTCTATCCACCTGAACCCTAGCCCCACACCCCCCAGTCTTCTCCTTGTGGGGGGTGGTAGAACTCTCACCACACGTCATGAACACCCCTGTCTGCGTCTCTTGCTGAAAACACACATTTCAAATCTACTTAAAATATTAAATAAATTAAAGCTCAATATTTTTATTATTCTTAATGGAGTCTTATAGTTATGTGAT
Organism: Caprella mutica; assembly: GCA_947561585.1. NCBI lineage: Eukaryota > Metazoa > Arthropoda > Malacostraca > Amphipoda > Caprellidae > Caprella > Caprella mutica. The sequence continues at coordinate 180,371 of CANNZV010001033.1, forward strand.
TATTACAAAAAGTAGAAGAAGCATGGATATATTTTGATAAAAATTATTCTAATTTCTCTAATCTGCCCAGACAATATAGAGACATAGCTGAGCTCTTTCAAACTATAATAAAGCAAACAGATGAAGAACTAATGAAGTTATAGGTGAAGTGATACCCAACCACAGGCATACCCTGGGTATAGAGGTTACTATTTGCTCCCTAAAGATCATGTGAACCGTGAATAGGTACCTTGAAATAAAAATGATTAGCAGCAAGTGTTAAGCCCACTATGAAGTAGCACAAAACGCCGCATTTTCAACGCTCAGTTTACGCCTCTTCAATTAATCACGGTTAAAGAAATGGAAAGCAAATTTGCGTTCTACACTAGCGTTTCTACCACTTTCCATACATTTTTGTGATTAATTGAAGTGGCGTAAACTGGGCAGTGAGACACTATAGCTAGTAGCTGTAGAATAGGCCTTAGTTAGAAGGTGAGAGCCTACCTGCAGGTCCATGAGACACTGAGCTAAGGGCGTCTCATCAGCACTGATGTAGGCACCCATAGTGTAGGAGGAGGCAGGAGCTAGAGCAGACTGATGTACCAGGGAGCAGTTGGAGCACTTCCATCTGAACACAGCATATAGTTAAAGTCCTTAGAACATTAACTTGTTGAGAATATAGTTAAAGTCACAGTGACAACTTTTTTTCTACTTCATTTATAGATGACAGTGAAAAATTGACAATAAAATAAATTATAAAGGTATCATTAAAAACAGATATAGCTACTAAAATAACAAGACACAGCTTCAAGATCCATTCACACACTAATTATATTACAGTTCATACTGCTGTATCTTCACTCTACTTAATATTTATAAATACTTCCTTAAAAAATAATGTATTTCATCCCTTCTCTCCATATGTACCTTTACTGATCTGATTTGCTTTATATGCATTGGTGAAGGGGTTACTAGATGGATTAGCTACTCACTTTGCAACTCTGGTGAGTGTGATGGTGAACATAGGGGCAATGCTCGCCGATAGGGTAGGGTCTGCCACCAGTAAGTCTATGGTATTCTCCATGAACTCAGAGACACACTTCAGAATCTCATTGTTAGCTGCATCTTTCTTCATTACCTCCAAAGTGGCAAAGTTAGCCAGACGTTCAAACACACTGTCTGTGTCACAAGCAATCGCCCTGAAACAAAAATACTGAGTATTAGGTAAATCATTCATAACTAAATCTTATTTAATACATTTTCAGAAATAATGTTTCATTTTTAAAAATATTGAGAGGGATGTTATTTAATATAGTTATTACGTTATTTCAACATAATTGATGAGTTTTAATTAGAAAATAGATTTGAAATGAAGAAATAGTAATATTTTAAGGCTTAAGTCATAACTAGGGCTGTGACAATATGCTTTTAGAATCATAGATACCGCAAATATTATAGACGGAGAGAATTGAACAGTATTGAGTGGTTCTAAACCAGCGATATATAACTAGTATTCGATACCATTTAACTTCGTTTTGTCTGTGATATTCTTGGGATCTATAATTTTAAAAGCATATTGTCCCAGCCCTAGTCATAACTATTAAGCCCTAGACTATCTACCTACTTTATATGCTTCAATACATCATTTCCATTGATACTTTTCACTAAAAGAAAAGTGAAAGCTATGAATCATCATCGCCATTAACAGTAACACCACAAATTGACACTAGACACTGACTTGTAAGGGTGGCTCTCCATCTGTGCAAAGATGGCCTGTAGGAGGTACACCAGAGAGCCAAGGGAGTCAGAACCAACAAACCCGGGGATGCTGTGGATTGCATTCCTGATTGAATGGAGGAGAAAAGGATTTAGCAAATGATAGGTATATATATCTTTTAAATTTTAATATAATAGTTAGCTAATTGAGATCAGGTTATGAGTTGAGTGACAATTTTAAGGAATAAAAAGCATTAATTTACATGTTTATGAGCTGGAAAAAGATTGGACAATTTCATACAGGAAAATACATTAAAAAAGTAGATAGTACTGGATATGAATAAAAAATAATGTGATTGGAAAATGACAAAGAATTGTAAAATGGAAATGATTGTACAAAAAATAGAAATTATTAAAAACTTTAAAGAAGTATATGGCATTGCTATATTGAGTAGGTATACATACTGGGATTAGACAAAAAACATATTTTGTATCATGATCGGTAAACATATTAGCTACTGACAAACAAAGCTAGACATATTTAAAGATTTACTATTTTTTTTAAATGTTTGGTGCATTTTTTCTTCTCTTTTATTTAACATATCTGTTTTTACAGATAACAAAAATATTGGTTTTAACATAACAGCAGTAAAAAGAGAGGTAGTGAAAGTCACCTGAATTTCCTGAGGTTGAAAAATACTTGAAGGGCGGAATTAATCCAGCAAGTGTTGGTAGTGTTCTGTAAGCCTACAGGGAAATCATCTTCACGGTTCAGTTTGGTGAGGGGTACTTTGGAGTTGGTCTTTGGGGTGGTGGTGACCAGACTACGCAAACACCAAGGACTGTCAAGACACCTTTTCCTGAAGAAGAAAAAATAGGAAGAAATGTATATAATAAAAACTTGTTGAAATGATAAAAACTTGTTGAAATGATAAAAACTTGATGAAATGATAATAAAAACTTGTTGAAATGATAATAAAAACTTGTTGAAATGATAAAAACTTAATGAAATGATAATAAAAACTTAATGAAATGATAATAAAAACTTGTTAAAATGATAAAAACTTGTTAAAATGATAAAAACTTGTTAAAATGATAAAAACTTGTTAAAATGATAAAAACTTGTTAAAATGATAAAAACTTGTTAAAATGATAAAAACTTGTTAAAATGATAAAAACTTGTTAAAATGATAATAAAAACTTGTTAAAATGATAATAAAAACTTGTTAAAATGATAATAAAAACTTGTTGAAATGATAATAAAAACTTGTTGAAATGATAATAAAAACTTGTTGAAATGATAATAAAAACTTGTTGAAATGATAATAAAAACTTGTTGAAATGATAATAAAAACTTGTTAAAATGATAATAAAAACTTGTTAAAATGATAATAAAAACTTGTTAAAATGATAATAAAAACTTGTTAAAATAATAAAAACTTGTTGAAATAATAAAAACTTGTTGAAATGATAAAAACTTGTTGAAATGATAAAAACTTGTTGAAATAATAAAAACTTGTTGAAATAATAAAAACTTGTTGAAATAATAAAAACTTGTTGAAATAATAAAAACTTGTTGAAATAATAAAAACTTGTTGAAATAATAAAAACTTGTTGAAATGATAAAAACTTGTTGAAATGATAAAAACTTGTTGAAATGATAAAAACTTGTTGAAATAATAAAAACTTGTTGAAATGATAAAAACTTGTTGAAATAATAAAAACTTGTTGAAATGATAAAAACTTGTTGAAATAATAAAAACTTGTTGAAATGATAAAAACTTGTTGAAATGATAAAAACTTGTTGAAATAATAGAGAAAACTTGTTGAAATAATAAAAAAATTGTTGAAATAATAGAGAAAACTTGTTGAAATGATAAAAACTTGTTGAAATAATAGAGAAAACTTGTTGAAATAATAAAGAAAAATTGTTGAAATTGTAAAAAAAAATCAAATTATAGAAATCTTCATAACAATTCAAATCAAACTACCTATTAGTACCAAACAGCAAATCCATTTTTCTAAGAACAGCATCAGTTTTCAATCAGCAGATGGATACAATCCATAGACTTCAATAGCTAGCTATATATCAAATAAAGACACTAACTTGATATAGCTAAAAAAATGTTACTCTATTAAATAAATAATATGTTCCAAATCTGAAGGTGAAATTTCCGATGTAGTTAGTGTATTTGGCATTTAATTGGCTCTAGCTAATTGGCAAATATCAAGGCTAAACCTTAATAAATATGTGATTATAAAATCAATAATTAGAAGATTCAACATATCAATTGGTTCAATAATTTGTCTGATTATTTGTTGAAAAACGCTGGAATTAATGTGGAGCACATTAATTTTCAATGAATTGCATCAATATCCATCTCTAAATTGAAAAACTTTTAGTACAAGAGCATAAGAGTTATATCTTAACCCTATTATTAGCTAGCCACTAAGCCACATCAATTCCATCTTTTAAGTACTGCAAATTATTTAACAAGGTTAATTTTAAAAGATGAGTAAATTTCATAACTAAAAAGTCATAAAATTTCAGGCAGTTCACTAAATTATTATGGGAGGGGTACATAGAAAAAGAGGAAGGGGGGGGGGGGAGCATTATGACCCCTCCCATGGTTCTAACATAATAAAGGTAGATACCAAATTATCAGACAGATCAACATTCTCAGTGATACAAGATGAAGAATATAATAATTATTATCCAAGTATATTTTAGTTGGTAGTCATGATACCTGTAGTTATCATGAACACCAAAAAAAAAGGGTTAAATAATTAATATTTACTTTTTCTAATATGATCAAAAATGTAGAACTGTGTGATAATTTGGAACTCACCCTAATAGAGCAGGAGCCCAGGGGGGTCAGCCTAGCTGAAAAAGTTACCAATTTTAAATAGTATCACAGTATCTGGCAGTCACAACCAGTACACGTATCATGCAATGGGAAAGACTATAAGTATGTTGTTCTAAAACCCTGGAATCGTGTATACGATTATCTGAAATAACGCTGGTTGTAATAAGTACGTTTCTCTTGATTAACCTTTATATGTTAATGCAAGTATTCTTTTGCAATATATAACCTCCATGAGCATTTAAAATGATGTAACCAGAACTCTAACATAAATATTTGCCTCAGTTTGGGTCCGTTTTGTTCTGTTCCGGTGTTTCTATGCACCGGTTTCAAGTGGTAACATTTTCAGCTAATCTAGTTCAGTTTCGGGGTTGTTATTTTGGGCGTCTGGCAGGGGCAACCCTCCACTGAAAAAGTCTTGCAGTAACATTTAATGATCCATGGGGTTATGCTGGACATTTTGCAATTAGTTTCAAGTGGAAACCTTTTCAGCTAATCTAGCTTAGTTTTGACTACCATTAAAACCCCGCCCATGATTGCAACCACCAGGTGAGACCCGGCAGACGTACAGATCCTAGGTTGGCAATTGGTGTCAGATACTGTGATACTATGATTACTATCTAAAATCGGTAACTTTTTCAGCTAGGCAGACCCACCGGGCTCCCGGTCTATAAGTCATGCATAATATCTATATCCCAATCACTATTATTTAGCATTACTAACTGGCAGGGAAGAGTCTTTGGGATCTTGTCAAAGCCATAGACTTTAGCAAGTTGGTCAGGTGTGACGTCAGAGGCCTGCAGTGCTATGTCATCCAAGTGAGTGCCATCTGCTAGGCAGCTCTCTACTTCAGGATTAGATGACAGGGGCAATTGAGAGCACCACTTCCATCTCTCTTTCCTGTAGCCAAATTTGAAGAGCATCAGTTCATTGCCAAGCCTGAAAAATATCATAGAATCAGCTAAAAACTTGGAAAAACGAATACAAAATTTTCTGAGATGAGAATTTGATAAACTTTCTTTTCAATATATTTTTAGAATAATTTAAACCTGCTAATAAATATAATAGTATATGAAATAATGCTTAAAATAGAAACTCTTAATTTACAATTATGTTATGATGAGGGATCACACCAATGAGTCTTTTTGCAGGGAAAGTACTAGAAGAATTAGATATAGCTAAGTCATAGGATATGAAAATTCAATAGAGGTGATAAGAATTATTCCCATTCATCAAACTTGGCTCAAGCTCAATTCAATGAGTATGTTTTTTAATATCAGAAATTATTAATGAAAAAAAAATATAGTTAAAAAAAAAACAATTGTGTGGATTTCAAATTGTTTGAATGGAATCTTTTACCACTCTTATTGATATTTTCAAGCCACCTACAAGAAAAGATTGAAGAGTTGAATAGCCAATCCCAACCTTTTTTTTATTGGAACTCGACAAATAATTTTTTGTTCATTATTTATATCAAATTCATGTTAAAAACATAATATTATATCAAAAAAAAAATAAAGTGCACACATATTTAAAATCATAATTTTTCATTAAAAATGCACTAGTTTGTGACTTCAAAAGTTATAGTTTGTGAAACTTTTAAGGAGTGGATTAAATGTTCATGATGAATTGATGTACAAAACTGGATAATATTTATATTTTATTTTATAATTCTTAGTAAAAATAATTAGAATGAAATTATACCACAGACAATTAACACTTACTTGTCTTTAGTCATGATGATGGCTTCAGTAGATGTAGATATTAAGTAGAGATCTTCAGAACAATTTCAATCAAACTACCTATTACCTAACAACTAATTCAATTTTCTAAATAATGTAACTGTTAAAATAATGCATCAGTTTTAAATCAACAAATATTTAACTATTATCTAAGAATAGATACCTGAAATGTAGAATTAAGTATTTTAACAGGTTAACAGTCAACATTTAATAAATATAAGCACATTTGACAAAAAAACAACCCTGTAAGACATGACCTGCTGCTGCGGTAACGGTGAGTAACCCTTTACGATTGCCTGTAATAAATTAGCAATAAAAAATGGAGTACTAGCAATACTGTAAGTCTGTGATCAATTAAATGTGTTAAGTCTAGTGAATGAATGATTATGTCACTATCACAACATGTGTTAAAAAATAATCCGAAAATATGGAAATTATTAAATCTGAGTACCTAGTTAGCTAGTACATATATTAATTAATTTAGCTGATGGAGATTTTGAATCAATTCCTATGTTATCTTCAATTTAGATGAGAATACCGTAAATTTTGAATTATTTCCTATGTTACTACCTAGTGTAAAGCCAGTTTGCCAGTCTGTAAGACTGCCAGATTGTATTTGGTGGAAAATTCCAATGATATATTGGCAGATATTCAATTTCCCAAATAAAAAATTTTCTGCAATGTTGGAGGATATTTAGCTATTAATTCCTATTATACCATTAATTTTTAGAGCGGAAACTGGAAAAATGTTGGAGGACTAGACATATTGATGAAAAATATTGGCAGCTATTTCTCAGATTTTTGAAAAAGTCAGAGGGGTTCAGTGCATCAAATACAAACTGGCTGGTCTGTATTTGGTGCAAAAAATTGAAATTCCACTGACTTTTAGAAAAAGCTGAAAAAATCCACCATAGATTTCTAGTAATTTGGCTGATCCACCAACATTTACCCATTTTTCCATCGAAAATTAATGGTAACATAAGAAAAAATAGCTAAAAATCCACTGACTTTCCCAGAATATTATTTTAAATGGACAAAAATTTGACCGACATGTCAGTGGAATTTACCATGACATACGGTTACATACCTACATACTGGCAGTGGCGGCGGGGCAGTTTGCAGAAACAGGTAAAGTGTCCGTAGAGATTCTGTTTGTAGCAAAATTAATGTAAATATAAGGATTAATTCAGAAGTGTTTGTAGCAAAATTAATGTAAATATAGGAATTAATTCTATATTTTTCGGAGAGAATATCCCAAGTAGGTATCTCCCATATTCTGCAGACTGGGTATTAAATAATTAAGGTAGGTAGCTACTATAGCCTACTAATTTAGCTGGAGATTTTGATTTAATTCATAATTTCCTAGGTGAGAGCGTGAGGTTCCATGTTTCACAGTGACAGTCTGAAAACTAGGTCTTCAGAGACATAGGTATGATTTTTTTTACAAAAATTGGGATTTGGGAGCAGCAAATAACATGGGAACATAGGAATTGAATAGGACTTGGGCGCAGGATTAATCCACAAATCCAGCTGTACTTTTCAGACTGGTCACAATGTGGCAGGAAAGTTGCCAGTTTAGTGAGAAAATGGTTCCAGGTCGCCACAATTAGCTAAGATACTTCAAAGAAGAAATTTGACTTCTTAGTGAGAAGAATTTACACTTGAAAACATGCTAATGCTTTTAGTCTGATG